>CM039509.1:33510213-33745213 GCA_022432975.1 Begonia masoniana
GAATGATGACAAGGCAGATCATCATGGGAACCCTCGGTCAGGGGGAGCTCAGAAGAACGAAAATCGAAGTAATTCGTCCAGGCAAAACAAGAGGTTTGATGGTAACTGCCACAACTGCGGGAAGAAGGGCCACATGGCAAAAGATTGTTGGTCCAAGAAAAGAAATGCCAAAGGAAACACAGCGACCTCCAAAACGAAAAATTCAAGTGATGATGATTGGGATGTCGTCGCATCTCTAGCTGTGGAAGAAGATGAATCGGCGCTTGCAGTGACAGTACCAGGGCAAATTGACTATGATAAAGATTGGATCGTCGACTCCGGTTGTTCAAATCATATAACCGGTGATGAGAGTAAGTTGCAAGAGATGGTGGAGTATAAAGGGAGTCGTGTGGTGGTAACGGCCAATAATTCCAGGTTACCAATATCTCATATTGGTAAAACAACCATTGTGTCTCGTTACGCTCCTAACGAGGTACCGCTTTAAGAGGTTTTTCATGTACCCGGCATGAAGAAAAACCTGCTATCGGTAGCGCAGTTGACATCATCTGGCCGTTATGTCTTGGTCGGTCCCCAAGATGTCAAGGTGTATGAAGATGTGAAAATCTCTGGTACACCAACGATGGAAGGACAGAAGCTGGAGTCTATCTATGTAATGACAGCAGAGACGGCTTATGTAGATAAGACTCAAAAGAATGAGACAACGGATCTATGGCAGGCAAGGTTAGGGCACGTTGGTTATCACAAGTTGAAAGTGATGATGAAGAAATCAATGCTCTGGGGTCTTCCTCAACTAGAAGTTAGAGAAGACACAGTGTGTGCAGGTTGTCAATACGGTAAAACTCACCAATTACCATATGAAGAATCAAAGTTTAAGGCGAAGATGCCACTGGAGTTGATACACTCTGATGTCTTTGGGCGAGTCAAACAACCATCTATCAGTGAGATGCGATATATGGTTACATTCATTGATGACTTCTCTAGACATGTTTGGGTTTTCTTCATGAAAGAAAAATCCGAAACACTCTCAAAATTCAAAGAGTTCAAAGAAGTCGTGGAAGGAGAAATTGGAAGGAAAATCCAATGCTTGCGCATGGATAATGGAGGAGAATATATGTCAAACGAGTTTTCCCTGATACTTGCGACAGTGTCTAATCCGACACCAGATGAGTTGTCCAAATACGCCACAACAAAATGACGTAGCTGAAAGGAAGAACAGACATTTGGCAGAGATTTTTCGGAGTATGCTACGTGGAAGGAATGTCCAAGGAAAATTTTGGGCTGAGTGGATAAAGACTGCAGCCTATGTTATCAACCGACTTCCTCAACCAAGGCTTAGATTTGTTTCACCCTTCGAGAGACTGTGAAATGCAAAACCTGCAGTTGGTCACTTTCGAGTTTTCGGCTGTGTGTGCTACTTATTTGTGCCAGATCATTTGCGTAGCAAATTTGATAAGAAGGCGATTCGTTGATCTTCATTGGATATGACAATCAAAGAAAAGGGTGGAAATGTTATGATCCAAAGAGTGGTAGATGCTTTGTATCACGAAATGTGGTGTTTGATGAAGCATCTTCATGGTGGTCTTCTAAAGAAGAAGAATTACCAGATTCTAAAATTCTTGAAGATCAATTACAACTAATGGGGGAGCAAGTTGTAAAGGTGCAACAAGATCCAGTAGCACATGAAGAGTGGAAGATGATGATGAGCACACAACGACTGAGAATCCATGGCAAACTGGTATTTATCAGAGACCAGTTGAAGAAGAGGAATCAAGTCAAAGAGTAACAAGTCCACAATCACAACTTTGAAGGTCAACAAGAGTTCGGATGCCGAATCCTAGGTATGCCAATGTAGCTGTAGCAAGAGTGGAGAGTCCAAAAGAGCCAGAGACATTTGAAGAAGTTTTTCAAAGAGTTGAATGGGTCAAAGCTATGGAGGAAGAGATTCTAGCATTGGATCAGAATCAAACATGGGAGCTTGTGCCGAAGCCAAGAGAAGTAAAACCAATTTCATGCAAATGGGTCTACAAGATCAAGACTCATCCAGATGGATTGATTGAGCGATACAAGGCTCGATTGTTAGCTCGTGGCTTCTCTCAGCAGTATGGACTTGACTATGATGAGACGTTTAGTCGAGTGGCAAAGATTACAATTGTTCGAGTCCTTCTAGCTCTTGCAACCAGCAAAGACTGGAAACTCTGGCAGATGGATGTGAAAAATGCTTTCTTACATGGAGAGTTGGATCGAGAGATATATATGGTCCAACCAAGGGGGTTTGAGAGTAGAACTCGTCCCGATTATGTATGCAAGTTGAGAAAGGCTCTCTACGGGTTGAAGCAAGTGCCAAGAGCATGATACGACAAGATTGCCGAATTTCTGACCAAAAGTAGTTACTTGTTGGCACATGTAGATTCTAGTTTGTTTGTGAAAACTAGAGAAGAAAAACTAGCAGTGGTGTTGATTTACGTGGATGATTTGATTATCACAGGAGACGACGAAGAAGAGATTTATCGAACAAAGGAAAATTTGTCTGTTCGCTTCCAGATGAAAGAGCTTGGAGAGCTCAAACATTTTCTCGGATTAGAAATCGATCAAACAAGTGATGGTTTATTTCTATGTCAAAAGAAATACTTCATAGATTTGTTACAAAAGTTTGGTATGCAAGAGTGAAGCCAATTTCAACACCAATGGATGCCAATGCCAAGATGTGTGCACATGAAGGCAAAGATTTGGCGGATATGACGATGTATCGACAGCTCGTGGGTAGTCTAATTTATCTAACTTTGACCCGACCTGACATTTTTTTTGCAGTTGGTGTTGTTAGTCGGTACATGCAAAATCCAAAGAAGTCTCACTTAGAAGCGGTTCGGCGAATTGTGAGGTATATCAAGGGTACATTTGACTATGGTCTTTTGTACAAGAGAGGTGGAGATTGCAAGTTGGTTGGCTATTGCGACGCAGATTATGCGGGAGATCATGACACGCGTCGATCAACGACTGGATATGTGTTTACACTCGGAGGTGGAACAATTTCCTAGTGTAGCAAACGACAACTAACAATGTCACTATCAACTACCGAGCAGAGTTCAGAGCAGCAGCCATGGTAGCTCAGGAGAGTACATGGCTAATTCAGTTGCTGAAAGATTTGCACCAACCAGTTGATTATGCAATACCACTTTATTGCGATAATTAATCAACAATCCGTTTGGCGGAGAATCCGGTATTTCATGCGAGGACTAAGCATGTGGAGGTGCATTATCATTTCATTAGAGAAAAAGTCTTACAAGAAGAGATAGAGATGCGTCATGTGAAGACAACAAATCAAGTTGCAGATTTGTTCACAAAAAGTCTGAATGTCAGCAAATTTGAAGAATTCCGAAAGAAACTTAACATGATGGCCGACATTGAGGGGGAGTGTTGATATTCAATGCCGTCCCCACCTATTAAATGAGAAGAAGAAAAATAAGAGTTTTTCTTCTTTAGAATACGGCGCCTCTCTTATGCATGTTCACATTCCTTATTTTAAGGAATGTGCTCCCTGCAACCCTCTATAAATAGAGACCTGCAAGAACAATCTATGCATCTCATCTCAAATATCGTAGAGAAAGTGAGTGACTTTTGTAGTATTTTTTTTATTCAATAAAGCGTGTGTAGTATTTTCTTACTTGTGTTCAACAGGTAAGACTTTGTTTGTTAGGCTACGGTGTTACCTCATTGTTTCACACAACATTTCTTATTCGACTTTTATTTTTAAACTATTTATGATTTCGATATTAGATTTTTGTGTTACCCCAAAATTCCAGTCACTGACTAATTATATTGTTTCATTTCAATTTGTCACTTGTTCTATGCTTTTGTCGCGAATTCCTTTCTGGTAGTCACAAGAACTCTAAAAGATTACTATTGTGACATGATTTTTATTTTCTCATTCTTTCTATTGAAAGTTTGCCCTTTTTTAATGTCGTTGTCATACTAGACGTAGTGGTAGTTGATCTTGGTTTATTATCACGTCTTTTACTTAACAGACACAAGACATTTTTTTGTTCTGACAAATTAGTGTGATTCTGGGAAAATAAACTTTACACACAGTTCAGGCGATGAATATGTAAACAGTTAAATAGTAGTTGGGTGAGTAGGAACACAAAATCTCTATTCACATTAGAATGAAGTTGTAAAATTCACTAATTAATAAATTTTGAGTAAATTTTATACTTTTTTTCTGTAATTTGTTGTCGTTCGAACGTGTGTAAAGTTTTAGTTGACTGGTCGAATTATTAGAAATTTGATGTTCTTGTAACGTTAAAAACTCAAATTGATGTTCAATGAAAGTTAACTCGTGAAATCGTAGAAATTTATGTCGGATCCATATTTTACAATTTACTTCATATATATATAATATATGTTAAATAATAAAATATTAATTTAAAAAAAAAAATTTCTCTCTCCTCCCCTGTCACTCAGCCACCCTCGCTCCCTCTCTCACTTTTTATCTTTCAATCATTTTTATTCTCTTTCTCCATGGCTACTTTCTCTTTCTTTTCTATTTTTCAGCCGCCACTTTTAAAGTCTCATCGGAGTTGCATTGAGAGGAGGTGTTTGACACTTCCACCATAAATCAATAGGTCATATTCCAAGCTTAGATTCGGTACATTATCCGTCAATTTTTGGCAGAGTCGCTTGAGTTAACAAAATCTCTGAAAATTTCACCCAAAAAAGTTTTGGCCGAAATTTTAAATGCTTATCGGCAATGATTCTGAACTCTAATCTTGATGTTCGACCCACTATTGGAAAGATCTTGGCAAGAAAAATTGTTTAGTGTTGACAATCTCATATTGACAGAGAAGAAAGTAAAGATCTAATATATAATAATAGGGGATTCCCTCAATCATTGAGGTAGCTTTTGGAATGAGTTCTACCTCTCTGATTCTGTTATTTAGATCCAAAGATTACTCAAAACGATTGTCAGATGAGTCTCCAAAGCTTCGTCGAAAAATCATAACTTATCGCTTTAAACATAGATCTCGACAAGATCTAACCATTGTCTTGGAAAACCAACGCCACTATTGGATTCAAGAGCTCAAAATCTTCACCGCTTATGTCGTCTTCATTGTAGTCATCAATCACAGAGTCAAAAATTATGATCTGGTGCGGACATCAGCGCGACTGGCGTTGACTGCTGACATCCTCGATGAGTTGATTTTAACCTTGACTTTGATCATTGACTGTTCCTTTGGAAAATTTAAAGGTCTTTATTCCGGACTCTTTTTTCGTTCTGAACCCACTAGTGGCATCTACTGGTCGAAATTTCATCTCAATCGTTTAACACATATATCGAGATGATGTTTAACTTTATATTTTTTTTTAATATTTCAGTTTGAGAATTTTAAGTTGGATTTATAATTAGCTGGATGGTGACAAAATCTAAATTCCCAATATCTAGGAAATTTCAGAAGTGGAAAATGTATAATTGAAACTTTGAGTTTTAACGTCGATGCATGTATGAATTGACTATGTGCGAGGTCAATTGTCATTTCTCTCTAGTTTTGGTTTGTAGTCTCGAGTTAGGACCCATCTAGTAGCCCTAGTGATTTGATTTGCGATTTTCATTTCATATTTATTTTAAGTTCTGACGATTTTATAAATTTCGATATTTGTTCCCAAGAGCACATGTCGGCTGGTCAGTAAGATTGTCTTATCATTGAGGTAGATGTTTATTTTATGTCCAACATCATTATTTTTAAAACATGTTCTCATATAAAATAATGTGTCCAAATTATGGCTCGTCGATTTTAGCACACTATATATATTTTCTGTAATATTTGTCATTTTTATATTCTTTATTTTTCTCTAGTAAATTTTTTGCGTTATTCGATCTCAATTTGTTTCATGTTGACTTGAATTTTCCTAATTCGTTGGCATTTTGTCACTTGGAAATTTTTGACAAAATCGATCAAACCTTTAGTTTTCGTGTAATGCGTAATGAAATTTCGAAGTTTTGCGTTGGGTAATTCCTGAAGCATTCGAACTTTAAGTGAGTTTCGGGATTTTCCATGTAGTTAAATCCCAAGAATTGTGGTAAATCCAATTGTCCAGGGTGAAAGTTTCATTTAGAATTTGGAAAATTTTCTCATATAGGTTTAAAGAATTTTTGTTAAAATTTTAGATTGTCGGGATGTTGGGTCTCTAAGGGATGTGTTTAATATTTATAATATAGTATTATATATTAAATATTAAATATATTATTCTTATTTTATAAAATTTAAAAATTTATTTTTATTTTTATAAGCCCAATATTGTAGATAGATTATTTTTTTATTTTTTTAAAGCATATTCTTCTCAGAAGCAGTTACTACAAGTAATATCAACGCTTCCATTGACTCTTCGGAGCAAGTATTTTATGACGGATGAAACACGTAGGCTGGTTGCTCAAGATTAGAAAAATGCAACAATTTAATATTGTCACAAGACATACTCAACCAAATTTAGCATATTTTGAAGAGATAAATTATCACAACCCCCAGTGATGAGACTCTTCAACACGCGAAATAAAGATTCAGGAACGTATTTGAAATCAATTATAAGGAACTTGACCACAATTTAACATTGCCGATGAAACCAAATTATCAAGCAAGAGGAGTTTGACCATAACAAACTTGTTGATTATATTCAAAGCTATCAAGTTGGCTTTTTAAACTTTAAATTGAAGAAGATCTAGTTCTTCACAAAGAACCAAAGAGAAAACTCTTACAAAGAAGACCACTCAAAAGAAGTTTTATTTATCAAAATCACTCTTCATTTAGGGTTAAAACTTTGGTGTATAAATAGGCTAAAACAAATATTAAAGATAATAAAAAATATACAAGAAAAATATGAAAAAATCTTCTAGGAATAAGGCAATCTAACTTAAGGGATTTTGGGATTTTGGGTCTTTTTGTGTATTTCCTTGCTTTTTAAACTTTTCAATGGCCCTCTTATGCCTTTTATTGGTTCATGGTTCTTGGGCTTGAACTTGGGGGTACATTGGATCACAGCATTCCCTCTCACTTCGAGAAGATTCATTCTCAAATCTTTTTTGCTATAGTTGGGACCATCGATAGTGTTTGTTAAGCAATACTCTTACCTTACCCACTTTAAGTTCCTGGCACGAGAAAACAACACTTGGACAATAAAATATTAGATTGTTAGATAAAGAGTAATCTTCCTTACGTGTGGGTACAAGTTTTTGTTGTTTTGCTAACATCACATTTTTCCTTATCGTTTCAATTGATTGTTCCTTCTTTTTGTATTCTTGGTCGACCAATTTTTTTATCTCCACAAGCCTCCCATGGTTTTAGTGGCTTCAAGATTACCAATCCCCCATTTTGAGTGAAAGAGCACTCATTTTTAAATCAATTATATTTGATCTTTCTATCGAATTTTCAAGGTCTTTCCAATAAGATATGTTGCGTTCATGGGTACTACATCGCATAGGATTTCATCGTTGTACTTTCCAATTGAGAGCATCACTTTTACTTGCTTAGTCACCTTTATTTCCCCATTGTCACTCATTCATTGTAGCTTATAAAGCTTTGGATGCCTCTGAGTATCTAATCTCAATTTATCAACTATCAAAGTACTAGCTACGTTAGTGCAACTACCATTATCAATAACCAAGCTACAAACTTTATTTCTCACATAGCATCAAGTATAAAAAATATGCTCTCTTTGCACCTCGTCTCTGTCTTCCTTTGGTTGAATGCTTAGGGCTCTCCTTGTGACCAATAATTATCCTTTTATGGGTTCCTCCAAATCCACATTACTACAATCTTCCAATGGTGGTATCTCGTTATCATTTGAATCCACGCTTTCCCCATCCCCATTATCAATCAAAATCATTGCTCGTTTGTTAGGACAATTCAAAGTGATAGGTCCAAATCCTTGGTGTAACACCCGACATTTTCAGCAAGGTGATTTTCTTAAAGGAATTAACTGTCACCTTTATTGTTGATCTTTAATTTAAATTTTAATGCCTAAGCTTATTTGGTTTCTATTTGTGTGGTGGCAGAACCGTAATTAAGAGGGATTTTATTTAGTATAAAAAGAAAATGGAAACCTTAAACCTCACTTAATCCCCACTGTAGCCGACATTCTCTCTCGACGATTCCCGTGCTTCCAGAGCTCTTTCTCTGCCGGCGACTCCCTCTTTGGCGATCGATTCCTCCAGCCTCCACTCCGATAACCTACATTCGAGGTAAGATTTAGACAATGTAGTCGCCGAGTAATTATTTGGAACTCTGTTTTCAGCTAGAACCCAATGTTTCAAGATTCTTCAATGGCCGAATAATAGGAACATTTATAATCGGTGTTTGGTAATAGCATTCCTAATTCGAATCTGGACTTTAAGATAACCGACTGGAACTAGTGGTTAAGTTGAATTAGGCTATTTTCGATTTTGGAAACTTAGTCCACACACAAGGTGCTCGGCTGAAATGACTCAAGAATACAGATTCTAGGATGACATTTAGTTAGGACTTTTCTAGCTTTGATTTCAGAATATTTAGGATCTATTTTAACTCTGAAATGTGAAATGATATCAGGTGAAGAAGTTTGAAGTGTAGTGCATGAATTTGCTAAGGAAGCCAAGTATGTGAATGTATTAAGATTTCCGGCCATTAGGGCCCTACATCTTAAGGGTACTAAATTAGTTATGTATTTGATGTTTGTTTTAAGTTAGTAAAATGGTTTGTACTTGGATGATTTACGGATGTTTGAGAACTATGTTATGTGATGTTCTGATAGAGTCTATGAAGTCATCTGTCTAGTATAATATTTTTCATAGTCTAATGATTTAAGAACATTCATGTCATGCATCATGATTTACTTCTCAAGCATATGAAAATGATTTATGAGCATGTTTTCCCCCATGAACAAGATATGAGAATGAATATGAAACTTATGCAACCGGATTAAGTGAGGGTTGGGGGCGGTTTGGCGTATGTCATTGTCCAAAGAGAAGGACCATGAATACGGTCTGAAAGGGACTATGTACACTAGCACTGTCATTCCCCCTTTACGGCACAAATCTTCCCTTAATCCATATGATGAAAGTGATGAACAAGAACACGAATAAGAACAAGAAAAGAGCATGAAACGAACATGATCATGATTTTCTTGCAACTATGCATTCACGTATACATGTTAGTATTGCATTCCTTACTAAGCATTAGGCTTATAGTTTAAACTTTATGATGTAGGTGACGAAATATCAGGTGAGGATTCCAAAGTTAATGAATATGTCTAAGTTTGGTTACTAGAAGGTGTTCAGGGAGCAATTCTGTAGCTGGATGACGAACAAAACCCCATGGTTAATGCTCTTATGATTTCAGTGATGATTATGAATATGGAAGTCTAAGTAGGATGAAATTATTTTAAAACATCGAGCTTTTGAAATTGTCTGGTTTAATTACTGAGTCTGAGAATGTTTATAAGGACATAGAACGAGTTATTTTAACTAAGTCTTCCGCTACAAGAATTTTGGATAAGTCTCTGATTTTCATTTATAAGAGTGATGAGTCAATGAAGTTAGAAGTCTGTGTTTATTTATGTCCACTGATAGCTGTACTCTATCGGAAGATGTTAGGAATTTGAATCCACCGATAGATGTTCTCTATCGGAAGATGTATGAGCATGCATCCACCGATAGATGTTCTCTATCAGAAGATGTCTTAAAGAACACGTGGATTGCACATGTCTATCGGTAAATGTTGTGTATTTCAAATACCGGATGATGTATGTAACACCCGAGTTTTCTGGTTTCCGCTCCAGGGCTATTTTTGTAAATAAGTAAATTAGGTCCGTTTTGCGAGCGGATAATTTTATTAGGACCCTAGAAATTTATGGGGATTTTTAGAAGGATAAGTGAAATTTTAGAAACCCAAATCGAGAAGAGTAATGCTAAAGTTCCCGTTTTACCCTTTTAGCATGTTAATTCGTAAAAATAGCAAAATAAATCCGTTTTATGAACGGTGAGTTTTGTTAGAACTCTAAGATTAAATTGGAATATTTGGAGAAATAAGGAAATTGCAGAGGAACCGAATCGATAGACTAATTGAAGAATTAAGCATAGAATTGATGTAGGGGCATTTAAGTAATTTAGTAATTAAAAGTTATAGTTTTAATTAAAAGGATAATGGCTTCACGATGAAGCCATTATCGCTGCCGAGCCCGAGCGCCCGACGACAGCCGACGACAGAGGGCCGTGAGCGCGGCTCTCCTCCGACGAAAACGCCGGCGACTTTCTCGCCGTTCTCCGGCCAGACAACGGCGACGTGAGGCTCCGGTTCACCCTCGCGCACGAACCGACGGTAAGCTCGGTTTTTCTCCCCTGTTTTGGTTCGATTTGTGGCCGTTGGTGGCGAGCTCGATTGAGCTCCGATCTCCGGCCAATTCCGGTCACTTCCGGCGTGGGTTTTCCAACCCTAGGGCCGGCTATTGATGCTTGGCCGTGGAATGCCCAATTTGGGGCGAAAATCAGTGAATGCCCGATTAGGGCAATTCGGGTTTTGCTTGTAGTTCGGGATTTTTGGTTAGTTTAGGTTAATTGAGTGTATATATGGTCGATTGGTGAAGAAATTGATGGAATTTGATGAAAAATCAAAAAGAGAAATTTTGGGGAAAAAGGGGCAGTTCGGGTTTTTCCTAAATTGACCTAGCTCCGGTCATTTGTTTTAAAATTCTTTTTGGCAGATTAAAATAGGTTATTAGAGGAGTATGTGGCCGCTGGAATCGTTCGATTCCGATAACCGACGCGAAAGTTACGCGCGTTCGAAGTTTTAGGTCGGTTTTTACCGAACCCAAATTAGTGGCCGTTTAATTAGGTTTTTATTTGGATTAGGCTAGAAATAGTAGTTTAAGATGTTTTCACAAAAAAATGAGAGTTTAGTTATGCCCGAATGAGAAAATGGAAGTTTTAGGAAAGAATTTCCTTAATTAGGAGATTAGTTTAAGTTTGAAGTTAGTTTAATTAGGATCGATTTTAATGTTCTTAATTGTGAAATGCTTTAGGTGGAGACGACTTTACGGACGATGCTCGGCATAACCAGGACGCCAGGTAAGTGGATGTTAGGTTTCCGGCCCTTAAGGCCCTACATCTTGGCAACGTTAGGCTTTACTATTTTGATGATGATTTTCTGATTGTGGGGATTAATGAGTCGGGTAGCTTAGAATGTTAGTTGTTTGAGAAGTCTGTTGAGAATAGTATATGTCTATGTATGTTGTGAATTGTTTGAGGATATGTTTTGATGATATGTCGTATATAGATCCCTCATGCATCATGTTTTAGAAAATGTACGAAAATGTTTTAGCATATGATTTCACGATTTAAACGTAGAAACGACAACGATGTAAAACGAAAATGTAAAGTGTCTGAGGGAAGTGGTTCACCCCTCAGATGTAAATTGTGGAACGTCCAGAAAATGTAAAGTGTCTGAGGGAAGTGGTTCACCCTTCAGATGTAGATTGTGGAACGTCTAGAAAAATGTATGATATCTGAAGGAAGTGGTTCACCCTTCAGGTAAAGATTTATATGTGGAACGTCTAGAGATGGAGAAACTAATCCGCCCTCCATTGGTAGAGGATTACATGTATGTATGATAGAAACGAAACGAATATGAATGATGAAACGAAACGAAACGAATATGAATGATGAAACGAAACAAAACGAACATGAATGACGAAACGAAACGAAATGAATATGAACGATGAAACGAAACGAAATGATTATGTACGATGAAACTGTAGAAACTGCATATGTTAAGTAAAATGTTTTAAATTCATATAGTGCATCCCCTTACTAAGCATTAGGCTTACTGTTTATGTTGCATGATGTAGGTGACAGGTGAGAGTTCCTCTCGATGACGAAGAATAGGTGGTTGACGGAAGGTGCTCGTGGCGACGGGGTGTGTTTTGGCAAGGTCTGATGTCTATGGTTGTGCTCCGAGCGATTTTGGGTAATTAATGTGAACTTGTATTAAATGTTAAAAATGTGAGGGATTTTAGGGTGTATGTTTAATATTCAGAAAAAATTTATAGAGGATATAGGTTTGGAGTAGTACTATTTCGAATGATTCGTTAATGTATGTCCTTGGTGATGTTTTAGGAAAGCTTGTGTTTATGCTCGATGTTTGTTTTAAGGATTTGATTGGGTGTTGTTTGTGAAAGTATGAAAATGTTTAAGTATGTGGATTAGATGTTTGATAGAAAAATGTATGAATAGTCGAGTTTTGATGTATATGTAGTGGTAGTAGATTGTTTAGAATGTAGAGTCTTAATTTTAGAAATATACTGGAACTGCTTAGGTTATTTTTAACAGGTAAGGATAAGCTCGATTTTTAGAGCGATCCATGCAGTTCGTTTTCTTGAAATTGTCTAAAATTGTAGGTTATATTAGCGTCATGTTTTGATGATCGAGGAATGAGTGATTTTAAGGGATTTCAACAATCCGAGACTTCAATTTAATGGTTTAGAAGTCGAAACGTTATGAGTGATATAAAAAAAGAAAAATTTACGTGGTTACGAGAGTTTAAAGTTAAGGTTACGTTAGGGTTAGTTTGTTTAAGGGTTTTGGGTTATGTTTAAAGTAAAAATGAAAAAGTTTATGCGAAAAATACGAGGGCTTAGGTAATGATTATGTCACGGCAAGTCCATGGCGGCCCTGATCGGGTTGGGGTCGTCACAATGTAAGTGTTTTTTTGTCGTCTAGTGATCGGTAGATGTTGTGTATTTCAAATACAGGATGATGTGAGTGTTGTTTTGTCGTCTAGTGATCGGGCGATGTAGTATATTTCTAATGTCGGGCGATGTACGAATAGTTTTGTCGTCTAGTGATCGGTAGATGTAGTGTATTTCAATTACCGGATGACGTAGATGTCGTTGTCGTTTAGTGACCGAGTGATGTTTAATGAGTCACGAGAGATGCACGTGCCCATCGAAAGATGTCTTCTATTGGGCAACGATAATTGATTCATGCAGAGTACACGTGACAAATCGGAAGAGGTACACTCTGTTAGCCAATGCATGCAAACCCATGCAAACCCGAGCAGAATAACGTCAAATAATCTGGGGGCATTTCTTTCCTGCCCGAATTTGTTATAGAACTGATGACTGCGTATGGTCGCTCGACTCTGTGAACGAATATGTTGTTAGTTTTAAGAGGAAGTCAAGTTCAATGAATCTAGTTTCTGTCTGTTATGTTAAAGTCCTTAAGTTCTGTTGAGGAAAGGTAAAAAATAAAAATAAAAATAATACAAAGGGGACCTTAGTGTAAAGTGGTCGAAGGGTGAAATATCTAAAGAGATCAGGGTAAATATGAATTTAAGAGGTTAAGTTATGAATTACGTGGCGACTCCAACTGGGGTCGTTACAATTTTGGTATCAAAGCAAAACCGAGTTCTAAAATCGATTCTGCAGACTGCCTCCCAGCACAGATTGCCACCTGAGTACACTCCAGCAACTGTAAGTGTTTATGATTTTAGTAATGTTATTAAGTTAAGATATGTTACGATTATTTGTTTAGGGATCTCAAAATGGTAAGAGGTAACAAGAGAGAAGACAACGTGGATAGTAACACCATTGCTCAGCTGACAGAATTAGTTATTCGCCAATCACGTCAAATAGAACAGCTTGTGGCCACTAGAGAGGAACAAGGGAACTTCAGTACTAATGCAACTCATGATTATGGGGGTGAGCGTTTCCACCGGCTTCGACCCCCGGTATTTAATGGACAAGTTTTGGATCCTGTTTATGCTGAGGAATGGATTCAAAAAATGGAGGACATGTTCACATATGCAAAGGTTGAAGAATGAGATAAGGTCACATATGTTGTTTTTCATTTGGAACTGAGTGCAAGGCATTGGTGGGACTCAATCCAGAGTACCATTAATGCAGGACCTATGACCTGGGGAAGGTTTAAGACTGCTTTCTTTGACAAGTATGTCAATAGGACCGTTCGGGACAGCAAGAAGAAGGAGTTTATGAATTTGCGACAAACTGGCTCCGTGGCAGATTACATATGCAAATTTAAGGCTTTATCACGGTTTGCTCCCCGATTGGTTGAGGATGATGATGACAAGATTCACCAATTTGTTCAAGGACTGAAGTCGAGTTTGTATATGAGAGTAAAGACTGCTGGAAAACATAATATACCATATGGTGAAGTGACGGCTAAGGCCTTGGAGCTGGAAGAGGCTGAGATAACGACATATGCGCAGCGTGAACAGCCAAGGAAGTTCACTAAGGAGGCTCAGCCGCCACCACTTCAGAACAAAGGATGGCAACTGCAACAGAACAGGAGATCACAACAACAACAACAAGGTATAAAGAGACCCTTTAATCCAAATGATGACCAAGGGAAGGAAAAACGACCATTAGCCCCTATATGCTCCAACTTCCAGAAGAACCATCATGGCGAGTGCAAGCTACACTCTGGCCGTTGCTACAGATGTGACAAGGTCAGACATGTAGTAAGAGACTGCCCCATGCCACCAAACCCCAATCGAGCAAGAATAGCACCCAGAGTCTTTGCTATGATAGAGGATGAAGATGCTGTGCAGCATACGGTCATAATAGGTACAATTATGATTTGTGGTATTTCTGTTTACACACTTATAGACACGGGGCCACCCACTCATTTATAGCAACCCTGTTTGTCTGTAAGCATAAGTTAGGATACTTACCAGCTGATAGGCCATATAGTGTCATGTTATTGTCAGGGAAATCTTTACATTCTGAACAGATAGTGAAGGGTGACATCGTGTCCTTAGGAGATAAGAAGTTATATGTAGAGCTGATTGTAATTGACATGAAGGGATATGAAGTTATATTAGGAATGGATTGGTTATCCAGACATTATGCCATGATAAGTTGTAGATCTGGATTAGTTGAGTTTCGACCCCCAAATGGAGATCGGTATACCTTCCAAGCTATCCCAAAAATAAGTAAAATACCGATTATATCCTCACTAGAGACTCAACGGTTATTGAAAGATGGCTGTGAGAGTTATCTAGCTAGTGTAATCGATATTCGGGTAAAGAATAAAGTAGAACTTCAAGATATTTCCATAGTTAAAGAGTTTCCTGAAGTATTTATGGATGACTTGCTCGGATTACCACCTGATAGAGAAGTTGAATTTGTAATCGATACATATCCCGATGCATTACCTATATCCAAGAACCCTTACCGCATGGCACCAGTTGAGCTGAAGGAATTAAAGGTCCAACTGCAGGAATTAGTAGACAAAGGGTTTATACGCTCTAGTAGTTCTCCCTGGGGTGCACCTGTTTTATTTGTTAAAAAGAAAGACGGTTCTCTTAGAATGTGCATAGATTACAGAGAACTGAATAAGTTGACAATTAAGAACAAGTACCCCTTGCCCCGGATTGATGACCTGTTTGACCAATTACAAGGAGCTAAAGTATTTTCAAAAATTGACTTACGTTCGGGCTATTACCAATTGAAGGTTAAGAAGAGTGATATACCTAAGACAACCTTCAGGACCCGTTATGGACATTATGAATTCCTTGTAATGTCGTTTGGGTTAACCAATGCACCTGCAGCCTTTATGGACCTGATGAATCGAGTGTTTCGTGATTACTTAGACAAGTTTGTAATTGTGTTCATAGATGATATCTTAATTTACTCACGGACTAAAGCTGACCACGAGGAACACTTAGGAGTAGTTTTGACAACATTAAAACAGCAGCAACTCTATGCCAAGTTGTCTAAGTGTGAGTTCTGGTTGGATAAGGTCAACTTCTTAGGCCATGTCATCTCTGCTGAATGTATATCAGTAGATCCAACCAAAATTCAGGCAGTTAAGGATTGGCCACAGCCAAGGAATGCCAGTGAAAGCTGCAATTTCCTTGGTCTGGCAGGTTATTATAGGAAGTTTATTAAGGGATTTTCTATGATAGCTAAACCTTTAACAAGTTTGACCAAGAAGGACACCAAGTACTCTTAGACTGCAGCCTGTGAAGATGGCTTCCAGATACTAAAACAGAAATTAACAACGGCCCCTCTTTTGACACTCCCAACTGAAGGAGGAAGATTCAGTGTCTATTGTGATGCATCCAAAATTGGATTGGGGTGTGTTTTAATGCAAGAAGGCAAGGTTGTGGCATATGCTTCCAGACAACTGAAAGGTTATGAGCAAAATTACCCCACCCACGATTTGGAATTAGCTGCTGTTGTTTTTGCACTAAAAATTTAGAGGCACTAATTGTACGGACAACGGTGTGAAGTGTTTTCAGACCATAAAAGTTTGAAATACCTATTTACTCAAAAGAAATTAAACATGAGACAGAGACGTTGGTTGGAATTTGTTAAAGATTATGACTTTGAAATTAAATATCACCCGGGTAAGGCCAATGCTGTGGCTGATGCATTAAGCAGAATGTCAAAGACAATGCAGCCTACGGTATCAACCATGTCTGTACCATTATGGAAGGAAGTTCAGAAGTTCGAGTTAGAAATAGTTCCTGAGTTGTCAACCTTACTTGCTGATTTAACCATTCGACCAACTATTTTGGATAAGATCAAAGAGGCACAACAGAAGGATTCAAAGGAGAATAATAGTATGATGAGTAAGTTAACAGATGCCTCCTCTGAATTCAGTCTCTCCAATGATGGTATTTTAAAATTTAGGAATCGATGGTACATTCCAAGTGATAAGGAGTTGCGTGAGTTGATCTTGACTGAGGCACACTCATCTTCTTTCTCTGTACATTCTGGTAGCACCAAGATGTATCGGGACTTGAAACTACATTATTGGTGGCTAAATTTAAAGAGGGATGTGGCCAAGTTTGTAGAGTCATGCTTGATATGCCAACAAGTTAAAGCAGAACACCAACGCCCATGAGGTACTCTTCAACCCTTACCAATCCCTGAATGGAAGTGGGAAAACATTGCCATAGATTTTGTGGTAGGATTACCAAAGACAATCAAAGGATATGATAGTATTTGGGTTGTGGTTGGCAGAATGACAAAATCAGCACACTTTATACCAGTAAGAATGACTTTTACAATGGAACAACTTGCTAACCTGTACATTCAAGAAATTATCAGATTGCATGGGATCCCCTTGTCTATTGTCTCCGATCGTGATCCTAGATTCACCTCAAGATTTTGGCAAAGTTTGCAAGGCACATTAGGAACAAAATTGTCTTTCAGCACTGCTTTTTCACCCTCAAACCGATGGTCAATCTGAGAGGACCATTCAGATACTAGAAGATATGTTGAGAGCGTGTGTGCTGGATTTCCAGACATCTTGGAGTCGATACTTACCCTTGATGGAATTCTCCTACAATAATAGTTACCAGTCCACCATTGGTATGGAACCTTACGAAGCACTTTATGGCAGAAAGTGTAGATCACCTTTGTACTAGGATGAGGTCGATGAAGCAAAACTCCTAGGTCCCGAGATCTTGCAACAGATGTCAGACAAGATTACCATTATTAGGAAAAGAATGATTACTGCACAAAGCCGACAGAAAAGTTATGCAGACCAAAGGAGGAGAGATCTGGTGTTCTCTGTTGGAGATGAAGTTTTTCTAAAGATTCCACCATTCAAGGGAGTACTAAGATTTGGCAAGAAGGGAAAGCTTAATCCGCGATTCGTTGGACCATTCCCTGTCTTGGAGAGGATCGGCAGCACATCTTATAGACTGCAATTGCCCCTATCACTGGAAAAATTTCACAATGTTTTTCATGTGTCAATGTTAAGAAAATGCATACGGGATCCTACACAAGTTGTTAAGCCAGTGGATGTCGAAATTGAGCCAACATTAATGTATGAAGAGAAGCCAGTGCAAATTTTGGAATCTGTAGTGAAAACTCTGAGGAATAAGAAAATTCCATTGGTTAAGATCTTATGGACAAATCATGGAGTTGAAGAAGCCACATGGGAACGACAGCAAGATATGTTGGACAAATATCCGGAGCTCTTTGTTTGATCAATTTTTAGGGACGAAAATTTCGTTTAAGGAGGGGTGGATGTAACACCCGACATTTTCAGCCAGGTGATTTTCTTAACGGAATTAACTGTCAACTTTATTGTTGATCTTTAATTTAAATTTTAATGTCTAAGCTTATTTGGTTTCTATTTGTGTGGTGGCAGAACCGTAATTAAGAGGGATTTTATTTAGTATAAAAAGAAAATGGAAACCTTAAACCTCACTTAAACCCCACTGTAGCCGACATTCTCTCTCGGCGATTCCCGTGCTTCCAGAGCTCTTTCTCTGCCGGTGACTCCCTCTTTGGCGATCGATTCCTCCAGCCTCCACTCCGATAACCTACATTCGAGGTAAAATTTAGACAATGTAGTCGCCGAGTAATTATTTGGAACTCTGTTTTCAGCTAGAACCCAATGTTTCAAGATTCTTCAATGGCCAAATAATAGGAACATTTATAATCGGTGTTTGGTAATAGCATTCCTAATTCGAATCTGGACTTTAAGATAACCGACTGGAACTAGTGGTTAAGTTGAATTAGGCTATTTTAGATTTTAGAAACTTAGTCCACACACAAGGTGCTCGGCTGAAATGACTCAGGAATACAGATTCTATGATGACATTTAGTTAGGACTTTTCTAGCTTTAATTTCAGAATATTTAGGATCTATTTTAACTCTGAAATGTGAAATGATATCAGGTGAAGAAGTTTGAAGTGTAGTGCATGAATATGCTAAGGAAGCCAGATAAGTGAATGTATTAAGATTTCCGGTCATTAGGGCTCTACATCTTAAGGGTACTAAATTAATTATGTGTTTGATGTTTGTCTTAAGTTAGTAAGATGGTTTGTACTTGGATGATTTACAGATGTTTGAGAACTATGTTATGTGATGTTCTGATAGAGTCTATGAAGTCAACTGTCTAGTATGATATTTTTCATAGTCTGATGATTTAAGAACATTCATGTCATGCATCATGATTTACTTCTCAAGCATATGAAAATGATTTATGAGCATGTTTTCCCCCATGAACAAGATATGAGAATGAATATGAAACTTATGCAACCGGATTAAGTGAGGGTTGGGGGCTGTTTGGCGTATGTCACTGTCTAAAGAGAAGGACCATGAATACGACCCGAAAGGGACTATGTACACTTGCACTGTCATTCCCCCTTTACGGCACAAATCCTCCCTTAATCCATATGATGAAAGTGATAAACAAGAACACGAATAAGAACAAGAAAAGAGCATGAAACGAATATGATCATGATTTTCTTATAACTATGCATTCACGTATACATGTTAGTATTGCATTCCTTACTAAGCATTAGGCTTATAGTTTAAACCTTATGATGTAGGTGACGAAATATTAGGGTGAGGATTCCAAAGTTAATGAAGATGTCTAAGTTTGGTTGCTGGAAGGTGTTCAGGGAGCAATTCTGTGGCTAGATGGCGAACAAGACCCCCTGGTTAATGCTCTTATGATTTTAGTGATGATTATGAATATGGAAGTCTAAGTAGGATGAGATTATTTTAAAATATCGAGCTTTTAAAATTGTCTGGTTTAATTACTGAGTCTGAGAATGTTTATAAGGATATAGAATGAGTTATTTTAACTAAGTCTTCAGCTACAAGAATTCTGGATGAGTCTCTGATTTTTATTTATAAGAGTGATGAGTCAATGAAGTTAGAAGTTTGTGTTTATTTATGTCCACTGATAGCTGTACTCTATCGGAAGATGTTAGGAATTTGCATCCACCAATAGATGTTCTCTATCGGAAGATGTATGAGCTCGCATCCACCAATAGATGTTCTTTATCGGAAGATGTCTTAAAAGAACACGTGGATTGCACATGTCTATCGGTAGATGTTGTATATTTCAAATACCGGATAATGTAAGTGTTGTTTTGTCGTCTAGTGATCGGTAGATGTTGTGTATTTCAAATACCGGATGATGTGAGTGTTGTTTTGTCGTCTAGTGATCGGGCGATGTAGTGCATTTCTAATGTCGGGTGATGTACGAATCGTTTTGTCGTCTAGTGATCGGTAGATGTAATGTATTTCAATTACCGGATGACGTAGATGTTGTTGTCGTTTAGTGACCGAGTGATGTTTAATGAGTCACGAGAGATGCATGTGCCCATCGGAAGATGTCTTCTATTGGGCAACGATAATTGAATCATGCAGAGTACACGTGACAAATCGGAAGAGGTACACTCTGTTAGCCGATGCATGCAAACCCGAGCAGAATAACGTCGAATAATCTGGGGGCATTTCTTTCCTGCCCGAATTTGTTATAGAACTGATGTCTGCTTATGGTCGCTCGACTCTGTGAACAAATATGTTGTTAGTTTTAAGAGGAAGTCAAGTTCGATGAATCTAGTTTCTGTCTATTATGTTAAAGTCCTTAAGTTCTGTTGAGGAAAGGTAAAAAAAAAATAATACAAAGGGGACCTTAGTGTAAAGTGGTCGAAGGGTGAAAGATCTAAAGAGATCAAGGTAAATATAAATTTAAGAGGTTAAGTTATGAATTATGTGGTGACTCAAACTGGGGTCGTTACACTTGGCATCAAAAAATCTTGATTTCTCTAGTTCGAGTTGGTGTAGAAATTTTAGCTTTACCTTTTTACAGAGGTACTTCAGTCGTCGCAGACTTACCCTTCAGATCTTCCCTTGGATTTGGCCTTTCATTTTCCCAACTTGATTTCCAAGAATTATTTGAAGTCAAACCTACCTTTGCGCTTCTTTTTGTTTTTAGTTGTCGTTCTATTTTTATTGTCTTATGTAGCAGCTCTTCCATATCCCTATAGTGTTACGAATCTACAATATCTACAACTTCTTGATTTAATCCTCCCAAAAATCTTGTCATTGTTAATTTCACATCCTCCTCTATATTAGCCCTTATCATGGCATATTCCATCTCTTCGTAATATTCTTCCACACTCTTAAATCCTTGAGTTAAACTCTGGAGCTTTTGGCACAAATCTTTATAGTAGTGTGGTAACAAACCTTTTTCTCATAATTGCATTTGCACTCTCCCATGTTCGAATTGGGGGTTCTCTATTATGCCTCTGATTCTTTACCAATTAGTCTCACTAAATACTAGCATAGTTCGTGAACTTCATTGTAACCAACCTTAATCTTTTTCTCTTCCATATAGTTTTGGCATTCAAACAACAAATCCACTTTTCGTTCCCACTCCAAGAAAGTTTTGGGATCACTTTTTCCTTTGAAGGAAAGAATGTTTACCTTGATGTGGCTTGGGTTACCATTCTCTCAGTCTACCTTATCATATCTGGTATGGTCTATCATTATTCTCAAACTCGTTTCCATTGAATTCTCTCCTTCTACGAAGGTAGCTAGGTGATGGTATTTCCAATCGTTCCATCCTCCTAGTAAGAGCTGTATATTGGTCTTGCATGACCCTCATGAACATTTTTAAATCCACTTCATTCTCTTTTCCACTCATGATTTTCGAACCAACCAATCAAAAATAAGCAAATGTAGAAAGCAAATGTTTAAACAATAAGTAACAAGCGATATAATGGAAATTTTCTCTCCCTCTCGTGTTAACACTCGTTCGATAATCACTCCACTCATGTTTCACTCAAAATTTGGCTTTTACAAAATAAGTTCGCCCTCTTGACTTTTACCCCTCTAATTTTCTTTTTGGCTCTTTATGTAAAAACTTGATCAGGAGAAAATATTCAACAAGTAAAGAAAGCAAGTCCAAACTTTAAAGCTAAAATTTCAATCTTCAAGATTAGTAGAATCAAGCAATTGAAAGGAATAAGGACAATTAATAGATAATAGAGATACCACAATGTTACAAGAGTGAATAAGAATAAGGGCAATGATATCAAGAATAAGAATAATTGCAACAATAATCGAGTATCAAGAATCAAAGTAATCTAAGAATTAAATACTCAAAAATGAGAATAATTACAAGGATCAATACTTCAAAGATTGAGAATCGAAATTTTATTATTAAAGTTTGAAACTTTAAGAGTCGAAATTTCAAGAATAAAATTCGAATGTTAGGAATGAGAGTTAGAATTTCAATGATGAAATTCGACGATTTAAGAATAGTAGTCAAAATTTCAAGAACGAAATTTGAAGTCTCAAGAATGACAATTGAAGTTTAACAACTACTAATATTTCGAGAGCAATTGTTGATACTTACAAAATTCAAGAATCAAACTTTATGAGCAAAAATTTGAATTCTTATGGAAGAAGAAGAATAAAATCTTTTTTTTTTTTTAACTTTGAAGATTTTCACAAAGAAAAACTTCAAGAAAGAAGATAATTGAAGTGTGAAAACCTGAATAAAGAAAATAATTGAAGAGTTCGAGAATGAAAACTTTAAGAAAAAAGATAATTGAAGAGTTAAAGAATGAAAACTTCAAATAAACTTGAATCAAGGAGCCAACGCTCTGATACCAAATAATGAGAACTAGATGTATGTCAAACCTGAGACCCTTCAACACACGGAATAAAAACTTATGAATGCCTTTGAAATCAAGTGTAAGGAACTTGACCTCAATTGAATCTTGTTGATGGAACCAAATTATCAACCAATAAGAGTTTGACCCTAACCAAACTTGTTGATTAGATCTGAAACTATATATTCGGTCTTTGTGAAGATCTAGTTCTTCACAAAGAACCAAAGAAAAAATCCTTATAAAAAAAATCACTCAAAAGAAGTTTTATTAATCAAAAATCAATTTCCATGTAGGGTTACAACTTTGGTGTATAAATAGGCTAAAACAAATATTAAATATGATAAAAAAAATATCCTAAAAATATGCAAAAATCCTTTAGGAATAAGGCAATGTAACTTAATGGGATTTAGGAAATTTAACTAATATCAAAATGGGTGAAAATTTAGGATTTGGAAGGGTGGGAGGCAGAGTGGGGCGCGTTGGGCGAGGATGGCGATGCTGGTGGGCCGCTGGGCATGCTGGGGCATGTAGGTGTAGGGATGGGCACACGTAGGGGCCGGTGCTGGGATGGACGCGTAGGTTGCCACTGGTGGGCTGATCGCTAGCGCACAGAAGTGCGCCAACTGGGTTGGGCATGCGCGGATAGGGGCGGGCGCGCAGGTGGGTGCGCGAGTAGCTAGGTCTAACACAATGGGCAATGCGCCGACGACACAAGGCGTGGGGCATTGGGCCGAGGTGGGCACAACTGGGTCTAGTGCTCTCTTCGTGTTGTCTTGCGGGGGCTATTTGTGTCTTCCTTTTCTCCTTAAATTTGTCATAGGTCCTTCTATGCCTTGTATTGGTTCATGGTTATTGAGCTTCAACTTGGGAGCACCTTGTATCACATCACCCAAAGTTAGGCCCAGACAGAAATTTCAGCTCAAACAACTCGATTTTCAAGGAAAACTAAATCGCTCAACCCAAAACTTTGTTTGTATTGTAATACTTAAACAAAATCAAAATCATAACTCACACCAGATGGGTCGAAGTCAATATAGTGATAACAGAATAATAAGATAGTGCAATAAATTCAAAGAAATAGTGTGCAGGAATAAAGTGTCACATACTCGAAATGCATGGAAGGGGAACAAGGGTGAACTCTACCTGACTAGTTACTCCCAACCTTCACGATCCTTATTTGGGCAGAAAAACATGTTTTTAGGATGAACAACTAACTCAGTAGAAAATACTATATTATGAAAGTGCAATGTTTGGATTTACATTCATAAAAAATCTTTTACCATTTAAAAAAATAAGCTTCACGAAACCATTGGTCGGGCAAATCTAAAAAATAGTGCTACATCATGGGTAGCTATATAAAAAATAGTGGCTCTACCTTTTTTTATAGAAAACTATCCCAGTGAAAACAAGGTCATTCACAGACCCTCTAGAATTTAGACGTCGAATACTTGCAAGGTGCATCAAAGAAAGAAATGTTGATTGTATGTAGATTAATCATTGTGTAACGAAACGAAATAACACATCCTGAACAGGTTTAAGGATTTGCAGCCAAGCAGACGTCATCATTGTCTCATACTCTGCAGCGCATAAAAATGAAAATACCTTCACGTAGTAGAAGGTAACAAACGAATAGCCTCAAAACAATACCCAAAATAACAAGAGGTTTGTCTAGTGTATATATAATGAAAATGAAATACCATAAATGTGTAACATAAACGTGTAAAATTGGCATAAATATAGTGTAAAAGACAGGTTGTTAAACAAGACATATGAGGTTTTATTTGTTTTTAAATATCACAAAATACCGATTTGCAAATCATGATGAATATGCAGTAAAAGTAAAGAAATTCTTATCTCAACAATGGTTGCCTTTCCTAGTAAAAAGAGTGACACTATTGGTAACATTATTACAACTCGGAGGTGGGCATTAGACAAAAACGTCTGGTTGAGCGATCAGATTCTCGGAGAGAACCTGACAGCCCAGACCAAGGCTAGGTTTGATATCAGAAGACTTTACACAAAATGAGCAATTGCTCACAGAGAATGGGCTGAATCTACATAGTGATCAAATAAAAATAAGATAGCGTAAAAACTTAAATAATCCAATAATATATTGTGCAGGAAATAAAATCCCAACACCCAATAAATTATACAAACCATGAATTAGGAAAAATAATAAACCAAAAAAATTATCACTAAAACATAAAACAACTCTCAAAGAAGAAGAGAATGATTACGAAGGTCCACTCCACAACGAGCATTTGCAACATCAACTTCCACGATCCTAACTTGGGAGATGGAGGGGAGTCTTTGGGATGAGTGATTAACTCAATAGGAAACCCTATAATCTACTCATATACATATGGAAAATTGGTTTTTATAATTTTTTTTCAAAACCATAATCAGTTATAAAATGCAGTGCGTGAGTTTATATTCAAAACGTTTTCCTTTCTTTTAAACCGGCTCCACGAGCAGAGGATTTCAAATTGTTAAATTTGTGTTGCCGTTTTAAAAATAGGCTAAACAAGTCATGGGTGAGACAGTTTCAAATATGTTGCTACATCCATAGGTATCATCGTTTTTGTTAGAAAAACAATCTAAGTGAGACAGAAGTGTCACTTATAGAATAATAAACCAAAAAAATTATCACTAAAACATAAAACAACTCTCAAAGAAGAAGAGAATGATTACGAAGGTCCACTGCACAACGAGCATTTGCAACATCAGCTTCCACGATCCTAACTTGGGAGATGGAGAGGAGTCTTTGGGATGAGTGATTAACTCAATAGGAAACCCTATAATCTACTCATATACATATGGAAAATTGGTTTTTATAATTTTTTTTCAAAACCATAATCAGTTATAAAATGCAGTGCGTGAGTTTATATTCAAAACGTTTTCCTTTCTTTTAAACCGGCTCCACGAGCAGAGGATTTCAAATTGTTAAATTTGTGTTGCCGTTTTAAAAATAGGCTAAACAAGTCATGGGTGAGACAGTTTCAAATATGTTGCTACATCCATAGGTATCATCGTTTTTGTTAGAAAAACAATCTAAGTGAGACAGAAGTGTCACTTATAGAATAATAAACCAAAAAAATTATCACTAAAACATAAAACAACTCTCAAAGAAGAAGAGAATGATTACGAAGGTCCACTGCACAACGAGCATTTGCAACATCAGCTTCCACGATCCTAACTTGGGAGATGGAGAGGAGTCTTTGGGATGAGTGATTAACTCAATAGGAAACCCTATAATCTACTCATATACATATGGAAAATTGGTTTTTATAATTTTTTTTCAAAACCATAATCAGTTATAAAATGCAGTGCATGAGTTTATATTCAAAACATTTTCCTTTCTTTTAAACCGGCTCCACGAGCAGAGGATTTCATAATTTTTTTCAAACCATAATCAGTTATAAAATGCAGTGCATGAGTTTATATTCAAAACATTTTCCTTTCTTTTAAACCGGCTCGTGTTGTTAAATTTGTGTTGCCGTTTTAAAAGCAGGCTAAACAAG
The DNA here is from genome assembly GCA_022432975.1 of Begonia masoniana. Classification (NCBI taxonomy): domain Eukaryota; kingdom Viridiplantae; phylum Streptophyta; class Magnoliopsida; order Cucurbitales; family Begoniaceae; genus Begonia; species Begonia masoniana. The sequence continues at coordinate 33,536,153 of CM039509.1, forward strand.
TCATGGGTGAGACAGTTTCAAATATGTTGCTACATCCATAGGTATCATCGTTTTTGTTAGAAAAACAACCTAAGTGAGAAAGAAGTGTCACTTATAGACCCCTCCGGTACACTATCACAAAAAAATTACAACCATAGATCTGATTGCACCTCATGAGTCAGAAGAAGCTGAAAAGTGATGGTGATCCAAATATCCAACTGCTTCACCTGGGCTACAGGCAAAAAACTCAGCGACGGTAAAACCTGTAAATCAAATGATGGCTGATGAGCAAGCTCAAATACAACATCATCTATATAAATGTTCACTGATGGCTGGTGAGCGAACTCCAACAAAACACCAACTCAGTGTAGTAAGTAAAAGACTCTGGCCAGGTTTAAAGGTTATCAGGCCCCCAAAGAGTGCGTCAACAATGCCCTATCACTCATATCGCGCGTGTACAATCAGACAACCTTTACGCAGCAAAAGGTGCATATCAAACGACTCTTGTTGCTTGGGTTGATCAAACACTAATACAACCTAATGCAACTAAAGATAGTTGTCCGAAAGGCTCAAACAGTCCCAAACAAACATCATGTCTGACTCTAGTTATTTTGATTTTTCAAATACTGCAGCCCAGAGCAACTGGAGTCCAACACTAGAAGGCCTAAACAAAATCAGCCCATCAGGAGTGCATCCATCAGTCTAAAATATACTACAATGCACATGAAATTTAAACGTGTAAAACATATGTACATATACATAAAAACTGAAGTGCTGGCAACCAAACTCCATTAAGGTTTTCATAAGTGTCATCCATCAAAATAAGCTCATGTTTGAAAACTATGCAATGTAATGCAAGGAAAAATCGTACAGTATAGAAACTCTTACACCGCTACCAACTAGCAGAGATTCGCTACCAAGAGGCAAGCACCAAAACAGGAACATTCTCGAAATCTACAACCAATCTGACATCAGAAATCCAATACAATATAGGACGACAAGAAAGACTCTTAAACCAGGACTAGAAATCCTAACTAGCAACACCCTATGATTTAGTGAACGATATGTTGATTCACACGTGCGACATCAACAAAAACCCAAAGTTTTGATGTTGCACTCTCAACTATCAAAATCCCATAAATTTTTTGATAAACCTCAAATTAATCCAAAAACGATACTAGTTAACTTAACTTGCAAGTTTCTAACTTATACATTTAATAAAAAAGTTTTGGATTTCACCTAGATTTATGTATAAAATGATCGACAAGTTAATTCAACAAACGGAGAGCACCATCACCTTTAGGATAAGTGTTTAAAAGCATATTTAATTGGTTTGGTGATGCAAGACTATGACATCATTTTCAGAAGAAGCTGGTCAGGTTTTAACCATATGGGAAGGATCCTTTAGTTTTACATTTATGAGTGATGCCAGAAGCCTAAGATTTTCTATAATATCATATCTGCCACGAACGTTAAGAAATTGCTAAAACACGGATGCATAGCCTTTTTGGTGAGTGCTAGTTGTCTCAAATCTGAGAAGGCAACTACCCTTCCAAGAATTTCATGACGTATTTCCACGTTACATAACGGGTTTAGCTACACTAAGAGAAGTGGAATTTAGTATGAGTTCTAGCTGTGACATTGTCAATTTCAAAGGCCCTGTGTTGAATAGGACCAACCGAACTAAAGAAGATAAAAGTGTAATTAGATGAGTTATTAAAAAAAAGATTTATTCAACCAAGTTTCTCATTGTTGAGAATACTAGTAATCTCTCGTCAAACCTTGAAACCTATCATGATATATGTCCAACATTTTTTTCTAACCTTCAAAGGTTTTTTGGAACAATAATCGGGATGGGAATCAACTAGGAGATTTTACTAAACAATTCCATAAAAAATCAGCTAAAACACACACCTTAGTCGACCAGAAAACTATCTGATCGTCGGAAAGGTTTGACAAGAAAAATGTTGTCATTGTTGATCCCAACACCGCACCGACATGAGGATGCTCTGTCCTTCATGTTTGGATGTCCGAACTAATAGTTCAGACGCCTTTGCCTTCTTGCCGATCGACCGGTCACCCGAGAATACTCTCATGGCATCTGCTGCATCGAGAAACCATACCAATATTTTGAAAAAAAAAAACTCTAATTCATCCGATCTTTCGACTGTAAGCACTTGAAAACTCTTAAATTTTCATATATGAAACTCCAGAATGTTGGTCAACTGATTTTCACCTCAAAACTCAAAATTTAACATCACAACCAAATTTCCAAATAAATAATCTTGATCACATAAAGAAAGATACTTGGAGAATTAATTGAATTTTCACTTATCAATGATCGTTCACGAAAGGATCCCAATCCCTAGTGTTAAATCCACCCTCATGACGCACTATATCTCTCCGACTCTCTCTCTCTCGTACCGGTTGCCAAGACTTTCACAGAAAGAAAAAGTAAGGGAAAGATTACATTTATTTAGAGGCCATCCCTTAGGGCCACTTACAAAAAGCCCAAAAGATTTAGGTTAGTCCATTCCAATCCGAATTAGCTTATATTGGACCCAAAAAACTTACTCGATTAAACGTGGGATCCTAGATACCTTCTTTCTTTTTACAAAGTTGTTTTAAATCAGGAATAAAGCATAATGTTTAGATTATAGGTATGAGCATTACAAATGAGAATCTTTACATCAATTTAATAGAAGATAAACTCAATGATTAGACATTGTTAGAGTTAAATTACTCAATTTCCAATTTGGCAAGACTCATATCAAGTAAGAGCAACTCCAACGGTAGCAACCCTTTAGAGTTGCTATCAAATAAATTAATATTATTTATATTATATTTAAATAAATTACATTCTCTCTCTTCCACCTCATTTCTTAATTAATCTCAAGCAATTTTGCACTTCAATTATAGCAATTCTAGTTCGTTGCTTATAAAATAATTTTATATTAATTTTAATATTAATTAAAATATTAATTCTAATTAAAATACATAAAAATAAATAAATAAAATTGTTTAAAAAATTATTTCAAGCGTGTCTCAAGGGTTGCTTAAAAAAGTAACCGTTGCTCTCCAATGACGATAGTAACGATCGTTGCTGTTGCTTGTCAGAGCAACTTTGACAAGCAACCAAGATAGCACCTCCATTGGAGGTGCTCTAATTGAGTTAAAAGTTTTTTGAGTATACAAACTTGTAATTGGATTTTCAATTGGATTTCTGAAATTGGGATAAAATCAGCGGGCATTAGTTCTAAATCTGACTTCCCCTCGAACTCCCCGTGACTTTATCCAACTCTTCTCTCTGCCATCATCCTTCTTGTCTACCAAATGGAAAAATCTAGGTAGAGGAAAGAGGTTATTTCAAGTACAAACTATGACACATTAGAATGAAAGCCAATAAGGTTAGTGCTATATACCATTATAACCTATGTTCCAATAAGGTAATGTAACGCTAAAATTAAATAAATTAAATTGAACTCACGTAATAACACGATGTTAAATTTTAAATTTTTGGTCGGCCACAAGTTACAGTAAAGATACCGACTAGGGTTTATAGTTGATAATTGTTGAAAAATATAAAATGGAAATTCTCTGATACTATTTTGTCAGAAAAAATAAAGCAAAATATATTTTGATATCAATTTGCTGCAATTAATAGTAGAGATTTTAGAGAAGAATAAATAATCAGGGGGAACATTCACAAAATTTCTGTTTTTCAATTTCATTACCCTTGGATTTTGCATTTTCCTACTTTGGCACTACTTTGGGGGATTTTCCTAATAAGAGACAATTTTTTAAACTATGAGTACATGTATAACGTAATACACGAATTATTCTGTCACGTCTCAACGTGGACCTGAAACAGAATGAGGACCAGCCTGGCCCACCGAACTATCCAACCTAATGGTTCAATTTAATAAACTACAGCAAAGGCTTAAATTTAATTTTCAAAAGTCGACTCCAAAATTTTTGATCTAATAGTAACATCAAGAGAGTATGAAATATAAAATCAAAAATTTTGTAAAAAATAAAATAAAGAAAATAATTTTAAAGTAGCAAATCTCTCAAAAGAAAAATAAGTCACAGAAAATAATTAAATTTCTAAAGATATAGTCCTCAATCTACTATTGAGATGATAATTGATATTCACTTTGAATAATTTCTGAAAGGAAAAAATCGTTTGTGGTAAGTGGACTAAATTTAATAAAGATAACATTTTATAACTAGCATTTAAATCTAATTCATGTGAGAATGTCATTTTATAAAAGAAAGTTTACAAAATGCGATACTCGGCAATTGCTAAAGCCACAAAGTACCCTGATCAAGTTCAGAGTTTCGTGCTCAAAGATATGACCATCAACTGTCTTATTACTTCTAGTTAAAAACAACGAATAAAATAATATAAAATTTAAATGAATGTACATGCTCAATTTGAAAGTATTATGTGATAATAAACATTTAATATAAAAAATATGTTGTTTATAAAATTATATATCTACTTCAACTGAGTTTACAAAAATCCTAAGTCCAATAATTAAAGCCCATTAGTGCACAAGTCCAAGTATGGTTCTTCAAATGTCATTACCTGAATAGAGTGTAAAACAAATCCAAAATTGAGTAAATGTTGAAAACCTAGGCCCTAAAATGTTCCGAAAATAATCGTGTTTAAAATTACAATTTCTGCCCAAAACAGGGGCATGGGCCACGGCCATATCCATCATGGGTCACGGCTGAGGTATGAAACAAGAACCGGCAGCTTGGTCTGGGTCGCAGCGAGACACCACCATTTCGACAGAGGCCATCAGAAATCTGTCGAATTCCTCAACATCCGACAAATATTAACCCAAACCTGTTGTAAACTCTAGAGGAATGATAAAACAAAATCCTTGACCATTAAAATCATCCAACAGTCTCATCCTATGCATTCTAACAACTGTGAATTTCAAAATGATAACAGAGGAAAGGAGTGGATTTTAACACCTGCGATAATGCCACTGCCGAAATTCAAAGAAGGCCTTTCCTCCTATCCTTAGTTGACTCCCCACTTGACACTTCTACAATTTATATGAAGCCTTATATCGAAAGTTTGAAGCTAAAGAATTAACCCACAACGGAGGTGAAGGAAAGACCTCACCGGAGGGAGTTTCACTCTCCTTGGATGCCTCCACAAAATCATCCAACCACAGTGCAATTTCAACAATTTTTGTGATCACAACAATCTATCCATTAATTAGGATGAGTAATGAAATCAAAATAATGAAAACCCACCTCAAGCGCTGGTTTATAACTCCAATCCTTGAACGATGAACGGGCGGCGCTTTTCGTCTCTGGGAAGCAGAGAAGAAGAGAGGGATGGAAAATTAGCGGGAGAGAGAGAGAGAGGGACTCTCCACTGTGATAAATAGGGGAGCATTCTCCCAGCCTCTGCGCAACCACCCAGACGAAGGGGGTTTCAAACCCCATGCTGTAAAGGTTTATTTAATAGGGAAAGTGCATTTGGTACTCAAATTTGAAATTACCGTGAAAAAGATAATTTTCCCAATAAACTTTGATGATGGTAAAAAATAACCGAAATGTATGATAATTCACCTCTTACTGGCTATCGTGTTATTTTATGTTAAAATAACACGTTTTCGTCTGTGTCTTGTTTTACTGCACATTATGCCCTCCATTGCGGGCGGCGTTTGTTTCCCGGTTCTCTTCGCAGAAACAGAGACTTCAAGAGGGTATTGAGGAGGGAGTGGAGAGTGGAGGCGTTTTGGCCTGAGTCCAGACCTACGGTGGTGGAGATGGAAGCCATCAACGACTCTGATCACCTCGATCAAATTCTCCTCAATGCACAAAACCTCTCTCAGCCGATACTCATTGGCGAAGAGCTCCATCGTCGATGAACTCTCTCCCCCTCGCCCTCGCTCTCTTTCTCTCTCTTTCCCTCGCTCTCTTCCCACTCTACGGTACCCTTTTTTTGCCCCCCTCATTCCTTTGGATGTAGATATGGTAATGCAACTGTAGTCGAAAATATGGAGAGGGGATGGCGGGATCTTATATTCCACAAGATACGAGCTGCCTTTGGCTTCGGTATATGAAACACATGATGTGGTAATATTTACATCTTTTCAGGTACCGAAAAGACTTAATTGCTGAAATATAGTTGTACAACAATTTATTTTTATATATCAGGATAATGGATTTACAGAAAATTCTGGATCATTGCTCTTACCTCTTCAATAACAAGCCAAGCCTTGTGTCCTCCGTGTCAATATATCTTTCCTTTATAGTGTTTTTCCTTTTTTACCATTTTATTAGGTTTTGTTGTTTTTATATACAACTCTTCATTGTACACGATTTTGATACAGAATACAGAGGAATATTTTTCACAGCATTCCTTCTTCTTCTTCTCCCTTGCTCTCTTTCGTTTATTCAACTTGGTACGCTTGTTTCCTCCCTCCCTCCTCTCCTCTTGTTTCCTCCCTCCCTCCTCTCCTCTTGTTTCCTCCCTCCCTCCTCTCCTCTTGTTTCCTCCCTCCCTCCTCTCCTCTTGTTTCCTCCCTCCCTCCTCTCCTCTTGTTTCCTCCCTCCCTCCTCTCCTCTTGTTTCCTCCCTCCCTCCTCTCCTCTTGTTTCCTCCCTCCCTCCTCTCCTCTTGTTTCCTCCCTCCCTCCTCTCCTCTTGTTTCCTCCCTCCCTCCTCTCCTCTTGTTTCCTCCCTCCCTCCTCTCCTCTTGTTTCCTCCCTCCCTCCTCTCCTCTTGTTTCCTCCCTCCCTCCTCTCCTCTTGTTTCCTCCCTCCCTCCTCTCCTCTTGTTTCCTCCCTCCCTCCTCTCCTCTTGTTTCCTCCCTCCCTCCTCTCCTCTTGTTTCCTCCCTCCCTCCTCTCCTCTTGTTTCCTCCCTCCCTCCTCTCCTCTTGTTTCCTCCCTCCCTCCTCTCCTCTTGTTTCCTCCCTCCCTCCTCTCCTCTTGTTTCCTCCCTCCCTCCTCTCCTCTTGTTTCCTCCCTCCCTCCTCTCCTCTTGTTTCCTCCCTCCCTCCTCTCCTCTTGTTTCCTCCCTCCCTCCTCTCCTCTTGTTTCCTCCCTCCCTCCTCTCCTCTTGTTTCCTCCCTCCCTCCTCTCCTCTTGTTTCCTCCCTCCCTCCTCTCCTCTTGTTTCCTCCCTCCCTCCTCTCCTCTTGTTTCCTCCCTCCCTCCTCTCCTCTTGTTTCCTCCCTCCCTCCTCTCCTCTTGTTTCCTCCCTCCCTCCTCTCCTCTTGTTTCCTCCCTCCCTCCTCTCCTCTTGTTTCCTCCCTCCCTCCTCTCCTCTTGTTTCCTCCCTCCCTCCTCTCCTCTTGTTTCCTCCCTCCCTCCTCTCCTCTTGTTTCCTCCCTCCCTCCTCTCCTCTTGTTTCCTCCCTCCCTCCTCTCCTCTTGTTTCCTCCCTCCCTCCTCTCCTCTTGTTTCCTCCTCTCCTCTTGTTTCCTCCCTCCCTCCTCTCCTCTTGTTTCCTCCCTCCCTCCCGTCCCTTCTCTAAATCAAACTCTTACTATCAAACTCGATTCCACGAACTATATCGTTTGGAAAGCCCAGCTCCTAAATATTGTAATCGCCAATGGGATTGATAATATCCTCGATGGCTCTTTCCCCTCTCCCCCTCAATTTCTTGATTCCACTTCCAATCTCCTAAACCCTGATTTTACTCTCTGGCAGCGATACAATCGCTTAATTATGAGTTGGATTTTCTCTTCTGTCTCTGAAACTTTTCTTCCCCAAATCGTTAGCTTCGACACTACTAACACTATCTGGCTTGCAGTTGGCTGATTATTTTCCAGCTCCTCCTTAGCCCGCATTAATCACTTCTGCTTTCATCTCTCCATATTTCCATATCTGCAAAGATTACACATATTTGTAGTGTGTCTTTCTCAGTCTCTCATGAATGTAGTATGGTAGATAAGTGAAAGACTAAATTTTAAGTGAAATTGTGTGATGGGTGACTGTTAATTAACATTAGGTACCTGAATAGTTGGCATTTTCTATTTAGGACAGGAGAAAAACAAATGGGTCAGACATAAACGGGAGACAAACTTGGGAAAACAAGAAGAGAAGTGGAAAGAGACGATTATACGTACAGAAATATTCCCCATCTTCACCAGAGATTGAGACACCTTGTTCACATCAACAAAGTAGAATTTCACTCTGCAATTCGAGATGAGAACCCTAGTTCAGAAAATACCCACTTGATTTTCTTATTAAATAATCAGACCCAAGAATTTTATGTCATTAGGTTATCGAGGAGAATTTGATCAAGGTGATCGGAGTCGTTGATGGCTTCCATCTCCACCACCGTAGGTCTGGACTCAGGCCAAAACGCCTCCACTCTTCACTCCCTCCTCAATACCCTCTTGAAGTCTATGTTTCTGCGAAGAGGACCGGTCATTCTCCCAGGAAAAAAACGCCGCCTGCAGTGTAGGGGCATATCGAGTAGTAAAATAGGGCACATGACGAAAACGTGATAAATGACACGGTAATGGGTGAATTGCTCATTATCCACACATTTCGGTTATTTTTAGCCATTATCGAAGTTTACAGTGAAAATTATCATTTTCACCATAGTTTGGGGGCCAAATTGTACTTTATCCTATTTAATATATCAAATTCAACTTCTCTTCTTAGAAGAACGACATAACTTTTACTACGACTATGAACTATTTTCAATCGTTCTTTTATCACTTGTATTTTCTCAATAGTTTCTTGAATCAAATCAGACCCAAGAGTAACACATTCTTCAGTTTCAGATCAACATAAAGGCGATCTACACGACTTTCCATATAAAGCTTCAAAAAGTGAAATCTCAATACTGGTTTGATAATTGTTATTATGAACAAACTCCACCAATGATAAATGATTCACCCAACTATTGCAAAATACAAAATATATGACCTCAATATGTTTTGAAGAATTTGAATAGTACGCTCAGACTGACTATCTGTATGAGGATGATGTGCAATATTCAAATTTAGTTAAATGTCCATAGTTCTATGAAAGGCTCTTCAAAATTTTTAAGTAAACCGCGAATCTCTATCTGATACAATACTTGAGGAAACACCGTGACAATTAACAATGTTCTCAATATATAATCTATTCAGCCTTGTTAAAGAAAAATTCATTCTAACTTGAATAAAATGTGCAGATTTTATTAATCTATCAACTATTACCCAAACTACATAAAATCTCAGCACAGTTCTTGGCAACCCAGTGACAAAATCCATAGTAATTTTATCACATTGCCACTTCGGGATAGATAAAGGCTGCAACAATTCAGCCAGTCGCTGATGCTCTATTTTAACATGCAGACAAATTAAATATTTTGACACATACTTAGTTACACCCCGTTTCATTCCAACCCACCAAAATTAATACTTCAAATCATGATACATTTTTGTACTACTGAGATGAATAGCAAATCTGGATTTATGACTTTCTGCTAAAACTATTTTCCTCAATTCTGATTTACTAGGTACAATAACTTGACTTTTGAAAAATAAAGTATCATCTGACCTGATCATCCAACCGTCAAACGGCTCACCAGCATGAATTTTCTCAAATTTTTCTCTTAATTCATCATAAGATTTCTGCATATCTAACACATTGCAAAAGTGTATGAGTCGCTATCAAATTCAATTCCTAAACTTACTGACTATCCTCCTGATACTATAGTTCAAAGTCTCCAATCATTAGATAACTCTTCCAATCTTCTAAAACCAGGCAAGAAAGCGAATCTTGAGGATGACAACTAAAATCATCATCCACAACATAGGTCTTTCTTGGGTGATACTGCAAAGTGAAGTCATAATCTCTCATATATTCCATCCATCAACGTTGACGAAGATTCAAATCTCATTGTATAAATAAATATTTCAAACTCTTATGATCTAAAAATATCTCAAATTTAGCACCACATAAAACAAAAATAATAGAAGCCAACCCCAAATTAGGAATAGGGTGATTACATTCATGAGTCTTCAATTGTCAAGATGCATAGGCTATTACTTTATTTTGTTGCATTAGACACAACATGTACCTCCCAATGTATCAGTATAAATAGCATATGGTAAACTTTCATCGGTTACTATTAAAATTATGGCAGAAGTCAATCTTTGTTTAAACTCATCAAAGGTCATTTGTCATTTATCGTCTAAAATAAATTTCACATCTTTTCTTGTCAATTGAGTCAATGACATTGCAATAGAAGAAACATTTTTCACGAATCAGCGATAATAACCAGCCAAACCCAAAAAACTTCTTACCTTAGTAACGTTTTTAGGTGGCTTCCAATACAACACAGCCTTGATCTTGGCCGGATCCACTGATATATCATGTTGAGAAACAACATGACCTATAAATTTTACTTCAGTCATCCAAAAATTGCACTCTTATCGTTTTTTATATAATTGATACTCAAGCAATGTCTGTAAGACAATTTTTAAGTGTTCCATATGCTCGTTGTGAATCCTTAAACATATCAAAACATCGTTAATGAAAACTAATACAAATTGGTTGAGATATTGTCGAAAGACGCAATTCATTGAATTCATAAATGTTGTTGGCACATTAGTTAATCCAAACAGGAGTATTAGAAATTCAAAGTGCCCATATTGCATCCTATAGGCTTTTTTAGGAATGTTTTCTTCATGAACTTTCATCTGGTGGTAATCAGACCTCAAATTGATTTTGAAAAAATACATACATCCTCCCAACTAATCAAACAAATCACAAATTCTCGAGAATGGGTATCTATTTTTTATTATCACATTATTCAACTTCTGATAATTGAAACATAATGAAAGTGATTCATCCTTTTTCTTTGCAAATAAAATTGGTGCACCCCACGACAATGTACTATTTTTAATATAACTTTTTAACAATAATTCATCTGATCGAGTTCTCAACTCTTTTAATTCAGCAGGAGCTATGCGGTACAGAGCAATTGAAATTGAATCAGTATCGGCCACTAAGTTAGTGAAAAACTCAATCTCGCGGCCAGGTGGCGACCCAAGCAAATCTTCAAGAAAATTATCAGGGAAATCACAAACGATCGATGTCTCAGAATCCTACCTGACCATAACAAGGTCACCGGTCATAGTAAAAACACTTTCGTAAGGCTCCAACCTCCTCTAACAACCCAAACAAGCTCGTAAGATAGGATTAATGATAGTCATATGATTTTTAAATAAATGCACCAGAATTTGTCCATCTTCTAAGTAATGCTTATTCTTCTTCCATGATAGTCAATTTTAGTCTTATAATGGTTCAACCAATCCATACCTAGGATCACATCAAACTGATCCATAGGTATCACTATCAAATCGACTATCTGACAATTCATGCTCATTAATAACAAGAGCAGCAGACTGAACCACAAGGTTCATTTCATAATTTTGATTCAAATGGGTACTTACAATTAGGGAATTTTTTAACTTTTCCATATCTATAGTCGTAACACCAACAATAGATGCAGAAACAAACGAATGCGTAGCTGTAGTATAAAACAATACATGCATCGCAGTATAAAATAAAACAAGCATATCGTCAATAATGCCCTGGCCAGTTTGATCAGGAACCTCAAATCCTGCAACTGCATAAGCTTGGCCAATCATCTTCTCGTTTCCTTTCCAATTACCATCAAAACACCCCAAGAAGAATTGGGAACTGACGCTACCATCTAAGTAGTAGATCCAGCAAGAGTGGGGTTGGATGCAAAGCTTTGCTGTATCCAGCAGAACTCTAAAATTTGAAACTAATAGACTAATACTGATGTTGATATGGCAGCCTGAAACAAGTTGACTGAGAAGGAGTAAAAGTCTATGATCCAAAATAATTACTTTGATTTTTTGTTGAATATCCTCTTATAGCACTAAAACCAGGTCGAAATGGAGCTATATGAATCGGTGCAAATTTTGCCTGAGTAGGTCTTGATGCATTTGATAGTTTTTCCTCAAATGCCCAATCTGCCCACAAGTATGATAGACATAAGAGACTGATTGTCCACCAGCATAAGGTGCTCCACTAAATTGACCACCAGCTCTACTCTGTGTAAATCTACCTTTGTTCGAACCTTTTCTCTATTCTTTCCTAGTCATCTTACCTCCAACTAGTTCCTCTGTATTTCATTTTCCTTTATACACACCAAATTATTCCTCCAAAGAAGCTTCAACCCAATTAGTTATAGTAACTGCTTCAGAGATACAACTGAACTCCATCTCAGATAACTGATGACGGATTCTTGGCCTCACTTTCATTCTAAACTTTACCATTTTATATATTGGACCTAAATTTTTTATAAACTTAGAAAGCTCTATAAATTTGGCATGATATTCCAGCACGATTAGACTTTCTTGCTTCAAATTATAGAATGCAGTGATCATGTTCTGCAAATGACCAATAGTACAATAATTTTCTCTCAGAATTTCTTCATATCATCATTTCCAATAGATAATTCAATTTTAGCGACTTCCACCATACGTAAGCCATTTTCTCAAAATAATAAGTTGCAATACCGACCCAAAATTCTGTTGGAACTGCAATGGCTGCAAGCTTCTTCTGCATCACCCTCAACAAATTTTCAAAATTCATAAGTATCAGCTCCTCCCTTAAATATCAGAGGATTCATGCGCTCCATTTGCATAAAGAGGTTTACACGATGTGTTTCAGGATCTTGGTTATTTCCATCCTTGGACATATTTTGTAGCACATCCATCAAGGCTATGATAGGATCAACAGGCTGTGACTCATTCATGTGAAAAGTAGTAGTAGCAGTACGATTTCTAGGAGCTCTTCTATGAGGCATTTTAAAAAATCTGAAAAATAATTTACGAAAAATCAGGACACGTGCTTAGGCTCAATATTTATCATATCTTAAATTCTTTTACACTATCTATCTTTAGATGAAAATCTCTATCACGCTTTAATACCAAAATTTCTATCACGCTTTAAAGTGATAGGACCGAGAAAGAACGAGAAATGACCAGACCTAAAAATGAACTAAACTGTCCAACTCAATGCTTCATATATCGTCTTTCCTTTCTCATTCAAAACATAATTCGGGATCACTTTTACCTTGTAAAGGAGGTATTACCAATTTGATGTTGTTTAGGTTTCCATCCTCCTTATTGGTTTCAAATCATCTTCCTTTTACGTAATTATCATCCGCGAATAATTCCTCATGTTCATGCACTACTGGAGCTTTTTCTTTTCGTGCATGACTTGTCGTTAGGGACTTCATTTTATCCAACTGTACGTTTAATATCTTAAATTGATCTTGTATAGTTCTCATGAACATCTTTGGATCAAAATTAGAGTGTTCTCCTTCACTACTCATGGTTTGGTTTGCAATTTCAAAAAATCAACAAGTAAAAAGAAGAAATATGTCACGACCCCAGGAAGTCGCGGCATAATCCTAACCTCATACGTGACTTATTATTCATTTACGAATATAGTGCATCAAGAAATTCATATATACAATGTTCATTATTTTTTTTTTAAGAAAAGAATAAATTTCTTAAAACAATGAAAGGCGGAGAATTAATTTCCTTTCGGGTTGCAACACATTCGTCCACTTATATCGGACGACGTTGTCGTCCACGAGGATTAAATTTCCTCTCAGGTTGCAACTCATTCATCCTCTATATCGGACGACGTTGTCGTCCATAGACGTTGTCGTCCACAGAGCATTATCGTCCACAGACATGATCGTCCACAGAGTCAAACAACATTATCGTCCAGACACATCGTCCAAATTCCTTCGTCCAACTACATCGTCCAGACTATGTCATCCAAACACTTCATCCAGACTTCATCATCTAGACTACATCGTCTAAACACGTCGTCCCGGCACATCATCCAGACTTCATCGTCTAGACTACATCGTCTAAACACATCGTCCATTTTAACATCGACCGAACAACTTCAGCCAATTAACGACAACTCTTGACAACTACGCTCAACTCCGACTTTCTGTTTTCCCTCATTTCACCAGACATTCATATGCCAATCGATCGCCACACTGACCAATCAATCGGCTAACTCCCTGTTTCCATAACTCAAATTTCATTCCCACACTATAAACCTAGACTTGAATACGTATCGGAAGACTTTAAAAAGAATAAGTGAAAACTTTAATCCAAAAGAAATATTCTTTAAAACATGAAAATGTACCAAACGATCCCAGTATTCATCAGCGTAGAAAACTTTGTCTTACTCATATTTCAGATTCATAAACCTTATTAAAAATTGCTACGAGCAACATTCCACGGGTCGAATCGCTGCCCAGCCACAAAACTCACTCCATGAGCACCCTCCAGCAACCTGACTTAAACATCGTCATTTGGTTTGCAATCCTCACCTTCTAATTCGTCACCTACATCATAAGATTCAAATTATAAGCCAAATGCTTAGTAAGGAATGTAACCTATACATAAATGCACATGAATGAATGCTCAATAAAACCATGTTCACATTCTCAGTTCATATCATGTAAGTCATATTCATGTTCGTATTCTTGATCATATCATGAAAATCATGTTCTTGTTCATCGTTCATGTTAGAATTTGGTGACCCGAATTCTAGTTGGGCCGGGTTGGGCCCATAATTTTATTAGGTTTTGTTTCTCTATAAATACTTATAAACTAGAGTAGCAAAACCTGCAGTTGTATTTCTGATCTTCTTAGGGAATTTTATTCTGCTAGTGGTTTTCCCCCGAAAGGGTTTTCCACGTAAATCTGGTGTTGCTTTTTCTATTTTTCTTTTTCTCGTTACCGTTTGATTTCTAACAACTGGTATCAGAGCAAGGTTCGTGTTGAAGGTTCCGAAAAATCAGGTTTTGATTGATTCGAAAGTATCAAACGAATTTTTGAGTTTTCAATTTGGGTGGAAATTTGCATTGTTTTTTTGAGAAAAAGGAAATAGTTAAAAAAAAAAGAAAGAAAAAGGTTTGTTTTTCTTTCTCGTTATGTTCTTCACCACAACAAGAACAGAGAAGCACTACCTGAGCCGCAGCCCACGCGAAGCTATCGCCATCGTCTGCGAAGGAGAAGGAGAAACCCTCCTGTCATGCCATCACCGCCGCGAAGAAGAACAGAGACGTGGCTCTGCCGCCAAGGAAGGAGAACAGAACCTCAAGGTGATTTTTTTGCGTGCGCTGGAAAATCTGATCTGCGTGCTAATGATTTGAAGCTGAAAGTTCATGCTTTGTTCTCTAATGTTCTTGCCGCGTAGAACAGAGAAGAGGAGTCCTAGGACAGGGCTGCCGATAGGAGAGAAAACAGAGAGAAGCGCGCGTGAAGAATAAACCCTTGATCAAGGAGAGTGGAGATCTCGCGCCGCCGCTGAAGAAACTCACTGTTGGCGGCAGAGAAATAGCAGAGGGATAATCGTCGCACCTCCTAGCCGCACATCGAAGAAGAACAGAGAAGAAGAGGTTCTTTTCAGCAATGGGGCGCAAACCGTTAAAGAGTCTACGTGTGTGGTGTCCTGTGAAGAAACTTTTTGAGAGGAAAAAGTGAAGTGGGCCGTGGCCACGTAAAGGAGGAACTCTGAGAAGGGGCTGCTGAGCGAGAGGAACAAAGAGGTTTGTCTTCTTCACGTGAAGCAGAAAACAGAGAGTATTCAGGGGGTGCACTGGGTTCTGTGAACCAGAGACTGAGTGTCGTTGCTGCTGAGAGCAACAAGGGACTCCGACGACTATACAGAGGAGCAGCAACCCTAGGAGAAGGAAGTGTTGCTGAGAAAAAAAGAAGAATTTTTCGTCTCTGTCGCGTGGATCTTCTTCAGCAAAAGAAGAAGAAAACCCAGCACGTTTCTGTCGCTGCCGTGCCGTCGCCGAGTGAAGAGAAGAAATCCATGCTTCTGTTATTCTTCTTCAACAGAGAAGAGGAAGAAACTATAAGCTGCCGTTGCAGCTATTCGTCGCGAAGGAGAAGTTAGCCGCCACGAATAAATGGGAAACAGAAGGAAGCCTCTGTTGTTGTTAATCAACGTAGCCAACATAGGGTTGCCGGTGGAGTGGTGGATAATTGAAGTTAATGAGGGCTACGAGTCCTGACTTGGTACAAGCAGATGGTTGGAGAAAAGAAGTATCATTAATAGAGTTGGTGAGTCATTAATGTGGTTGATAAAGGGTGGCACATGTTGTTGTTGCACCATTAATGTGGTGCTGGATGGTGTCGGGGTGGCACATGTTGTTGGTGGCACATGTTGTTGTTGCACCATTAATGTGGTACTGGATGGTGTCGGGGTGGCACATGTTGTTGTTGCACCATTAATGTGGTGTTGGATGGTGTCGGAGCATGAGTGTTGATAAAGGGTCCTGGAATTTGTGATGACCCGAATATGCACGTATGGGTACAATGGCTGCACGAACCGGAACCCGAATAGCGGTACATCCAAGCGGGCGAATCGGAAGGTGACAGATCGTAAAAAAGGGTCGTCACAATCCCACATCTGATGTGCCAATAGGCCCAAAAGCCCAATCCAAGACTAAGGCCCAATCCATATCCAAAGCTCATACTACTTATTACTTGCTTACTAATGACTTTATTTCTTTTGCAGGTAATGGACTCAATAAAGGCTTGGAGCGGAAGCCCAATTCACATGGCAATGATCAACCTCATCACTTAACCTCTTGGGATGCACGAGATGAAAAGAATCAGCTGGATTAGCAGAAGTGGGAATTTGTCTTCCCGGAGACAAATCTTGTAATTTATTTTATGTTGGTTTTCTTTAAACAAACATTAGTTTTATTTTATGTTGTGGCAAAAACCATTAGCCCTTAGAGTTGTATGGTGGGTAGCTAATTTGGGTTAAAGTGAATCATCTTGATGTGGGAGGCCCAACCCATTAGAAGACAAAATTGAGAAGAAGCACACAAAGAACAATTGGTAGTGGACACAAGGATTGATGATGTGGCACAAGGAGGGCACTTGATGACATTTGTAAGGGAGGAAGCCTCACCATTGGATGAAGAAGCAAGGACAAGAGGTAGTGCTCACAAGGATTGATGATGTGGCACAAGGAGGATGCTTGATGATATTTGTAAGGGAGGAAGCCTCACCATTGGATGAAGTACAAGCACAAATAATCTTGGCCACCCATCATCACACTCATCCAACGGTTCACATTCAAACTTACAAAACCCTAGCTACCCTAGGATCTCTATTTAAGCATCACACTTGGCCATTGTATGGGTCTTTTGCCAAACTTAATACAATTGAGGTATTTCATTTAGACTAGTGTCTAGAGAAAGTCTTCTTCCAAGGGTTGGTGCCATTGGAAATCCCACCAAGGGTTGGTGCCCAAGGTAAGTATCGGTTTGCTTAAACCGATTGGAGAGAACCTCCATTATTTACAAGCTTGTGGTGGCTTGTAAATTCTTACCCTTCCCTCTTCCCCACCTCCTTGAAGTTGGATCCATAAGTGGAAGGTAAAACCATACCCAAAGACCGGTTTTCTTCCCTTGGAAGAAACATTAGCCGAGAGGTCTTCCATACCTCTATCGGCCGGTTCAGGGCTTCAACATTTTTTCTTCCATTTCTTTTACTGAATATTTTTAACACTTCATAGAACTTCATCTTCTACATCTTAGTTTCATTTTCTCTTAAGAAATCGTTTTCATTCGAACATTGTAATGCTTCCGTTTCTGCTCATATATTTTATTGCTCTCGGGTTAGCGGACCGGTGAGCAACCCTTACTATTTGGGTGATAACTTGCTCATTTTCAAGTCGTTACCCATCATTTTGGTATCAGAGCGTAGCTAACATCAGTGGGAACATTTTGGTACCTTTTATTTGTGCCCTTATTTACAAATTTTTAGCTGCATTGTTCGTTGAAGTTAAGTTACATTCTACTGTTAACAAAATCAGTTTTCCAGATTTGTACACTTTCAGGTTTAGCCACTTTAGGTAGCGAATTTCTTTTTATTTTTTGCATTTCTTTGCTTAATATTTTTCTATTATTATTGTCTAACATTTCATGAGCGTCGTTTAAGTGCAATAACATTGTTTCCATTTCGTTTACTTGCTGTACATTTCATTTCTATATAAAAAACTGCTCAAAAAAAAAATCTGCTTTGAATATTGAACTTGCTCTTGATATTTAGTTGTTGTTTTTAGTTTATTGCTCATACTTTATTCACCTATTGTTGATATTAGCATGCTTGGATGATATTCTGAATGTTTTGGGGAAGAAATCGCTTATAAAGTCACTACATTTAATTTGATGTTTGAAGAAGTTTATAAGGTGTTTGTTGAAATGACATAACTAAGTAGCATGTAAGAACCCTAAATTTTTTTTTTACATGTTGTTATTTTTATGCCATGAATCTGTCATATTAATGTTTAATGGGGATTAAAGTGACGTAACATGCAATAAATTAATGACCTTGAGCTTTAAACGTGTTGGTAATTGAATATTGCAATGGTTACTAAAAGCTGTTTTTTTTAATTAGTATAAATTGATTGATATTTGAGGGTTCCATTTCACTAAGTAGTTAATAGCTTTAATTAACCAACTTGGCATAACATTGATCACTAAAGTTTTGTGGACTAAATGGAACATTAAATCACTAAACTTGCACGTAAAAATGTTATGAAACGTTTCATGCAAATCGGTTAAAAATAACAAGAAAACTGTTTTTAAACACATCAACTAGTTTGGAAAGTGTTTGAGAAATACCACACCTAATTTTATCACCCAATTGCCTAGTCTTTAAAATGTTTTCTTCTGGTTTAATTTTCTAATTGTAGGTTGTTTTAGTTTTTTTTTCCTTTTAGTATAGTCAAAAAAAAAAAAGGAAGAAACCATATCCTAAAACTTAGATTAAGTGTTAACGTTTCCTTTAATTCCAAACTTAGAACCACACTTAATTTAACTACATTTCCTAAAATTTAGGGTATGATGCAAACAAAAAGTGGAGCTTTAAGGGAACAAAATAGGGGCAAGGAAACCCCAAATCAACATCCCATGGCTCTTACCCAACCGGAGGGTGAGTCAAGTATGCAAGGACAAATTAATGGGATAAATGAAGCCCTTATTACCCTAAGCCAACAAATTCAAAACATGAATTTAAGATTCGAGGAATCAATGAGGAACAACAATAGAAGGGAATCCCCCCATAACTCCCCACGACGACGACGAGACCTTGAATCTCCTAGAACAAGAAGATGCGAAGGATCTCCTCCAAGGAGAAGATATGAAGAATCTCCTCGAAGGAGAAGTTATAATGAATCCCCGAGACTACATAGGGATGAAGCATCTCCCCAAGGGAGAAGAAATGTGGAATCCCCTATACGAAGGAGGGATGAAGAAAGGAGGAGATATGAAAATTCCCCTCAACGGAGGAGGAACGACGAAACCCCACAAGAGAGAAGAAGAGACCAACCGAGGAGACGATACCGAACTCGTGAATCGTTGGATGATATTGATTGGGGTGACGAGGAAGATGAGGACTATACCCCTACAAGGCGAAGAGATAATGACGAGCTTAGGAACGCCAAAATTACAATTCCCCCATTTAATGGAGCAAGCGATGGGAGCACATTCCTCGATTGGGCTGATAAAGTCGAGAGAGTATTCGATTACTACGACTATTCGGAGAGATCAAAAGTAAAGCTCGTATCGGCTGAATTGACGGGTTACGCTGCCCTTTGGTGGGCCAACCTAAAGAATCAAAGAGCACAAACGAGAAACGAACCAATCGCAACTTGGCGGACTATGAAGGCACACATGACAAGAAGATTTGTGCCAAGCCATTATCGACAAGAAATCTTCCTACAAATGCAAAACCTCCGACAAGGAAGTCAAACCGTCGATGAATACCTTATGGAGTTTGAAACTCTAAAGATCCGAGGAGGCATGGACGAACCCGAAGATCACGTCATAGCTCGATTTATACGTGGATTGAACTGTGAGATTGGAGACTTAGTCGAAATGCAAGCCTTAGATTCAATGGAAAGAGTTGCTCAAATGGCCACCACCATCGAGAGGCAACTAAAGAGGAAGAAAAAGGCTATTTTCCCCATTAAATTCACTCCTCAAACCTCCAAAAACCATGAGTTTACTACAAAGACCGAAGACAAGAAGTCATTTAATCGTAATTGGCTTCCAAGAGACTCTATTAGTAAACCTAATGTGAATAATATCAACAATCCAAAACCCCGCGACATGAAATGTTTCAAGTGTCTTGGAACGGGTCACTTTCAAGCTCATTGCCCGAACTTACGTACTATGGTAATTCGAGATGGCATCATGGAGGAATTGGAAAGTGAGGTTGATGACGGAGAAGTCGAAAAGAGTGAAGTCAATGAAGTAGAAGTAGTAGAGAGTGAAGACGATGAGATGATTCATGCGCCTGAGGGAACTCTATTAATGGTTGTTCAACGAACCCTTATATCAAAGAACACTAGCGAAGCATGTCAACGAGAAAACTTATTTCACACCCGATGCATGATCAAAGATAAATTGTGTTCTGTGATAATCGACGGAGGAAGCTGTGCAAATGTGGCTTCACAAGATTTGGTAGAAAAGTTATCATTGGAGACTAATGCTCATCCCCATTCATACAAGTTAAGATGGCTCAATGATAAAGATGATGTCAAAGTTACTAAACGTGTAGCCATAAATTTCAACATTGGAAATTATAAAGATTCCGTTATATGTGACGTAGTGCCCATGAGTGTAAGTCACCTAATATTAGGACGACCATGGCAATACGATCGAAGGGCCATACATGATGGAGTTTCAAACTACTATTCACTCAAGTTTTGTGGAAGGAACATTACGTTAGTACCTTTGACTCCGGAACAAGTTGCTAAAGATAATGCTACAAGGAAAAGGGGAAAATCAAATCTTTTAATGACTAAAGACCAAATAAGAAACACCTTGCTAGAGGAAGAATCTTCAAGTGATAATGAATATGAAGAGAACGAGGATGATGCATCCGATGAAGAATCCTCAAGTGAGGATGAGAATGAAGAGATCAAAGAGAGAAAGTTCTATTTTGCAAACAATCCACTATTTGAGTGGAATGATCAAAAAGATGAAGGAGTTGAATTCAACCTCATTGAAAATTTTGAGGATCAACACCAACTAGAAGAAGAACCCTTTCCATTGATGAAACCAAACATTCACAAAATTATTAACAAACCTATAGATTTTGAAGGTTTATTACTCAAGGATCCATATTATGATGAAACCTCAATACCACATCATTTAGAATCCTTAAGAGTAACCTTGACTTTGGGAAGTTCAGAGTATAAGTTGGGAAATGTCAAAATTTGTGATACTTATACACAATTTATCTTACTTGAGCCGAAGAAGAGTCGACACATATTTAAGGCAATCTTGGAATGTTTTGCTCAAAATCATTATTGGTAGCTTAACGGATTACAACTTCTCATTATTATGCTCAATGACTCACTATTTTTCTTGATAGCGAGCTATTTAATGAGTCAAACCCAATAGTTGTGGACATTTCTTGGTGGATAAGAATCATAAGCAACCACCTAGAAGATTCAACTTTGATAATGGTATACCAATATCTTTTAATAGATATTTGGAGATGAACATCGAGGTGACCCAAGAAAGGGATTTGAGGACAAATCCTAAATTAGTTGGGGAGGATGATGTGCCAATAGGCCCAAAAGCCCAATCCAAGACTAAGCCCCAATCCATATCCAAATCTCATACTACTTATTACTTGCTTACTAATGACTTTATTTCTTTTGCAGGTAATGGACTCAATGAAGGCTTGGAGCGGAAGCCCAATTCACATGGCAATGATCAACCTCATCACTTAACCTCTTGGGATGCACGAGATGAAAAGAATCAGCTGGATTAGCAGAAGCGGGAATTTGTCTTCCCGGAGACAAATCTTGTAATTTATTTTATGTTGGTTTTCTTTAAACAAACATTAGTTTTATTTTATGTTGTGGCAAAAACCATTAGCCCTTAGAGTTATATGGTGGGTAGCTAATTTGGGTTAAAGTGAATCATCTTGATGTGGGAGGCCCAACCCATTAGAAGACAAAATTGAGAAGAAGCACACAAAGAACAATTGGTAGTGGACACAAGGATTGATGACGTGGCACAAGGAGGGCACTTGATGACATTTGTAAGGGAGGAAGCCTCACCATTGGATGAAGAAGCAAGGACAAGAGGTAGTGCTCACAAGGATTGATGATGTGGCACAAGGAGGATGCTTAATGATATTTGTAAGGGAGGAAGCCTCACCATTGGATGAAATACAAGCACAAATAATCTTGGCCACCCATCATCACACTCATCCAACGGTTCACATTCAAACTTACAAAACCCTAGCTACCCTAGGATCTCTATTTAAGCATCACACTTGGCCATTGTATGGGTCTTTTGCCAAACTTAATACAATTGAGGTATTTCATTTAGACTAGTGTCTAGAGAAAGTCTTCTTCCAAGGGTTGGTGCCATTGGAAATCCCACCAAGGGTTGGTGCCCAAGGTAAGTATCGGTTTGCTTAAACCGATTGGAGAAAACCTCCATTATTTACAAGCTTGTGGTGGCTTGTAAATTCTTACACTTCCCTCTTCCCCACCTCCTTGAGGTTGGATCCATAAGAGGAAGGTAAAACTGATGTGATACCACATCGGAAACAGAGAGTTGCCTGGGCTAGTATATATATTGGGTCCAAACTTCCACTCTTAAGTGCACTTTTGAGAGAAGTAAGGGACTTGATATCATATCATTTGGTATCAGAGCCTCACTTCTGTCGGCCGGTTAGGCAGCACATCAGGCAGACCGCCGATTGAGGCAGCCATCGGGATGTCCCGGTCAGATCGCCGACTGAGGCAGTCGCCCTTAAAGGGTGAAGGGATGATGTGATACCACATCGGAAACAGAGAGTTGCCTGGGCTAGTATATATATTGGGTACAAACTTCCACTCTTAAGTGCACTTTTGAGAGAAGTAAGGGACTTGATATCATATCAAAAACCATACCCAAAGACCGGTTTTCTTCCCTTGGAAGAAACATTAGCCGAGAGGTCTTCCATACCTCTATCGGCCGGTTCAGGGCTTCAACATTTTTTCTTCCATTTCTTTTACTGAATATTTTTAACACTTCATAGAACTTCATCTTCTACATCTTAGTTTCATTTTCTCTTAAGAAATCGTTTCCATTCGAACATTGTAATGCTTCCGTTTCTGCTCATATATTTTATTGCTCTCGGGTTAGCGGACCGGTGAGCAACCCTTACTATTTGGGTGATAACTCGCTCATTTTCAGGTCGTTACCCATCATTTTGCTTGGCGAAGTATGTGGAAATGAAACATATGTAAAGAGACCCTTCCAACATAGCAAGACGCGTTTTGGAGCACAATTGGCAACGGATCCCATAAGAACTCCGAAGTTAAAAGTGCTTCGGCGAGAGAAATTCCAGGTTGGGTGACCTTCTGGGAAGTTCTCGCCAAACAAAGCCGTGAGGGGAGGATATTGGGCTGCGGCCCAATCCCCAGAGCGGACAATATCTTGCTGGGAATAGGGGTCGTTACAGAATTAATCAGGTGGTTGGAGGGAGACGTGGTTGGTAGGAGAGACCATTGATGAAGTGTTGGTGGTTGAGCTGTTTGGGCACAAGGAGGAGAATTGAAGCCCCAACCACAATCGAAAAATTGATATGTGAAAAATGGTATGCAAACTGACTGGTTGTCAGTCAAATTAAGGAGGTGGTTGAGTGATTGTGTGAAAACGAAGTTTCAGTTTTCTACAAATTTTTCCGTTTTTCACTCCACAGAACGCTGCACGTTCCCCTGTTTTTCTCCATTGCCTTTGAAAAGGGTTAGCCACTGTGTCGTTATCGAGCAGAATGAAAATGAGAAAACCCTCAGGTGGAAGGGTTAGCCACTGTCGCCGTTTCCAAACAGTGATGAAAAGGAGAAAACCCTCAGGTGTAAGGGTTAGCCACTGTCGCCGTTGCCGAACAGTGATGAAAGGAGAAAACCCTCAGGTGGAAGGGTTAGCCACTGTCGTGTTGTCGAACAGTGAAGAGAGGAAGTTTTTGGGAAGATTTGTTTCCTTGCACCGAAATTTCTTTGAATGTGGAGATTGTCAGAGTTCAGTGTTCTAGATTCGCTTTGAGTTGGGCCGAGTAGCCCGTTGGATCTCTCATATGGAATTCGTGTCAAAGTGGAGATTGTTAGAATTTGGTGACCCGAATTCTAGTTGGGCCGGGTTGGGCCCATAATTTTATTAGGTTTTATTTCTCTATAAATACTTGTAAACTAGAGCAGCAAAACCTGCAGTTGTATCTCTGATCTTCTTAGTGAATTTGTTCCTCTGCCCGTGGTTTTTCCCCGAAAAGGTTTTCCACGTAAATCTGGTGTTGCTTTTTTCTATTTTTCTTTTTCTCGTTATCGTTTGATTTCTAACAGTTTACATGACATGGATTAAGGAGGGATTAGTGCTGGGGAGCAGGCAAGGTGCGTGTACATGGTACTCTCGGACGCGTAGTCATGGTCCATTGCCTGGACAGTGAATCATTGTCCCTCGAGCTAGACAGTTTTATTAACATGGCCATACCACCTCAACCCTCACTTAATCATTTTCGTATCTTTCATTTCCATGTTCTTCTCGTGACATTTTCATCATATAAATCATGCATGCAAAACATCTCTGTATGCTTCTTTGAGAAAATATGATGCGTGTAACATGAGTGCATAAAGGAACATCACACTGTGGAAAACAAATCATTCATCATATATCCCACCATAACATTGCTCTACTCATCATAACACAGCGCTTGATAGAATATAATCATCAAACAATCACCCATACTTATTCTTAGTACCCTTGAGAAGTAGGGCCCTAATGGCCGGAATCCTAACACACTCACTTACCTGGATTTCTTAGCAATGTCGTGCCTTCACTTGAAGCCTTTTCCACCTAAGACATTTCGTATTTCAATGTTAAAATCAATCCTAGATAATCTGAATTCAAAGTTGGTAAAATCCTAACTAAAGAAGTCATCCTAGAATCTAGCTTAAACCTCTAAGTCATTTAGTCGAGCACCTAGTGTGCGTAGCTTAATCTTCAATAGCATTAATGGCATTTG
This sequence comes from Begonia masoniana, assembly GCA_022432975.1. Taxonomy (NCBI): domain Eukaryota; kingdom Viridiplantae; phylum Streptophyta; class Magnoliopsida; order Cucurbitales; family Begoniaceae; genus Begonia; species Begonia masoniana. The sequence continues at coordinate 33,561,239 of CM039509.1, forward strand.
TGCTAAAACTACCTGTAACGCACCGAGTCTACCAGACTCGGTTTTGGCTACCCAAAACATTGAACTGAACTAAGATAAATTACGGGAAATTTTAAATTTTCTCTCAGTGATGGTAAATCTATCTTTAACTCTCGACTTTACAGCGGAAAACTCAATAAGTAGACAACGTTTATAATTAGACAAAACGTTAAGACATTTGGCCGAAGGGAATTGGAAACTCAAGGACATCTACCGATTGCAAAACGACAAAGCATGGTGCACGCTCCTACCGATTGACACATGCATCCCACGTGATTCATTAAATCTCATTCCGATCACAAAACGACAAGACTTAATACATACTCCTACCGATAATAGAAAAACCTACATCTACCGATTGACACATGCTCATCACGTGACTCATTAAACTTCATCCGATCACAAAACGACAAGACTTAATATCGACTTCTACCGGTTGACACATGCTACAGCACGTGACTCATTAAACTTCATCCGATCACAAAACGACAAGACTTAATATCGACTTCTACCGATTGACACATGCACAGCACGTGACTCATTAAACTTCATTCCGATAGAAGACATCATCCAATGGAAGACTCCATCCGATGGAAGACTTCATCCGATAGAAAACTTCATCCGATGGAAGACATCATCCGATGGAAGACTTCATCCGATGAAAGACATCATCCGATAGACAGGAAACTTTCAGACTTTCACAAACTTTAACATGACTTAATAAACTAACACACAGTTGGACCATAATCTCATCTAGAATACGTGTAGCGAGAGACTCTAACAAAACAGATCATACTATTATTTCACGATGATTCTCAAACTCAGAAGTTAGTCAGTCAGGTTCTAGTATCCATTGTTTTAAGAAAACATCCTACATAGACCTCAGTATTCATAACCATACTAACATGATAAAAGTAGTAACCATGAGTTGAAATCGCCTTTCCAGCCACTCACTGACAACCTGAACTCCTTCCAGCAACCAGCCTTAAACATTCTCATTAGACTTGAAATCCTCACCTGGTAGTTCTTCACCTACATCATAAGGTTTAAACTATAAGCCTAATGCTTAGTAAGGAGTGCAATGCTAACATGTATGCATGAATGCACAATTAAAGGAAAACACATGTTCATGATCTTTTTGTGTTCTTGTTCTTGTTCATATCATATGGATTAAGGGAGGATTTGTGCCGAAAAGGGGGTTGACAGTGAGAGTGTACATAGTCCCTTGCGGGTCGTATTCATGGTCCTCCTTTTGAACAGTGACATACGCCAAACCGCCCCCAACCCTTTTTTAATCCTTGTTGCATAAGTTTCATGTTCATATCATATTCATGGGAGAAATCATGCACTTAAAACATTTTCATATGCTTGAAAAATATTCATGATGCATGAGCATGAGTAATCTTAGTTCATCAGACTACTGAACAAGTCATTCATTCATCAAAGGATCATAACATCAACTCAAGTATCATAACCAAACAGACAATAGCACAGATAACCTTTGACCTCATAGAAAACTTCTACCTAGTACCCTTGTGATGTAAGGCCTTAATGGCCGGAAATCTTACTCACTCACTTACCTGGTTTCCTTAGCAACTTGAGCACTTCTCTTCAAACTTTTTCACCTAGAAACATTTCACATTACAGTGTTAAATCAAAATCCTAACTAAAAGTCATCCTAGTATCTAACATAAATATTTCTAAATCTTCCTAGTCGAGCACCTAGTGTGTACAGATTAAACTTCCAGAACCTAAATAACCGGATTAAGTCTATCAACTAAACACGGTCTGTTATTTTAATGTCCAGAATCGAATCGGTAATGCCATTACTAAACACAGATCATGATTGTCACTACCATTACTCTGTTAGTGAAGAATCCGAAACCTCAAGTTCTAGCTGAAGACAGAGCTCTAAGTAACTACCCAGTAACTACATTGTCTAAGTCTTACCTAGAGCGTGGATTGTTGAAGTGGAGGCTGAAGAACTGGTCGCCGGCGAAGGAAAAGCTGGCAGAGAGGGAGCTCTGGAAGGAAGGGAATCGCCGAGAGAGGAAATGTCGGCTACAGTGAGGTTTTAATGAGGTTTAAGAATTCTCATAACCTATTTATACCAATTAAAATCTACCTTAATTACAAACTTGCCATCAAACCTAGTTTCACTCAACTTGAAATAAATAAGTCTTGGCATTAAATTTAAAATCATAAAGGTCAATAAAAGGGTGACAATTAAAATGGTTAAGAAAATCACGTGGCCAAAATTGTCGGGTGTTACACTATCAGATTCACACCAAAATCAGGTTCTCAAAACCTAAACATCAACAACATTCAGAATCCTATCACCAATGCCATTAATAAGAAAACTCGAAGATACTGCCATTATTCTGGCATTCGACCGATTCTCAATCTTCAAACATCAACCAATAATCATCCCTAAACTGAAGACTAAATGAATGAATCATCTAAACCTTACCTAAAGCTTTGAATTTTGAAGAGAAAGGAGGAGGAATCGATCGTTGATGGAGGAAATCGCTGGCTGCACGGGAGAAGAAAGCTCTAAAGGAAAATCGTCTAAATGGAGAAGAGTCGGCTGCAGGATCGTAGGAGTAGGGGTTTTTATGAGGTTTTTGGATTTCTCTACAATATTTATACTAATAAAATCAACCTTATTTACAAATTTTACCACAAAACCTAATTTTCTCACAAATAAATAGCATTCGTCGATTAAGACCCTCGCAAATTTCTTATTCCACAAACCACCCCAAAATTGCTCACGGGATAAATACCTAACCAAAGTGCTGGTTGTTACATCCTACCCTTCTTAAACAATTGCTTAAACAAATAGCTCCAGATACTTGTCCATCATATCTTATCGTCGCTCTCATGTGGCTTCCTCGATGTTGTGGTTCCTCCATAACACTTTTACCAATGGAACCTCTTTGTTCCGTAACATCTTTACTGACGAATAGAGGATTCACACCGGCTTCTCTTTATATGTTAAGGTTGGTTGAATCTCTATGTCCACCAGTTCTAATACATGTGTCGGATCACGTATGCATTTCCTCAACATTGATACGTGGAAGACATTGTGGACTCTGTCCATAGATGAAGGCAGTTGCAACCTATATGCCGTATTTTCAATCCTCGCCAAAATAAGAAACGGCCCAACGAACCATGGATTGAGCTTCCCTCTTTTTCCGAACCTCATGACTCCTTTGAACGGAGAGATCTTAAGAAAACTTCATCACCAATGGCGAACTTCAATTCCCTTCTTCTTCTATCCGCGTAACTCTTTTACCGACTTTGAGCGGTCTCCATCTGCCGTCTAATAACAGCAATCTTCTCAGACATTTGCTGTAATATTTCAGGACATATAAGCTTCACTTCACTAACCTCATCCCAATACAAGAGCAACCTACATTCTCTGTCATAAAGTGCCTCATACGGAGTCATACCAATAGTAGATTGGTAGCTATGGTTATAAGAAAACTCAACTAATGGTAGGTATCGGTTCCAAGATGCCTGAAATTCTAGTACACATGCTCTCAACATATCCTCAAGTATCTGAATTGTCCGTTCCGATTGCCCATCGGTCTGAGGGTGAAAGGTGATGCTAAAAGTCAACCTCGTACCCATCGAGCCTTGTAGACTTTTCCAAAACCTTGAGGTGAATTTGGGATCCCGATCCGAAACGATCGACACAGGAATCTCATGCAACCTAATGATCTCCTGTACATACAAGTCAGCAAACTAGTCTATTGAATAGGTCATCTTTACTGGTAGAAAGTGAGCTGATTTCATCATTCCGTCAATTATGACTCAAATACTATTGTGGCCTTTGGCAGTCTTTGACAAACCTACCACAAAATCATGGCAATATTTTCCCACTTCCATTCGGGGATCGATAAAATTTGAAGGGTACCTCCCGGCCGTTGGTGTTCTGCCTTAACTTGCTGGCACACCACACATGATTCTACGTACTTAGCAACATCCCTCTTCAGGTTTGGCCACCAATAATGCAACCTCAAGTCTCGGTACATTTTGGTATTGCCTGGATGCACTGAAAAGGAAGACGAGTGCGCTTCAGCCAAAATCAACTTCCGTAACTCCGAATCACTAGGGACGTACCATCGATCTCTAAATTTCAAAATGCCACCCTCCGAATAACTGAACTCGGAAGAAGCATCCGTTAATTTGCTCACAATGTTATCCTTCTCCTTTGAATCCTTTCGTTGAGTGTATTTGATTCTATCCACGATAGTCGGCCGAATGGTCAAATCCGAAAGCAAGGTCGATAGCTCTGGAACTATCTCTAAGTCAAAATTTTGAACTTCAACCTTCAAGGGGACATGGCTGACATTGTGGGCTGCATCGTCGTTGACATCATACTTAATGCGTCGGCTACAGCATTGGCCCTACCTGGATGGTACTTAATTTCGAAATCATAGTCTTTAACAAATTCAAGCCAACGCCTCTGTCTCATATTTAATTCCTTTTGAGTAAAGAGATTTTTCAGACTTTTGTGGTCCGAAAACACCTCGCACTGCTGGCCATACAAGTAGTGCCTCCATATCTTCAGCGCAAAAACCACAGCAGCCAATTCAAAATGGTGAGTTGGGTAATTCTGCTCATAACTTTTCAGTTGCCTGGAAGCATACGCTACAACTTTGCCCTCTTGCATTAACACACACCCCAATCCAATCTTAGATGTGTCACAATAAACACTAAATTTTCCTTCTTCCATTTGGAGTGTCAATAAAGGTGCTGTTGTTAACTTCTGTTTTAGCATCTGGAAACTCTTCTCACATGCTTCTGACCACGAATACTTGATGTCTTTCCTTGTTAAACCAGTAAGAGGCTTGGCTATCATCGAGAATCCCTTAATGAACTTTCTGTAATAGCCTGCCAATCCAAGGAAACTACAAACTTCACTGGCATTCCTCAGTTGTGGCCAATCTTTCATTGCTTGAATTTTAACTGAATCAACGGAAATGCCTTCAGCAAAGATGACATGGCCCAAAAATGTGACCCTATCTAGCCAAAATTCGCATTTGGAGAATTCGCCATATAACCGCTGCTGTTTTAGAGTTGCCAGAACAATCTTCAAGTGCTCTGTGTGTTCATCCTTAGTCTGTGAATAAATCAGAATATCGTCTATAAATACAATCACGAACTTGTCCAAATACTCCCGAAACACCCGATTCATCAAGTCCAGAAGGTTGCAGGTGCGTTCGTCAATCCAAACGACATCACGAGAAATTCATAATGTCCATATCGGGTTCTGAACGAGTTCTTTGGTACATCTTTGACTTTGACCTTTAATTGGTAGTAACCCGAACGTAAGTCAATCTTCGAGAATACTTTGGCTCCTTGAAATTGGTCAAATAGATCATCAATTCGAGGCAAGGGGTATTTATTCTTGATGGTCAGTTTGTTCAACTCCCTGTAATCAATGCACATTCTGAGAAATCCGTCCTTTTTCTTAACAAATAGAACGGGCGCACCCCAGGGAGAACAACTAAGGCATATGAAACCCTTGTCACTAACTCCTGTAACTGAGTTTTTAGTTCCTTCAATTCAACCGGTGCCATACGATATGGATTCTTAGATACCGGTGAGGCTCCGGGGTAAGTATCGATCACAAACTCAATTTCTCTATCCGGAGGTAATCCTGGTAGGTCGTCCAAGAATACCTCAGGAAACTCTAAAATCACAGGAATATCTTGGAACTTTAGCTCGTCCTTAGCTCGTACGTCAATTACACTGGCTAGATAACCCACACATCCGCTTCTCAACAACTATTTAGCTACCAACGAAGATATAATCGGCATCTTGCTTGCTTTTGGAATAGCTTGGAAGGAATACCGATCTCCATTCGGGGGTCGGAACTCAACTAAACCAGATCTACAACTTATCGTGGCGTAATGTATGAACAACCAATCCATACCTAAAATAACCTCATACCCTCTCATGTCGATTATGATCAGTTCTACATATAACTTCTTATCTCCTACTGACACAACATCACCCTTTACCACCTGTTCTGAATGTAAGGACTCTCCCGACGATAACATGACACTATATGACTTATCAGCTGACAAGAACCATAGATTATGCTTGCATACAAATGTGGTTACTACAAAAGAATGAGTATCACCCGTGTCTATAAGTGTGTATGCGGATTCACGGCAGATCATAATTGTACCTGTTATAATTGTATGTTATACTGCATCTTCATCTTCCATCAGAGCAAAGAATCTAGGCACCACCCTTGCACGGTTTGTATCCGGCGGCATAGGACAGTTTCTAACCATATGACCAACCTTGTCACTCCTGAAACATCAGCCCGTGTACAGCTTGCATTCGCCGTAGTGGTTCCTCTGGCAGGTGGAACATAGAGGAGCTTGAGGAGCCCTTGAGGTCATTTCCCTTTTCCTTGGCCATCATTTGGGTTGAAGGGTCTCTTCACATATCTCTGCTGTTGCTGCCCTCCCTTGTTCTGTTGTGGTTGCCACCCTTTATTCTGTTGTATTTATGGCTGCACACCCATATCAAACTTCCTTGGCGGCTCTCATTGTCCCTGTACTGTTATTTCTATCTCTTCCAATTCCAAGGCCTTAGCCACCACCTCGGTAAACGGTATGTTATGAATCCCTGCTATTTTCACCCCTCTGAATAGATTTGGCTTCAATCCTTGGACAAATTGGTGAATCTTGTCTTCTTTATCATCCACCAGACAGGGCACAAATTGGGACAATGCTTCAAACCTTCGAATATATTCCACCACAGAACTGGTTTGGTGCAGCTGCATAAACTCCATCTTCTTGCTGGTCCGAACTGCTCGGCTGAAGTACTTGTCAAAGAAAGCTGTCTTAAATCATGTCCAAGTCATATTTTCTACATTAGTAGTGCTCTGAATCGAATCCCACCAGTGTCTTGCATCCAGCGCAAGATGGAAAAAAGCACATGTGATCTTATCCTTCTCATCAATCTTGGCATACTTGAACATGTCCTCAATTGTTCGAATCCACTCCTCGGCATAAATAGGATCCGAAACTTTCCCATTAAATGTCGGGGGTCGAAGTCGGCGAAATCGCTCTCCACCTTGGTCATGAGTTGCACTCGAACTAGAGTTTCCTTGTTCCTCCCTAGCCATGAACTGTTCAATCTAGCGGGATGAGCGATGAACCAAATCCGTTAGCTGAGCAATGGTATTTCTATCCTCATTGGTTTCTTCATGTTGACCTCTCACCATCTTGAAAATCCTAGACACATCATAAACATATCTTAACTTTAAATGATATCACTAAAATTTTAAACACTTATAGTTGTCGGAGTGTACTCATACGGCGATTTGTGCTGGTAGGCAGTCTATAGAACCAATTTTAAAACCCGGGTTGCTCTGATACAATAATTGTCACGACCCCAGGAGTTCGCGGCATAATCCTAACCTCATACGTGACTTATTATTCATTTACGAATAGAGTGCCTCAAGAAATTCATATATACAAGGTTCATTATTTTTTTTTTAAAGAAAAGAATAAATTTCTTAAAACAATGAAGACAGGCGGAGAATTAATTTCCTTTCGGGTTGCAACTCATTCGTCCACTATATCGGACAACGTTGTCGTCCATAGAGTCAGGCGACGTTGTCGTCCATGAGGATTAAATTTCCTCTCGGGTTGCAACTCATTCATCCTCTATATTGGACGACGTTGTCATCCATAGATGTCGTCGTCCACAGAGCATTATCGTCCACGATGTCATCGTCCACAGACATTATCGCCCACAGAGTCAAACAACATTATCGTCCAGACACATCGTCCAGACTACATCGTCTAGACACATCGTCCAAATTTCTTCGTCCAACTACATCATCCAGACTATGTTGTCCAAACACTTCATCCAGACTTCATCATCCAGATTACATTGTCTAAACACGTCGTCCAGGCACATCGTCCAGACTACATCGTCTAAACACATCATCCATTTTAACATCGACCGAACAACTTCAGCCAATTAACGACAACTCTTGACAACTACGCTCAACTCCGACTTTCTGTTTTCCCTGTTTCCATAACTCAAATTTCATTACCACACCATAAACCTAGACTTGAATACATAGTGGAAGACTTTAAAAAGAATAAGTGAAAACTTTAATCCAAAAGAAATTTTCTTTAAAACATGAAAATGTACCAAACGATCCCAGTATTCATCAGCGTAGAAAACTGTCTTACTTATACTTCAGATTCATAAAGCTTATTAAAAATTGCTAAGAGCAACATTCCACGGGTCGAATCGCCGCCCAGCCACAAAATTCACTCCATGAGCACCCTCCAGCAACCTGACTTAAACATCGTCATTTTATTTGCAATCCTCACTTTCCAATTCGTCACCTACATCATAAGGTTCAAACGATAAGCCTAATGCTTAGTAAGGAATGTAACTTATACATAAATTCACATGAATGAATGCTCAATAAAACCATGTTCACAATCTCAGTTCATATCATGTAAGTCATATTCATGTTCGTATTCTTGATCATATTATGAAAATCATGTTCTTGTTCATCGTTCACATGACATGGATTAAGGAAGGATTAGTGCTGGGGAGCAGGCAAGGTGCATGTACATGGTCCTCTCGGACGCGTAGTCATGGTCCATTGCCTGGACAGTGAATCATGGTCTCTCGAGCTTGAAAGTTTTATTGACATGGCCATACCACCCCAACCCTCACTTAATCATTTTCGTATCTTTCATTTTCATGTTCTTCTCGTGACATTTTCATCATATAAATCATGCATGCAAAACATCTCTGTATGCTTCTTTGAGAAAATATGATGCGTGTAACATGAGTGCATAAAGGAACATCACACTGTGGAAAACAAATCATTCGTCATATATCACACCATAACATTGTTCTACTCATCATAACACAACGCTCGACAGATTATAATCATCAAACAATCACCCATACTTACTCTTAGTACCTATGAGATGTAGGGCTCTAATGGCCGGAATCCTAACACACTCACTTACCTGGACTCCTTAGCAATGTCGTGCCTTCACTTGAAGCCTTTTCCACCTAAGACATTTCATATTTCAATGTTAAAATCAATCATAGATAATCTGAATTCAAAGTTGGTAAAATCCTAACCAAAGAAGTCATCCTAGAATCTAGCTTAAACCTCTAAGTCATTTAGTCGAGCACCTAGTGTGTGTAGCTTAATCTCCAATAGCATTAATGGCATTTGTGCTAAAACTACCAGATTCACACCAAAATCAGGTTCTCAAAACCTAAACATCAACAACATTCAGAATCCTATCACCAATGTCATTAATAAGAAAACTCGAAGATACTGCCATTATTCTGGCATTCGACCGATTCTCAATCTTCAAACATCAACCAATAATCATCCATAAACTGAAGACTAAATGAATGAATCATCTAAACCTTACCTAGAGCTTTGAATTTCGAAGAGAAAGGAGGAGGAATCGATCGTTGATGGAGGAAATCGCTGGCTGCGAGAGAGAAGAAAGCTCTGGAGGAAAATCGTCTAAATGGAGAAGAGTCGGCTGCAGGATCGTGGGAGTAGGGTTTTTGTGAGGTTTTTGGATTTCTCTACAATATTTATACTAATAAAATTAACTTTATTTACAAATTTTGCCACCAAACCTAATTTTCTCACAAATAAGTAGCATCTGTCGATTAAGACCCTCGTAAATTTCTTATTCCACAAACCACCCCAAAATTGCTCACGGGATAAATATCTGATCGAAGTGCTGGTTGTTACAAAATAAGAAAACAAAAAATATGTAAGTTTAATCGAACCTCTCTCACTCTCTCACGTGTTTATACTCAAATCATTGTCACTCAAATAATTGTCACTTCTCTCATGTTTCGATCAAAATGTGGCTTTTATTAAATAATTTCACCTTCTTGCCTTTTACCTTAAATTTTTCATTTTAGCTTTTTATGTAAAAACTTGATCAAGAGAAAATATTCAACAAGTCAAAACAAGCAAAATCAAACTTTTAAGTTAAAAATTTCAACCTTCAATATTAGTAAATTCAAACAATTTGAAAATGAATAAAGGACAATCAATGAAAGAAGCTTGCTATTATCCAAGGAAGAATTAACAAAGTTGAATCAAAGAGAAAATTTATGGTCAAGATATTTCAAGTTCAACAAGGATATTCAATTGACTAGAATCCTATAGTAGAACAACAATTGAATATTCAGAGAAAGAATCAAATATAAGAATCACAATAATTTTATAAAAAGAATATAGGATTTTAAGCACAATATTTGAATTTTCGAAGTTCAAAACTTCAATTAAGTATGTTGAATATTCAAGAATAAGAATTTGAGAATGATTGAATATGTCGAATATATCAAGAATAAGTATCCGAGAATGATTGATTATGTCGAATATCTCAATAATAAGATTTCGAGAATGATTGAATTGAGTATGTCGACTGTCTCAAGAATAAGATTTCGAGAATGATTGAATTAAGTATGTCTAATATCTCAAGAGTGAGTATTCGAAAATAATAGAAGAAAGTTGAGTTCTTTTTTTTTTGAACTTTTGTGATTTTTTTTTTGCACTGTTTTTTTTTTACTATATAGATTTCACAAAGGAAAAATTTCAAGAACAATAATTTTTTTTTTGAACTTTGAAAAATTCAAGAGAAGAAGAAAATTTGCAAGATAATAAAAATAGAAACTTGAAATGAAGAGTCTTTGCTCTGATACCAATTCATAAGAACCACAGATATTTGACAACACCAGACCATTCAACAATGCAAAATAAAACTCAAAAACGTCTTAGAATCAAGTATGAGGAACTTGACCCTGATTGAACCTTGTCGATGAAACCAAAGTTATCACGTAAAAGAAACTTGATCTAAACCAAACTTATTGGTAAGAATCAAAGCTATCAAGTGATTTCTCAAGCTTTAACTTGAAGAAACCTAGTTCTTCACAAAAAACAAAAAGAAAATTCTAAAAAGAAACTTTCAAGAAGACAATTCAATATCGAAAAATGTGTTTCCCTTAGAAGTACATCCATAGTGTTTAAATAGTTTCAAGGCAACTTGGAATAAGTAAACTTAACCAAGTTTTAAAATAGAAAGTTTCACAAATTCAAAAATTAGGAAAAAAAAACACAAATTATAAGGTTTAGCCACAGCAGGGCAAGGCTGGCGCGTAGGACTGAGTTGGCCGCATAAGGGTACGCGTAGGGCGAGCATGTAGAGGGGAAGGACAGAGGAAAGAGCGATGTCTACATTAAATCAATTGATTTTTCATGGTAGAGAAGAAAAACGGTGCACGGACCGTCCTCAAGCTTTGGATTAATGTCCCCAGAAGCAAGGAGTACGCCCGCATGTTTTAACAAGAACACTGAAAAAATAAAATTCCGCTCCACGTAAGATAGCCAAAGTACGGTTAAGCAATCGACATGATATATTTTCTCACATTCCAGGCAAAGGTCATAATTTGCAGGAACATTTTATGGTCTTATAAGAGGAGGTAGAGTGAAAGATTCGCCAGGTGTGAAATCCCCTTGTATTCAAGGAGTCAAGGATTTGCTGGAAATTCCGGATCGAAGAATAAGTACATGAAAATTTGGTGCAAAAAAACCCAAATCGCTACCAAGTGTGAAATTCGCAATTTGTGTTCTACAATTTGGACACAAAAGACAATTAACTGCAAGCTATGAAATTGAACTCCATTTTAAATCATAAATCAAAAATCAAAAATGATACAAACCAAGGAAGATCAAAAATTAAAACTTCGATCAAAGATTTTTCAACCATTGGTAAAAATTCATTAAAGAAAGTTTATGCCTTTGAAAATGTAAAAGAAGAGTTTTTGAGTAAAAAATTACAAGTAAAAGACAAAAATATATTTTGAGTGCTCCTTGTAGGTCAGGCAAGTGAAAAATATGAAGTAGTGCATGCAAAGAGGTCTTAAGATAGAAAATGGGTGCTTCGGATCTTGGGCCTGTGACGTCCCCTTTTTCTTTGCCTTAAAATTCTCATAAAAAAATTTTTGACTTTATTGAATGACTTTATTCATTTCCTCAAGCGATATCATTTAAAGTATTAAATCTTCGTAGCGGAAGACTATCGTGCGTGGAAGACTCGCTATAATGTAAAATTAACAAAAATCCCAAGTTTGACACAATAAAAAGAACCATTGTCAACCCCCAAAGCTTTCGGTCGACACTTCATAATAGTGGTCGACCCCTCTTAGGAGGGGTCGACACCCCATTTGTCTTTGGTGTTTGTTTCTACTGAGACCGGTCGACACCTTGCAACAACGGTCGACACCTTGTCTGGTAGAGGTCGAACCCTGCTAATAGGGTCGACACCTCATTTGCCTCTGGTTTTTGTTTTTACTGAAACTGATTGACACCTTGTAACAACGGTCGACACCTTGTCTGGTAAGGGTCGACCCTTGCAAGCACAGGTCTACCCCTCAAAGGCAAAATGTCATTCCTTTACGCCTAACACTTCACATTTTACACACTTAGACCCTTTTTCTTTTACTTACTCATCACCAATTCATATCCTTTACTTTCTAAATGTAACGCCCCGAGTTATCTGAACCCGGCTCGTTACTCAAAAGCCCGTACATGACTAAGAAATTTCATCCGTATTTGAAAAATTCTCTCAACAATCGACACTTGACATAAGCTAGAATCCAAAAATAAATAAACATTTAAAACTTGCAGCGGAAATCATTTGAACAATAATAGAGTTAAGCAAAACTGTGAAAAACATCGCTAGGATAATCGTTTAGAATGTTAAGAATTAATCGGCCAGAACGAAATAGAGGTTTAAATCGTGAAATACTTAAGAAGTCACAGAAGTCAAATTCATCTGCCGATGAATAAAGTCAACGGAAAAGAATGAAACAGGAAATAGAAGGCTTCTTCCGGTGACAAAACGACAAATATACTCTACACCTTCCGATGACTAGACGACAAAACGCTTCCTACATCTTCCGGTGGATTAACACACAACATCCACCGGTCACTAAACGACAAAACACCTCCTACATCTTCTGGTGGATTAACATGCGACATCCACCGGTCACTAAACGACAAACTTTCTACTTATATCTTCCGATAAAACAAGCTACATATACCGATCACCAAACGACAAATTTCGTTCTATATCATCCGATGGCTTCCACTTAAGACATCTTCCGATAGACAACAGAACAACAACTCAACCTCTGCCGATAGACTTCATCTAACGATAGAAAACAGAACCACATTTCATCTACTCCTTGGTATACAAACACAACTCTACTACAGAAAAGGATCTACTCACTTTGCTGTAACCATCCAGAAAACAATCCAAGCCCATGCATTACTCAAAGACCAGCAAGTACCAACATCAAATCCCAACGGAACACTATTATCAGAAAAGGAAACTCAAAACGTATACAAAACATTGAAATCACTACTGTCATGAAAACTCAACAAATTTAAATTGAAACACTGTCAACTAAACTTTCACACCAACAGACATCAGTTAATCCGCCTCATCAGTATACCAGTTCGAAACAGAGAAGTGCTCCTCCAACTCCATCTATTCATCAGTAAACTCATGGAATTCACCTGTGGTATCCTCAACACCTACATCACAAAACTCATTTATTAGCCTAATGCTAAGAAAGTAAAGCAATAATGAAATGATATGCTGAAACTTAAATCCTAATTATGCAGTTTCTACTTTCACATCTCAGTTGCACATTCGTTCAATCATTGATCTGATCCCTTGGTTCCCTTGGGAGTGGGATCAATTCTCCCAATGTTATACATCCTCTTCATTAGTTAAGGGGTGGATGAATTCCCTTAATAGCTGTTCTGATCCCTCAATTCCCTTGGGAGTGGGATCAATTCTCTCAATGTTATAAATCCTCTTAATCAGTTAAGGGGTGGATTAGTTCTCTTAACCGCCAATGCATTTCAATCTGTACTTGTCTTTCCATAATGATACAAGAAAATTCATTTTCGTAATTCTTTCAAAAACATGATGCATAACATACGGAAAATACTCAAACATGAATAAACCTACTGTTTTGTGATGTAGGCCCGAAGGCACACACAATACTTCACTTACCTGGCTTCACCGAGAGTTCCTGGTGGTAGGATATTCCAAGAGCTGGCTCACCTAAAACATAAGCACAGCATTACTAAACTTCATTCTAAACATTAGGAAATCTAAAGGGGCTAGTTCTGGGGGTTCTGTTCCTCGCCATTCCCGATTCATCGCTAAACCCCAAATCCCATCCTTCACTCTCTGTACTTCCAAAATGCACACATAGCCATCCACCAGTTATCTAGACACTAAAACAGCAAGTAATCGAATCAAAACTCACCTTGGTTGGAGGGGAATCGCCTAGGGGAAATCTGTCGAGCTGAGAGGTAAAAGAAATGAAACAATGGGGGCTACTCACACTAGACTCTTTCCTTAAATACGTTATCCACTATGTAAAATTCTAATTACCATCATGCCCTCGCCTGATCATTTATTAACCTAATCAATAACTCCCCCAACCCTTCGATAAAAGTACATCATAAATAATAAATTAAATTTTGGTTTAATGGAACCGGGTGCTACACTAAATCACTGCAACATCTCATACACCCTTAAATACGCTATAAACTCAACGATTATACTTTAATGATATAATAATTTATCACCATATCTACACCATATCTACATCATGAGTACTTAGCAGAATTCTCTTTGCCATTTCTTCAACTTTTACCTAAAAATTCAACCACACCAATCCTCAATTCATCCATATTCCTATCTCCACCTAGTATATCACATTTTACTTGTAAAACTCATGCTAAAATCATAAAAATCTAACCTGACACTCGATCCATTTCATCATCTTAAATACGCAGCGGAAACTTATCAAAATAACTTAGGGGCAAACCCATCCAGAGAACCATCAACAACATTAATATCTTCGAACTAGTTACTAATCATCCTAAAAATAGACTTTCTATACATTTATCCATATTATCGTTACCTAATATACCCAAAATATCTATACATTCATCCCCACAGGTCAAAATCGCTCCGACTGCACAGCGCACTCCCACAGGCATCCTTCTTCAGTCGTACGGTCATCTTGTAAGGAAACGTCTTCCTCATATTCTTCAAGTTCACCTACACCATAGAGACGCCTATGAGATAAAACTCAATAAGTTCTACGTAAATGACAATGCGTGAACATGCATTTGCAATTTTATAAAGCCCGTGCATTCATTCCTTTTTCAATCTGTGACAGTCTTTGATTATCAGAGCATCACTCGGTAGATGGATAGAGCACATCAAGCGATTAGATAGCCCGTACCATTTGAAGGGAGGAAGACATGCTCACCACAGAACACCGTGCCTGAACCTCTCCCCGATAACCACCATGGGGGTTGTTTACATGATACTTTCATACTTGCATTTCCTTTTTATGAAATGAATGCATAAATTCATTTTCATGTCATTTCAGAAAGTAATGATGCATGGACAATCAAAATACATAACATAAAGCATAATTAATCTTGAGTACCATCAAAACAATACATAACCTACAAGCAACTAATCATAGGTTAACAATCCAAAAGCATATAAATATTTCATTACTCCAAGTACCTCAACAAGCATAACCGACATATGGTGTAGGCCTATCGGCCACAGTAAGTCACGAGAACTTACCTCAGGTCATTCGCAATTAAGTCTTGGAAATCCTTGACTTTGCTTTGTCAATCAAACAACCTAACAAACATCAATTTAAACATTTAATACACACCCGCAAGCATTTTTGGATTTACACTACAACTTTCGTCCAACTTCAAATGCTCATAACTTTCTCAGTATAAATCCATTTTCAATGATTCAACCCCCAAATTAATCCTTAGTGTTCTAGTTTCTAATGGAGCAATCTATTTAACAAGATAAATTTCGAAATTACAGCAAAATTTCAAAAGACCAGAACTGCTCTATTATTGACATTTTCAAAAGAACAGTTTTCTCCTTTTTGTAAACCAATGCATAAATCTCCTATACAATCCAATAAAAATCCTTAAAACATCATTTAGACACATTTAACTCATCAAACAACCCATTTTCAGAGGAAAATTCATAGGTGTTAGAGTTTAGAAATCCACTTCCATCAAAACTTCCATAACTCAACTATAAACTTAAAGATTTGCATAAATCATAACCAATCATCAAACCAACCTTTAATCCTTGGCAAGAGAGGAGCTTGGGCATGGGAGAAGAAGCTTCAATGGAGGAGAGAAAATGGTGGTGTCTCCGTGGAGAAGAAGAAGAATAATAAGAAGAAGAGAGGGAGAAGGGTTTAAATTGTGTTTTTATTTCAATTTAGCCCTTCATGTTTTGCCTTATTATTCTTTGACCCCTCTTTTCTTTTTTTATCACACAACTATAAATCTCATTTATATCCTTTCATCAAGTGTGTTTCTAATTATTTACCATGAGTACTTTACATAATATTCTTGTATTGTGCAAAATAGTTTCGGGACAAAACGTACAAAAGTTTCAGGTGTTACAAGGCCAATACAACTTTTTTATTGATTTTGATGATTAGATTTCTCTATGAATAAAAGATGGGTGCTTCGGATCGGCAGTAATCACTACACTAGTGATAGGGCAAAAATAGGGGGGAAGGACAAAGGAAAGAGCGATGTCTACATTAAATCAATTGATTCGTCATGGTAGAGAAGAAAAACGGCGCACGGACCGTACTCAAGCTTTGGATTAATGTCCCCAAAAGCAAGGAGTATGCCCACATGTTTCAACAAGAACAACTAAAAAAATCAAATCCTGCTCCACGTAAGATAGCCAAAGTACGATTGAGCAATCGACATGATATATTTTCTCACATTCCGGGCAAAGGTCACAATTCACAGGAACATTCTATGGTCTTAATAAGAGGAGGTAGAGTGAAAAATTCGCCAAGTGTGAAATCCCATTGTATTCGAGGAGTCAAGGATTTTCTGGGAATTTCGGATCGAAGAATAAGTAGATGAAAATATGGTGCAAAGAAACCCAAATCACTACCAAGTGTGAAATTCGCAATTTGTGTTCTGCAATTTGCACAAAAAACAAACAATTAACTGTAAGCTATGAAATTGAACTTCATTTTAAAGCATAAATGAAAAATCAAAAATGATACAAACCAAGGAAGATCAAAAATTAAAGTTTCAATCAAAGATTTTTCAAACATTTATAAAGATTCATTAAAGAAAGTTTATGCCTTTGAAAGTGTAAAAGAATAATTTTTGAGTAAAAAACTACAAGTATAAGACAAAAAAAATGTTTAGAATGCACCTTGTAGGCCAGGCAAGTGAAAAATATGAAGTGGTACAAGCAGAGAGGTCTTGAGAGAAGGAGACGCACAACAAGCATCCTGGATGGAAAGGGGAGCGCAAGAGAACTAGCAATGCAGATGGACAGAATGCTGCAAGTGTGAGTGTGCGGGCAGGATGACATAGGCACACAATAGCAACGCAGTGCACGCCACGCGCAAAATTGCCAAATTTGTGATTTTTTTAAGTTTTTGATATTTTAGTGTTTCCATTTTTTATATTTTGACATTTATTAGGGTAAACTATATTTTTAGGAATATTTTAGGCTACTTACTATTATTTTTAGGATTTATTTGTATTCTACTTAAACACCAAGTTTGCACTAACTTTGAAGAATCAATATATGAAATACTTTGCGTTTTTATAAGAATTTCGTTTTGGCTTCTTTGTGAAGAACTAGATCTTCTTCAAGTCAAAGCTTGAGATATCAACTTAATAGTTTTGGTTCAACCAACAAGTTTGGTTCGAGTCAATTTCATTACTTGATAACTTTGGTTCTAACCAAAAGTTCAATTTAGTGTCAAACTCTTTGTTTGATAACTTTGGTTCCATCAGCAAGATTCAAAAGCGTTCATGAATTTTTTATTCTGCATTGTTGAAGGGTCTCAGGTTTGATATATTTGTGTTTCTCATTAAAAAAAAAAAAAAACTCATAAGGTGAACGCCTGAGTGCGTGTCGAGTTTCAAGACCGAGAGGCAAACTCAGACTCTACGAGAGGAGGACGACCACAAGCAGAGACTGGAGAGTCGACATCTCCAAGTGCGTTTGATAAACTATGTAGGACGGGCATTGAGTGCGAGAACGAGTGGATTCTAGCAATCTGCTTAGCCTAAGAGTCACAACTCGTGAACTTTGGATTCTGATTTTCGAATGCAAAATGCAAATTTCGATTAGGATTCGCACTTTGCAAATCGTGCTTCGGCTTTCCACTTGGCAAATCGCGCTTCGACTTTGCACTTTGCTCAGTCGCTCTCTGTTTCGAATTTGGGAGAGGAGAGTGGAGTCTGAGGCAAAAATTGAGTGGGTCACGTGTCACGAGTTAGCAGCGCACTCAGTAGCGGGCTCATGATTATCGAGCTGGGTTGGGCATTTAGATAGGATTAAATCAATTTTATTCGAGTTGACTCACGGTTCGGTGTCCATCTGTAACGCCCCAGATTAAATAAACCCGGTTCGTTACACAAGACTTGCACATGATTCGGAAATTCTAGTTCAAATTTGAAACTTCGCTCGAAAGTCGTAATTTGATATTTTTCTAAAACTTCAAATATTTTAAAACTTGCAACGGAAAATCATTTGACCAACGGTATGGTTAAACAAAACTGTGAAACATTGCTTGGAATGTTAAGAGACAATCGGCAGATAGGAAATAAAAGTTTAAAACGTGGAATACTTGAGAAGTCGCAGAAGTCAAACGCATCTGCCGATGAATAAAGTCAACGGAAAAAACAGAAAATAGAAAATAGAGGGCTCCTGCCGATGACGTCAACCAGAAGAGTTGGAAACACAGACATCTTTCGGCAGATTACATCTATCGATGACGTCAGCCGGATAAGTCAATTACCCAACATCAACCGATCGCAAAACGACAAGTTTTGCGACTCGTATCTACCGATGGCAAAACGACAAAATCTCTCATTCCCTTCATCCGATAGGGTAAATTGCATATGCCGATCACTAAACGACAAGCATAATACCCACTCATACCGGTAGGGCAAAATCTACATCTTCCGATAGAATAGACCTCATGTACCGATAACTTTACTGAGACATCATCCGATGGCTTTACTGAAGACATCTTCCGATAGAACAACACGAATCAACATCTGCCGATAGACTTCATCTACCGACGAAGAACAGAATAACTACTCTAACTATGGAAAGGGATTTCTCACTTTTCTGAAACCGTTCAGAAATAATTCATATCATTATAATTCATATCATTATATTGTTCAAATCCAGCAAAAACCAACATTTAAAATCCCACAGAATACTATCATTAGAAAATCTTAAAACGTATTCAAAATATTAAAGACCATTACTGTCATGAAAACTTAACATACTCAGATTGGAACACTGTCAACTAAACCATTCCAACTACAGACATCAGTTAATCCGCCTCATCAGTTTACCAGGCCGAAACATGGGTGTACTCCTCCAACCACATCTATTCATCTGAGTATCCAGGAAATTCACCTGCAATATCCTCAACACCTACATCACAAAACTCATCTATTAGCCTAATGCTAAGTAAGTAAAGCAGTAATGAAATGAAATGCTGAAACATAAATTCCTAAACATGCAATTTCTACTTTCTCATCTCAGTTGCATTCACATTCATTCATAAGCTGATCTGATCCCTCGGTTCCCTTGGGAAGTTGATCAATTTTCCCAATGTTATACATCCTCTACTCGATTAAGGGGCGGATGAATTCCTTTAATAGCTGATCTGATCCCTGGGTTCCCTTGGGAGTGGGATCAATTCTCCCAATGTCATAAATCCCTACTTAAGTTAAGGGGTAGATTAATTCCCTTAATAGTTTGTCTGTCACATTCAGTTCATACCTTACTATTCTTACATGGAAATTCATTTTCGTAATCTTTTAAAAACATGATGCATGACATACAAAATCATTCACAAGATACATAACCCTACTGTTTTGTGATGTAGGCCCGAAGGCACATGCATACTTTACTTACTTGGCTCTCTTAGAAATGCTCGGTTACAACTACTCTGGAAGCCCTGTTCACCTAATGTCAGAAGCAGAATACCGATTAGATCATCACCAACCTTACTCTATATATCATTTAGAAACCTATGGAGCTAGTTTGGAAGCTCTGGTCATCGTACATTCTCGGCTCAACACTAAACCCGAACTCAACTCACTCACAGCATTATCAAAAATACACACATTGCACTCTTTCTGCTATCTAGCCACTAAAATCTCAAGAAAACGAAGGGAAAACTTACCTAGTTTAAAGGAGAATCGGGTGAGGAAAATCGCCTAGAGAGCTCGGCTGCTTGAGCTGAATACCCGAAGAGAAGAGTGTGAAATGGTGGCGGCTACTGTGCATTAAACCCAAATCCCTCGTTCCTTAAATATGTTATCCACTTTTAAATTTCCAATTTACATAAATACCATTGCTTAGTCACTCATTAACCTAATCAATAATTCTCCCTATTCTTCCATGAAATTGCACATCATTAATTGATAAGTTAAATTCGGTTTAATTGAAACCGAGTGCTACTGTAACACCTCTAGTACTGTACCCAAATTACCATACTATATTATTATTTTTTTTAAAAAAAAACTTTGTCCCTATACATTAAATAGACTCTAAGCGGAACCTAAACCGAAATCGAAACCAGAATCGAAATCGGAATAAGAATCTATGTTTGGAAACATTTAAAACAACTTAAAACAAATTAAATTAATTAATTAAAACTGTAAAAAACAATTAATGAAAACAAATAACTGAGGGAGGGCAAAACAGTCCAGCCCCGTAACAACGAACAGTCGCTGCAGCATTGCAGCGACTGATCGCTGCATTGCTGCAGCTAGCAGCGATCAGTCGCTGCATTGCTGCAGCGATTGATCGCTGCATTCACTGCAGCGAGCAACGATCAGTCGCTGCATTGCTGCAGCGATGATCGCTGCATTCACTGCAGCGAGCAGCGATCAGTCGCTGCATTGCTGCAGCAATCTGCCAAGCGATCCTTCGCCACTCCTTCTGCTTTCACTTCTTGTTCTCTTCTTCTCTACAATTTATACAATTGCTCTCTGGAATCCGAATTCCAAAGAGCAAACACCAACTTTTCTTTCACCTTCCCCTGCACACCAAACACTTCAACACATCTCCCATTTCATCCACAATTACCACTAAACGTACAATTTACACATACTCTAAACGCACTTAAACATGTGATAAAACTTTCTAAAAACGAACGGCGTGGATAGCACTAAAAGCCGAGCATATCCGTACCAATCCTAATACCATTCAAAACATTTCTATAACGTTAAATAAAAGCTTTAAACCAAAACATTTTCTATATACAATTTACCAAAACGTTTGAACCATAGAACATAAACCTATCAGCTATACAGAACCAGACACCCTAAATTGTTCGTCTATACATTCGTATTATCCATTAAATCCCCAAAATACTTACTCATCCCCACGGGTCAAAACGCACCGACTGCTCAGCACACTCCCACGGGCCATTCTCCGTCAACTGCATCATACATCAGGAGGAGGAACGTCGTCCTCACCTGGCTCAATGTCACCTACACCATACAGACATCTATGAGATAAAAATCTCAGTAAGCTCTAGTAAATGTAAATGCATGCTATGCATATGACTTTATAAATAATGCATTGTTTTCTTTACTTTGCTTTACTTTGCTTTGCTTTGCTTTGCTCTGTGGGTGTCACCGAGATCTCAGCCCACTAACCGGAGAGAGCACATCCAGCGGGCGGACTACTCTTTCCAGCTAGAGGAGGGGGGTACATGCTTACAACACGTACAGCCGTGCCTGAGCCCCATCTCGCGTGACCTATAAACTGTATACCAAAGGGTCATTTAAACTGTATACCGTAGGGTCATTTAAACTATATACCGTAGGGTCGTCATTTCTTTGCATTTACTTTAAAACATTGTGTGGAAGTTCATTTTCTATGCACAATTCAAAACCATGATGCGTGAACAGTTAATAACAGAATTTAAACACTCAGCATACGTACCATCAAGACTATAAAGCAATTAAAAGCATAACCTATACAAAACTAATTCTAACTACCCAACCAAAACAATTTAAACTTATACATCTCCAAAATTCCTCTAGACGACCTCGACGTACGGTGTAGGCCAATCGGCCAGAGAAGATCACGAGAACTTACCTCGTGTCCAAAGCAGCTCAGCTCCGTCCACGAGCGTTGTGCACCTAGGGCAATTCACAACAATTATCATTAAAATGAGTTTGAACCGTTAATGTCCAAATTAATGAAATCCTTAACTAAGGAAATTCTTCCAAAGCTATAACTTAATTAATCGAGGCATTTGAACAACCTATTCGCGCTCGATTCTACGAAACATCCAATAACGAGATTTTTCCAAAAAACCCAAAATTCATTAAATTTAACATTTCTCACAAATTAGTTTAACTTCGTCCAATAACGTTTAATTCGTCCTTTATATCCATAAACTGGATAAACCTATCAATTTCGAACCTTAAATCACAATTCTAACAAAACCCTAATCGTAAAACCTAAACGTATAACTTTATTAAAACTGAAAACTAACGTCCGAAAGCTGTAGAATCTTACCTAGAACGTTGATTGGAGGAAGAAACGTGAAGAACGGGGATCGATCGGAGGAGAGCTCGTCGCCGGCGTAAGGGATCGCCACGGGAGAAGGAAACCAGAGCCCTCTGGTTTTCGCGAGGAAGAGAGAAAATGAGGGAGAAAGAGATTTTAGGTTATTTAATAAGTTACTTTGGCAAATTACTATTTTGCCCTTTTCCTTTGATTTTATATAAGTTTCGTCCTTCGTTTCGTTAATCGTCCAACGATTCGGGTTCTCCAAATTTTCTTACTTTGTCGATGACTCCTAATTATTATTTGGGATTTATTAAAACACTCCGTTTGCAAAACGGACCTTGTTTACCATTTTTACGAAAACGTCCTTTATATTACGAGAAACGTAATTTACTTGAAATATAGCGTCTAAACTCCGAAAATTCTCACAATTTCCTTAAAATTCCTATTAATCGTTAGGATCGTAATGACGCTTTTTTTTCGTAAAACGGACCTGATTTGATATATTTACGAAAATGCCATTTATATTAAAATAATAATATCCCGAAAAGCCGGGATATTACATTCCATCTCCAAATTTCCTTACTTTGCCGATGACTCCTACTTATTATTTGGGATTTATTAAAACACTCTGTTTGCAAAACGGACCTCGTTTACCATTTTTACGAAAACGTCCTTTATATTACGAGAAACGTAATTTACTCGGAATATAGCGTCTAAACTCCGAAAATTCTCACAATTTTCTTAAAATTCCTATTAATCGTTAGGATCGTAATGACTCTTTCTTTTCATAAAACAGACCTGATTTGATATATTTACGAAAATGCCATTTATATTAAAATAATAATATCCCGAAAAGCCGGGATATTACAGCTACACCATCGGTTCAACTAATTTTTTAACTAAAAAATTGTGGCCTGTGGTCTTCTAAGTCCCTGCATCGCTCACGATCCGTACCCCTTGTAGAACTAGCTCGGACCGTGCTGAATTGCTTGGTTTAGTTCCGACCCATGGGTCCAGGTTAGTTCTACCCACACCTACCACCAAGATTTCTATCGTGTTGATGGCCTTAACTTTCTTGAAGCTAATCAAGGACAATCAATTTAGATGGCAAGTTTCTAAACTCATGGAAACAGGATATTCTCATGGCCGCTGTATATAATCTACCATTACTACCCCTTGCAAGGTTCATTAGGCCTCCATGTTAGCTATCATAGAATTTTGTACATTGTTAGATTCATTGCACTAGGTTGAAACTTTCTTCTTGGTATCATCTCTCTTGAATATAAACTTTATGTCAAAAGTTAGCACAAACTTCATTTGCACAACGAGACCAACCCCATTCATATCCATGCTATTACTTTCTTTGGTGATCCTTTTTGAAGGCTTAAAGACTTTTGTCTCAACTCATGAGGAATCTACAACAAAAAATTAGGATGAACGACTCATCCCTTGATGAGAGCCTAACCGCTCGGCTCAATGATACAAAGTGACCTGCAATAGAAGATTTATAAACCAACTAGAATTTAGTTCACATAAGATGGACTAAAGTCCACATGAGTGATTATCAAATAAAATAACAACGAAAACTTAATCTTTTCAAAAATTAAAATAATGTAACCATCCAAATAAGTCAAATAACCTTACCAAATATAATAAATTCAGATAGAAACTTCTTTGGCGCTAAGAACTTCTACGCTCAACTTCTTTTGCTAGTTCTTGCTTCACCTGAATTATCCTCTCAAAAGTTAGTTCGATTAGGGTGAGTTTACTAGATTCATTAAGATTTTTTGATATTATAAGCAATGTTTTGAAATTTTTTTATTTTATTACCATGCATAACTTTGTGGATTTTATTTGTAACGCTCCGTAACACACCGTTTCTACTTTACTTTTTCCTTAAAATAGTTCACTTAAAATTTTGAAATCACTTCATGGAAAACGTAAAACTGAAGTCTTAAAATCCATAAGTGTTCATTAAAATAAAATCAACGATCGCAATGGCCATTTGAAAACAATACTTAATAAATTCATCCATAAACATAATGAAATAATAGGTGATATAAATCTCTTTTAACTCAGATAGAAATAAAACGCACGTTTTTCTCTTCATGGCTCCTGAATCACTATTTGCATTAACATCATGTAATCTTGCCATAAGAACAAATTTTCAACTGCATCTTTCATTTGTTTCTTTCATCGTATACATTAGAAAGTTTCTCACCTACATTACAAAAATCAAACTAAGAGCCTAACGTTTACTAAAAGATGCATAAACTATCATGAACATGTATGCGTATACAATTTTTCTTAAAAACAATCTTATCACAGTTCTTTCTCACTAGATCTTTTATTCTTGATTTAGTTTTGATATACAGTGTAATACCCGGCTTTACGGGATATTATTATTTTAATATATGATGACATTTTTGTAAATATGTCAAATCAGGTCCGTTTTACGAAAAAAAAGCGTCATTACGATCCTAACGAATAATAGGAATTTTAAAGAATTTACGAGAATTTTCGGAGTAATAACGCTATATTCCGAGTAATTAAGCTTCTCGTAATATGAAGGACGTTTTAGTAAAAATAGTAAAGGTGGTCCGTTTTGCGAACGGAGAGTTTTAATAGATTCCAAATAATAAGTTGAAGTTGTTGGCAAAATAAGGAAATTGAGAGAAAAAAATTGCTAGCCGATTGACGAATCGAAGGACGAAATTTATATAAAATCAAAGGAAAGGACAATTTGGTAATTTACCAAATCAATTTTTAATTTAAAATGACAAACTTCTTTATTTCTTCTCCATTTCTCCCTGTTCTTCACGAAACACCAGAGAGCTACTCTCTTTCTCCCTCACGCGAGCCGTCAACGTTTTCCTCCATTCCGACCTCCGATTTGTGCTCCGATCGTTCCGTTTTCTTCGCGCTTTCTCCTCCATTCGACGCTCTAGGTATGATTCTAAAGTTTTAGAGCGTTAGTTTTCGGTTTTCGCAAAGTTATACGGTTAGGGTTTCGATTAGGGTTTTGTTAAAAATCGAGATTTAGGGTTCAAAATCGATAGATTGTTGTAGATTACGAATGTATAGGACGTATTGAATGTCATTGGACGAAGTTAGAGTTATTTGTGAGAAATGTTAAAATTGGAGAATTTTCGGGTTTTTAGGAAAACTCGTTAATTGGAATTTTAAACTATCGAGCGTTAATCGTTGTTTAAATACTTCGATTAGTTAGGTTGAAATTTTAAGAAATTCCTTAGGTAAGGTTTTGGTTAAATTTGGACGTTTAGAAGTTTAAACTCGTTTTAATGATAAACGTTGTGTTTTGCTTCAGACAAACAACGCTCGTGGACGGAGCTTGAGCTGCTTTGGACACGAGGTAAGTTCTCGTGATCTTCTCTGGCCGATTGGCCTACACCGTACGTCGTGGTTGTCTCGAGGAGTTTTGGAGACGTGTTTCGTTTAATTTGTTTTGGTTTGGGGTAGTTAGGGTTAGTTGTTTCGTATGTTGTTTGTTTATCATCCTGATTGTACATATGTGGTTGTTTACTTTGAGATATAAACTGTTCATGCATCACGTGTTTTACAGAAAAGCATGAAAATAAATTTTCGCACGATGTTTTAAAGATAATGCATAGAAAAACAGCCGTAAGGCATACAGTTTACAGGCCGAAAGGCATACAGTTTACAGGCCGAAAGGCATACAATTTACAGGTCACGCGAGGTGGGGCTCAGGCACGACTGTACGTGTTGTAAGCGTGCACCCCCCTCCTCTAGCTGGAAAGAGTAGTCCGCCCGCTGGATGAGCTCTCTCCGATTAGGGGGATAGGATCTTGGTGACACCTACAATGCATTGCATACCAAAGTAAAGAAAATAAAGCATGGTTTATGAATTGGCATGCATTTGCATTTATGAGAGCTTGCTGAGATTTTTATCTCATAGTGTGTTATATGGTGTAGGTGATTACGAGGAAACAGGTGAGATGAGATCCTTCCACCTGAGGAGTGACACAGTTGACGGGGGATGGTTGCGATGGTGTCCTGGCGCAGTCGACGCTTACCTGACCCGTGGGGACGTATGTATAGATTTTGGGGTTTTTAGGATGTTTTGGATTGATAATTGTATAGAAATTTAGGATGTTTGAGAACTGGTAGTTGATAGGTTTACATATCGATGTTTTGAAATGTATTGGAAATGGATTTTATAATCTTTTGTTGATTTCAAACAGGAGGGTTTGTTTAGGTTTTAAATATATCCATGCGGTTTGTTTCCATCAAAATAGGTTATGTTTTAAATGTGTTTCGAGTCGTTATTTTGGGGCGATTGGTAAAATGAGATTTTGAGTGAGTATGTTTGATGATTTTGTTAGTGAAATGGTGAAGGAGGTGTAAGGTGTATAGAGAAGATCAAGGAAAGAAGAAGGGAAAGAAAAAGGAGAGGGGGCAGAGGAGTTGGCAACCATTCGCCTAGGGGGGTGACCTGGTCGCCAGATGGTCGCCACTCCCTGGAAATTTCCAGGGAGTGTGGCGACTAGTCGCCACAAATGTGGCGACTGATCGCCACTGGCGATTTGCAACAGGCGACTGGTCGCCTGTTGCAATCGCCTCTGCATATTGGGGCGAAATTCCATTTCGCCCCTGGCGACGGTTTTTAATTATTTTAAATTAATTAATTTAAGTATTAATTAAATGGTTTTAAGTTTTATTTAAATTGTTTTAAAAGTTAGAATTCAATTCCGATTTCGATTCTGGTTCCGATTTTGGTTTAATTCCGCCTAGAGTCATTTAAAGTTATATAGGGATAAAATATATATATAATATATATATATATATATATATATATATATATATATATATATATATATATATATATATATATATATATATATATATATATATATATATATATATATATATATATATATATATATATATATATATATATATATATATATATATATATATATATATATATATATATATATATATATATATATATATATATATATATATATATATATATATATATATATATATATATATATATATATATATATATATATATATATATATATATATATATATATATATATATATATATATATATATATATATATATATATATATATATATATATATATATATATATATATATATATATATATATATATATATATATATATATATATATATATATATATATATATATATATATATATATATATATATATATATATATATATATATATATATATATATATATATATATATATATATATATATATATATATATATATATATATATATATATATATATATATATAGTACAGAAATTGGGTACAGTATTAGGGTCGTGACATACAGTCCATTTGTTGGAGGTAATTCAATCTAGAGAAGCGAGAATGCACCTCTTGATCCTGTCTTATGGGATAGCCAACTCATAATCCCGCCTCACAATAAAAACTACTTTTATTCAGTATTTCTCTCATCTTTCTGTCTTTCTATCTCTCTATTCTATGAGTTTTTATTTCTTTTTTTGTTTCTTTGTTATTTTTAAATCTTTCTGAACAAAATTTTTTTTTCATGATGCAGAAGTCATACATAAACATACGATGTAAAACATAGCATATCATCGAGTCAATTTATTTGTTTCTTCTATTCAATCATAACTTATTACGTATCACAAAAGCATCAATATTTCTACATCTATCAAATCATCAAACAAAGCATATCCT
Organism: Begonia masoniana; assembly: GCA_022432975.1. Taxonomy (NCBI): domain Eukaryota; kingdom Viridiplantae; phylum Streptophyta; class Magnoliopsida; order Cucurbitales; family Begoniaceae; genus Begonia; species Begonia masoniana. Next base: position 33,589,722 of record CM039509.1, read on the forward strand.
CGAGCCGACATCGTCGTCAATATAATCTTATCATCTAATAAATATCACAATCAAAAGTTTACACTATAACACATTCTCAAGTTGCATCATCATTAATATAATCATATCATCTAACAATACATCACAATCAAAAGTCTATATTATAACACATCCTCGAGCGTCATCATCATTAATATAATAATAAAACATAACATCAATCGTAAACCTCATCCCATTATAACAATTAAACAAATTTTCAAGTTATTAATGCTGTAACATAATAACAAACAAATCCTCAAAGTCTTACTGTAACTAAACTACTTAACCTAGCACTTTGTGATATAAATTGATAGGTCAATGCATAAAACATCGCTTACCTCAATCCTTAGTACGTAGACTCTTCCTCACAATGGGTATCCTTCACATTTGAATTAACCTACCCATAGAGTTGTCGCATATTAGTGAAAGAAAGTGATGAGAAGAATCATAATCGAAGGATTTTCATGAAAAAACCCTAACGATAATGAAAATTTTAATTGTCTCTCTCAAGCATATAAACTCATTGTTTACTTGTTTGAGTGTCGAAGTCTATTAGATTTAAACCTACCTTGGAGATTCTGTAGAAACAATGAGGCAGTCTACAAGTTCCAGACAAAATAATGTGTTTTTAGGGTTAGGTTTAACATGTATTTTTATTGCATAAATTGGTACAAAGTGAGTGTTTAAATAGGACTCAAATCAACCCTAAATTTCTTAGTAAATAGCCCAAAATATCCCTAAAAATATAGGAAACCTTAATAAGCTTCAAAAATATTAAATTTGGAAACCCTAAAATGTCAAAAACTTATTAAAATGTGTTTCTGGAAAGTCCGGCCGTGGGAGGGTCGCGAGGCGCGAGTCTGTGCGCCCCTGCATGAGCCCAGCATGCCTTCTGCGCGCTCTTGCGCCCCTTTTTCATCTTTAACGCTCCCAACGTCTTGCTCCATACACTACTTCATGTTTTTCACTTAATTAGCTTACAAGGTACACTCTAAAAGTCTTTTTCTCTTCTACTTGTATTATTTTTCTCAGATACTCCAGAATTATTATAATAGTAATGTAAAACATAAATTAGCATTTGAATACGAAATTAAATCTTATAAAAAATTCTTGTGTGTTACGTTATCTTTCTAAAATATTTTTAGGAAAACAAGTTTGTCAAAGCTTTGTTGGGGCATACTCTAAAAAACCTGTCATATCAAAATACTACAATTACTTTTATGAGAAATCCATTTATTTTCGAAAATTGTAATCTTATACAAACACGACACGTTACATTTTTAGTGTAGCCAATTTAACCTAAACACCAGCCCATATTCAAAATTATCAAATCTCTTATCGGGTTTGGACACTCTCATCTAAGGCTCAGCCTCCGGCTATATTGATGCCTAGTTGTCGCATATTAATATACCCAACTCATTGCTTGAGGTCATCATGATTCACTCCATTAGTAATTATCATCTCCAATGCAAGTGTGATGTCACATGAAACACCGTACATTAAAACCTAACATGTTGTTAAACAATTCATCTCTTTGCTAATAATAATATAATCATAATGCAGTTTAAAAAATGAATGCAAAATAGTTTAAAACATGAATACAAGAACATAATGGAATACCCTAGCTGATGTGGCTTCTTAATGTTACATTTACTACTGTGTCGTTACTTGTACTCATTCTCAGGATAATCTTTAACATTCTCTTTGAATTTTAAATTTAGTCAGCAAATTAGATCGCGTGATGTTGTGGGGTTAACTGCGTGATTTCACTGGTCAAACCTTGTTTTTTCGGTCGAATTCTCCATGTTAACCAACGATCGCCTTACGTTGTTATAGTCGACTACTATTGCCCAAGGTGGACCGCATCGTGGGTTTTCTCTACTAGTTATAATTTGGCACCAATGCTCCTTTATGCATGTTGGCCAATAGTCGAAACTTTTTCGACTTTGTTCATACTCTCAGTATAGAACTTAACCATTATTTTAGAGTTTTAGAAGGGCTCTAATGCAATTATTGTAATTATTGTTAAAAATTCAGAAGAATTTGCCAACTTTGGGCTCATACCTACACATACTATTCCCAACGGTAAGAAGTCTCACTAGCATGAGATAGAGTTTCTTCTACTATGTTCTATTGTGCATAAGAGTTTTTAAAACCCTAGTTTGTTATATATTACACAAAAAACTCTGGCCTGTCCTATATCATATTATGTAAGTTTTTATATTGTATGTATTGCGAGTTTTACAAGTTTACAATCAGCATACTTGTATTTATTTTATTTACCAAACGTAGTTTGTAGTTTGTATTGGACCTGTGATCTGCCTCAATTGTTTGATGGGCACCTTCAACTGAGCAAGAAGATGTTTGTATCTTACGTGATATATTTATTACGTGGCTCACAACGCCATGTCACTAGGTGAAAATTTGTAAAATTGTTCAGAAAGGATGTTATTTCTTATGTTTTGATTTATCTTTGGCCAATCATTTTCTCACTTGTACGCTTTTGATTATCAATGTGGAAGGTCCATGAGTCGAACTTATTTTACACTTAAACGATTTGCTCTGGAAAATACGGTGGCAATATTTTCTTTACACTTTACAACACACTATTTAATATTTTCTTCGACACCTGCCTATCGGGAGTTCATGGAATCAGTTTTTTAAAATGTCCACATATACTTTCAAGCTGAAGTTCTATTTGACAAATAATACCAATTTTTCAAATAATGGATAAATTGATAGGAATCAATATGAGTTTAGTCAATTCACTTCAAATAACTATATTTTTTCAAAAAAAAAAAAAAAAAAACGTAGATTGTCAAGATTTGGAGTGACCGAGTTTCGTTCGAGTTCCCTCATTTCTTTCTTTGAAGTGTTTGTTTATTTGGTAAGGTTTATTTTATTTCCTTTTCTTTTTTTCAAGTCAATACAACATATGTTGGTGCGACATTGTTCACTTTCAGCCCAGTAATTTCTTTCTATTGGATTTATATATACAGCATTGACGTAAAATTCTTGGGCTAGCGGTTGAATCCTCTTTGAGAATCAGATCTTTCACCTCATTTTTTTTAGTCTACCTACCTTTGTGGCAAAAATTAGAAACCTAAGATGAAGTGAGTGGGCTTCTTCAAAACAAAAGAAGGTTATGGGACCCACAAATTTTTGTTAATAATTCGAACTTAGGATTTTTAAAATTTTCCCAAACTTTTATTTTTGGGTAATCATCATTTAAATTATTTAGAAACTTAAAAAGAGATTAAAAAAATAAAAATAAAAAAGTTGAAAAATGTGCAGGAATTCCAAATAAATAGAAAACGCTATATTTGAATTGTTTGTCTATTGTTGTTGTTCACCTTTTGTAGATAACGTAATTATTTTATTTGGTCAATCACAGGACGACCAGACCACAAATAACTGGTTGAGACTCGATCGCTTGTCAGAAATCCCTTCATCTTGTTTCTTATTCTTTGCTCTAATTAGGTGGATCTAGAGCTATAATCTCATTCTATTATTGACTTCATTCCCTTTTTCCCCCCCGTCAATTGCTTTTACAAAAGTAAAAAAGCTTTAGTCGGATTTTTAGCTAATAGAGTAAAGTCGAGCTCCACTTGTAAGTGGATAAGAGAATGGAGGAAGACAGCTGAGCTTATGGGATCATTCAATTTGGCAATTTGGTGTCTTATTTGGAACATGTAATTATTGTCTAAACCCTAACTCTAATCTTTCGTACTCATCCACCAATTACTTTCCATTTTGGGCCCCATATTAAAAAACAAGAATTAGTCAATGTCACATTTGCCCCTTAACGACTAGATGATATGTATTATTAATCAAATATGATATTACATTTAATCATAATGTGATGCAATTATTCGCATGGGAATCATCATCATTTTTACCACTAAGACTATATAATATTAAAAAGACAAGGATATTAAATTTAATTTATTATATTAATTAAATCAATTTCAATTTATTATATTAATTATATCAATATTTTAATAGAATAAAATAATAAAATAAATATAGTATTATTAAAAATAGACGTGAATATCAAAGTTTTTTTAATTCTTTTCAATGTATAATTTATGAAATTATTTTAAAATAAATAAATAAATGAGAAAAACATTTAAGTGGAGAAGAAGTAATATTATGTTCCAGAATTTATGACAGTTGTAAATATCATCCGTCGACCCTAGAATGAGCCAATCACCGTCGGTAGGGGGCCAAGTGGGACATCAGTGGCCAGTGGATTATCTTGTTGTGGGTCCCACTAATAAAATCTATCCACGTGACATCCAACTTATGGTCGGGCCGACTAAGTCACGGAAGCGATAATATTCGCCACGCAACTCCTGCAATTAATTATACCAAAAATAGACTTCTCTCCATGATGCCATCCAAATGAAATAATAATTACAGAACAATGAGCCTTGTTCATTAGGTCATGCCCCAAAGAAATGCGATCCCCTGTTCTTCTTAAATTGGAGTTTCATCACCGTTAAAAAATAAAGGTATTGATTAGAATCATGGGAGAAAACTATTGGTATGAAACAACATGTAGTCTAGAGAGAATTTAGGCGTCGTGTTGGAGAAAAAGTTTGTGAATTTGTTGGTAAATAATTAAGCATAATTTAGATGCATGAAGATATAGAAATTAATTAGGATTATTGGGACAAAATTATTTACCCTTGCCTTTTTCTCGATTATAGATGTATCACTTACTTTTTACATGTCTCAAACATATTCTAAAGAAGATCAATTTTATGTACTTATATAAAAATAGTGTTAATTAAATTTCATAATGAGTATTATTAATCGTTGTGGGAACTATTCCAAACTTACTTTTATATTTCTTCGGAGCGATAACACGAACTTGCATTGAATACTAGCTTTTATAACACTTGTCACTTGATTTTCGATATTGGACATTATTTAGATTTTTTCCAAACTCTTCTCATTCCTTTGTGTTTTTTGAAGTTTAATTTCATTGTTGAAACTTGACAAAGTGGAATATACTTTTAGTTTTGAAGATAGAGTTTTTAGTTTATTCGAGCATAACAATTTTGTTGGTTCCGGTACCTTATGCCATGATTTATACAAATTAAAGCATGATAATGCTTTTACTGCATCATAATATTGATACTACGTGTGAAATACACAATGAAAACTTCGCTTACTTAGGATATAAACATTTCATATTCAATGAAATTATTGAAAGATTTTACAAATTTTGGTATTCGAGTAGATTTTAATAAGAGAAAACATACAAAATACACAAATAAGAAATGAGAGACAAGGATCACACAACTATTAAAAATTATACAATACGGCATTTGTGGGTCTTTTAGTTTTGATATTTATGGATATGACTATTTATTAAATGAAAGGCGCAAAAAATAAAAAATAAAAAATAAAAAATAATCTCATAAAGGTGATGAATTAATTCTATGACACATGATGAAAGTTGACATTGATGTCGTTAATTATTTGTATTCCTCGAAAAATATGATATTTGTACTCGGTATAAAATACTAGAAATATTGCAATTGCATGGTTTTATACAAAGAGTAATCTCACAGTTATGGACTTAGGAGTATGTTAAATACCCTTGTTACCATGAGTGCATGGATTAAAGACCGTTATGAATCTATTAACTCGAGTTTTTAATAAGGTAGTTTCAAAGACTATTTTAGAACTGGAGACTTGATAGAAATTCAATCAAGTTTAAGACATCGTCTTGTATGAGAAAACTCAAAGGAATTAAAAATTTATAATCTACATAAAAAAAAAAAATAAAAAAAAAAAAAAAAAAAAAAAAAAAAAACTGTATGCAAGAATAATTAGTGGTTTTTTGTTGATTATACAGAAAAGACAGTGCAAAAATAATTCAAATTAAAAACAATAGGTTCATTGAGAAAGAGAGTTTAAAACTGTGTAAAACATGAACCCACAAAAAGAATGTAGAAGTTTTTTTTACTCATATCTTCTACTCAAATTACCGTTTGTATAGTTGTTGATTAGTTTAATGACTAGCAAGAAAGACAAATAAATGGTCAAATGTCTCGTAAGGAAGAGTTCATCGCCGAATCAATTATTAATAAAGTATAAGAAATATTATCAAGGAAGAAAAAGAAAATCAATTATTTTTAATGACTATGTTGTTTATTTACATAAATTAAGTATTGGTAATGATCCAATGTTGTTCTTACGGGCCATTAATAGTATTGATATTAAGACTTTATGAAAGATAGAGCTAAAATTTATAGAAAAATTGAGACCTTATTGAATTGCATGAAGGTTATAAAATGATTTGGATGTAAATACTTCTTCAAAACCAAGCATGGCTCCAACGACAAAATCAAATGACACAAGGTTATACTCGATGCCAAAATGTTTTACTTAGAAATAGTGTTGATTACAAAACAAAAATATTTCTCTTTCTAAAAAGAATTTTTAATATCATTATGATAATGGTATTTCATCACGATCTACAACTACATCTGATGTACGTGAAGATAATAAATAAAATGGAAACAAAAAAAAATTGCATATCAAATTAACTTCTGACATCACCGAAAGGATCAAAACCACGTTCATAAGCCAAAAGTTATCTGAATAGATTGAACTATTGGAAGCAAATAAAAAAAGATCACATAGTGGGATCAAAGAAACTAGCACAATTGTCACTAAATAGATACAAATATGTCTGAATTCAGACATTATCACACCACACACACTTACTTTTGGGTCGTTAGCTCTAGCAGCACTGTGACGACCCTAACACTGTACCCAACTCAATAACCCGTATATATTTTTTTTTTATCCTTATACTTTACATAAACTCTAAGCGGAATTTGAATCGAATTTGAAATCTAACCTTTAAATCAATTAAAGTAAACACTAAACTCATTAAATAAAACTTTAAAGCTTTTAATAAAACAATTAATCATTCAGCCGAAAAAGGGGAGGGCATATCCGAACTTCTGGCGACCAAAATGAAGAGGCGATCGATCGCCCACATTCGACGATCGATCGCTGCATTGAAATAAAAAAAAAAGGGTGATCGATCTCCTTATTTAGGAGATCGATTGCCAAATATGTACAAATGAGGGGCGATCAATCTCCTTATTTAGGAGATCGATCGCCGATCATAAGTAGGGAGGGGCGATTGGTCGCCCCTCACAATGGCGATCAGTCTCCCATTTCCTCCTCCTTCATTCTTCTTCTTTGTTTTTACAGGTGCTCTCTGGAATCCGAAATTCCAGAGAGCAAACACCAACTTTCCTCCCTACAAAGTTTTCCATCGCTGCACACCTCACATTTCACAATTAACATACTACATACCTCATAATCGCCCAAACATTTAACTTAAAACGTACTCCTAAACCAAATTAGTACGTGATAGAAACTTTAAATCCAACTGCGTGGATAGCTCTACAACTCGAGCATATCCGTGCATAACCTAAAGAAACTCTATATAATTTCATAAAAATCCTTACAAAAGTTTAACGAAAACATTTTATAAAACAAGTTTACCAAAACATCAAAATATCGCCTATCCAGAACCAAGCATCCTATAATGTTCTAACTATTCAACCATCAGCTCGTCAATTCCCAAAAACCCTCAAAACATCTATACATACTTCCCCACGGGTCAGGTAAGTATCGACTGCGCCAGCACACCACAGCAGGCCATCCTCCGTCAACTGCCTCATTCCTCAGGTGGAGGGATCTCATCCTCACCTGCCACGATGTCACCTACACCATACGAATACACTATGAGATAAAATCTCAGCAAGTCCCGTAAATGCAAATGCATGCAGATGCGTATGTCTTTCATAAAACATGCAGATAACAGATTCAGATTCAGATTCATGCAGATAGCAGATTCAGATTCAGATTCATGCAGATAACAGATTCAGATTTAGATTCATTACGTCGCAGACAGATTGTCACCGAGGTCTAAACCACCTCGTCGTGACCAGATAACAGATTACGTAGATTCATTTCGTTGGTTCATTTTACTTTTTAATTAGGTCGCAGACAGAATGTCACCGAGGGCTGAACCACCTCGCCGTGACCAGATAACAGATTACGTAGATTTATTTCGTTCGTTCTCTTAAACATATGCTTTAACAGACTGCGATGCATGAGTAGTCAAATGCATAAAGTAAACAACCAGCATGTGTACCATCAAGACGATAAACAAACATAATCTATAAACGACTAACCTAACTACCCAACCAAAACAATTTAAACAAACGCATCACCAAAACTCCTCGAGACGACTTCGACGTACGGTGTAGGCCAATCGGCCAGAGAAGATCACGAGAACTTACCTCGTGTCCAAAGCAGCTAAAGCTCCGTCCACGAGCGTTGTTTGTCTGAAGCAAAACACAACGATTATCAATACCACGCGTTTAAACTTCTAATCGTCCGAATTCAACAAAACCTTAACTAAGGAAATTTCCTAAAGCTTTATCTTAACTAATCGAAGTATTTAAACAACGATTAACGCTCGATAGTTTAAAATCACAATTAACGAGTTTTTCCCTAAAACCCAAAAATTCTCATATTTTAACATTCGTCCTAAATCAATTAAATTCGTCCAATAACGTCCAATACATTCACTATATCCTTAATTACGACAAACTTATCAATTTCAGACTATAAATCGCATTTTCAACGATAATCTAAACGAAACCCTAATCGTATAACTTTCTAGAAATCGAAAACTAACGCTCTAAAACTATAGATTCATACCTAGAGCGTCGATTGGAGGAGAGAACGTGAAGAAAACGAGACGATCGGAGCGCGGATCGGAGCGCGAATCGGAGGTCGGATGTTGAATCGTCGTCGGCTGGCAGAGAGAGCTTCACTCTCTGGTTTTCTCGCGCAGCAGGAAAGAAATGAGGAAGAAATGTGGTTTGTGTTATTTTATGAATTTGATTTGACAAATTACCGTTTTGCCCTTCTTTTGATTTTCTATTTGTTTCGTCCTTCGTTTCATTAATTAGCTAACTATTCGGTTTCTCCAAATCTCCATATTTCACCAATAAATCCATCTTATTATTTGAGTTCTATTAAAACTGTCCGTTCGCAAAACGGACCTCGGTTACTATTTTTACTAAAACATCTTTTATATTTCGAGAAACGTAATTTCTCGAAACATAGCATTATTACTCCGAAAAATCCCGTAAATTTCTTAAAATTCCTATTAATCGTTAGGATCGAAATGACGCTTTTTTTTTCGTAAAACGGGTTTGATTTGACATATTTACAAAAATACCAACATATATTATAATATTAATATCCCGTAAAGCCGGGTATTACAAGCATTCTCGAAAAAAAAAGTAAAAGATTTTGAATGAGAATATCTTTATTGATCGATAAGAAGATTTTGTGATTAAAGAAAAGAGACATTTTATATATAAACTTAAAGAAAATATACATTCCTAAACAAGCTTCCAATAATGATATATTAAATTTAATCGTACCACTACTTTTTTTTGGATATAAGGAAAATATTGTTAGGGGTAAAAAAGAATGAGCTAAATTGAAATAATTGAATCGCACAGTCATTTTTGGATTGGTTTGGTTCAATTTCTTCACATTAAAGAGCTGAAACTCGATTCTAATTTTCCAAGACCAAAAGTTTTCATTTGGTTTTCCGTTCTAAACACGAAGATTTGGACAAAACCATGAAAACCAACCAATAAAATTTAACTGAAAATTAATTAAAAACATATGTAAATACAAAGTTGATTTTTTTTTATAGAATATTTATTTTTTTTCAATGTCTAAAAAAAAGTCCACAATAATTTATTACTATTTAGGGATTAAATTATTACCCAATCATTAATTGAAATACACCAATTACTAATTAGATTATTAAATTATTACTTATTTAATAATTAGATTATTAGATTGAATGATTGGATTAGTGGGTAACGAATAATTGAATAACTTTATTTTAGATTATTGTCTGATTATTAGTTAGATCTTTGAATTGCATTAATTAATAATTGAATTATTAAATTATAATCTGGTTTGTTTTTCAGTATTTGATTACATTAATCAGCAGTAGTTGAAACGTCTGGCTAATAATTAGATTGCTTTGTAATTTGCAATCTACAAAGCAAATAGTGGTTTCTATTTCTTCCTCTCTCCCCCTTTTCATAAATCCCCAGCTTCGTTTCCTGGCTTCTTCCCCTCAAATTGCCAGAGAAGTTCTAGGTTTTTCAGATCGATAATGTTCTTCAAGCCTACAAGTGATCGATACGTCTCTCGAGTCTTCAAGCCAAGAGCTAATTTTAGATGTTCTGTTCTCGGTTTCGATCAAATCTGCACGATTAGCATGTGCTTTCAAAGACCGAATCAAAATAAACGTGTGACGTTGTGAAAGTTAATAGTTTTTTAATCCGAGTTTAAATTGTTAATGAGACTTAGTTCAAAATTTAAATTATCAAATGAAAAGTATTATATGTCAGTATCCCAAAATTTAAAGTTCAAATAGTTAATTAACAGAAATTGAAAGACAATTTTTAAAATAAGAACTGAACCGAACTGAACTAAACTTGAACTTAAATAGAGAATCTTGATTTGGTTCCAATTGGGTTTCCCTCGTGGGTTTCATTTTTTTAGAATGAAAAATAAATGATTTTGTTCAGTTAGATTCTAAAACTGAATCCCATCGAACTATGTCAACATTAAATATCATTGATCATCGTACATATCTGAAATTTAGTAGGAGTAAGTTTATATTATTGATATTGTACGTCGATGATATATTAGTTGTTGCAAATTTATATTATTGATATAGTATGCCAATCATATCTTACTAGTTGTTATTGATCTTGGATTATTAATTGAAATAAAAAAAAAAAAAAATCTTTGAGAACACTTATCGATCTATTAAGTCAAATAAGAGATTTCAAATAACAGTGATCAGTGTTGTTTGATCATAGAAAATTAAAGTTGCTAATTTAATTTATTGAATATTATAGAGAAATAGATTATTATTATCTCATTGGATTTGGAGGTTCAAAGTCTCTTATCAAAGCTTTGATGTCAATACAAATGCATAAAATTACACAACCCTCCGAAATCATAAGTAAGGACGACACTTCTGAGAAGATAAAAGATGTCCCGTCAAAAAGAAGAGCTGAAAGAATCTGGAGGAACATATAGCCAAATATTAAGTGAGGCTCTATCTTAATGGAATGATTGCTCTGCCCAATTCCCATACACACTTTTTTTCAATTAGGGATAAGGATGAACTTGCTTTTTCTCCTGTGGATAACCCTCACTTCACCCAATTCTAGAATAAGTTCCATACAAAATAAATTTGACCTATTAGATCGATACACGAAGATGCATACTTAAACGAGGCATATTGTTATAACAAGATTAGTCGATTTATATACTTGGGGTTGAAAATTACTCAAAAAATTGATGTTTTAAAAACAAAATTTCGATTTAAAATAAAAGAAATTCTTGAAGCTGGTCTGGTCTAATTAGAATTCGGGTCACACTGAATTTAATAAATATGAATAGCAAAAGATGATATAGTACATTAAAATATTGATGCCATGTAACACCGCTAGTCTGATTTTTGGATACAACTATACAGTAAAAACAAAATCTGAGTTAGTTTGGTGGGCAGTAATTTGCTAATTTAAAGAAACAACTAATTTCCACATTTTCGGGTTTGAATTATGTTGCAGTTACGACACGTGCGGAGAGGGAGCGTGGAGAACCATCTTCCAATGCTGAGACGTCGTATTCGAGTGGGGCTCTTCGTTGCACGACAAATCTACCTGTACGCCTCATCTCCTACTCACTGCATCTTCTTCATTGCTCTCATTCTCACTCCCTCCGACTTCCTACAGTTGATGGATGAAGCCGCGAGGTAGTTTGTCTGGCGAAAGATGGCGGAGACTGAGCAGTGGTTCGAGATATGCAATCTCCTGGTCGGAGATGTACGGCTGAGATTGGCCCCGTGAAGATGACTGAGTGAATCGCCGGACAAATGGCCTGGACGACGTTAAATGACTTGCCCGACGCTATTCTGTTGAATATAGTGGCCTTCGTTTCCGACACCCGGACGAGGAATTCGCTGTCTCTGGTTTGCTGGAAGTTTCTGTCCTTGGAAAGGGCGACGCGATTCTCGCTCACTCTCCGGGGCAACGCTCGCGACCTCTTCATGATCCCATCGTGTTTCACATCCGTCACTAACTTGGACCTCTCGCTGCTCTCTCCATGGGGTCACGCGCTCCTCTGTTCGACCACGGACGCGCTGCTCCTGGCTCACCGGCTTTCTATCGTCTTCCCGCTGGTTACTTCCCTTACCGTCTATGCCCGATCTCCGATGACTCTTCAAATTCTCGTACCTCAATGGCCTGGATTGCGCCATGTCAAGCTGGTCCGATGGCATCAAAGGCCACAATCGCTCCCGGGAGCTGACCTCGCTCCAGTATGTGAACATTTACCATCTCTTTCCTCTCTGGATTTATCGGAATTCTATTGCTGGACCGAAGATATAGCTCCTGTTCTGCAGCAATACCCTATCACTGCCAAATCGATTACCAAATTAGATCTGCTAACGAGGTCGTTTACCGAGGGTTTCAGATCTGCGGAGATTAAAACGATTACTGAAGCTTGCCCCAATCTCAGACAGCTTCTAATGGCGTGTATGTTCGATCCTCGGTACAACGATTGCGTTGGCGATGAAGCTTTGCGAGCTATATCCGCTCACTGTCCGAAACTCACTGTTCTTCACCTTGCCGACACTTCGACATTAGCGAACGGTAGGGGAGATCCAAATGCGGATGGAATTACCTCTGAGGATGCCAAAATTAGTCCGGCAGCTTTGGCGGAGATGTTTGCTGGAATTCCACTGCTAGAGGAGTTGGTTCTTGACGTTGCAAAAAATGTCAGGGACAGTGGACCTGCATTCGAAGCGCTAAATTCCAGGTGCCCAAGGTTGAGAAAGCTTAAGGTAGGCCAATTACACGGTATTTGCTTAGCGATTGAGTCTCAGCTCGACGGAATTGCATTGTGCCAGGGGCTTGTATCGTTGTCTATCAAGAACTCTGCAGATTTGACCAATATGGGCTTAATCGAAATAGGTAGGGGCTGTTGCAGGCTGTCCAAGTTTGAGATTGAGAGATGTAATAGGATTACAGTGAAGGGATTGAGGACATTGGTAAGTTTGATTAGAAGAACCTTAGTGGATGTGAAAATCTCTGGCTGTAAAAATCTCAACGCTGAAGCGTCTTTGCAAGCTCTCGAGCCCATCCAAAGTCGGATTCAGCGACTCCATATTGACTGTGTGTGGGAAGCCTTGGAAGAAGAAGAAAATGACCATGCAAATGAAAATGTAACTATAAGTAGGAATTTTGATCTCAATGAAGTCGATAAGCCAGGTATTTCAAGCTCAGAAAGCACAGGATTTGGAGAAGGTAGCCGGAGGAAGAGATGCAAATACTCGATGGAAGGCCAGTGGCCTCATTGGCCCAATGAGGTTTACAATAATGGAAATGAGCTATGCGGGAGGAGATGGGATCAATTGAAGTTTTTGTCGCTGTGGATTAGCGTAGGAGAGCTTCTGACTCCATTGCAGAGAGTAGGTCTGGAATATTGTCCAAATCTAGAGGAAATTCACATTGAGATTGAAGGAGATTGCCGGGGCCGACACAAACCGTCAGAGCGCGCATTTGGTTTAAGCAGCCTCGATCAATACCCTCTCCTGTCAAAGATGAAGCTTGATTGCAGTGACACGATCGGCTTTGCATTGACCGCACCAAAGGGTCAAATGGATCTAAGCTTGTGGGAGAGATTCTTCCTCAACGGAATTGGCAATCTGGGTCTTAACGAACTTGATTATTGGCCACCCCAAGACCAAAATTTCAACCAGAGAAGCCTCTCCCACACTGCTGCGGGCCTATTGGCCGAGAGTTTCACTCTGAGAAAGCTTTTCATTCATGGAACTGCTTACGAACATTTTATGACGTTCCTCCTCAGAAACCAAAATCTGAGAGATGTTCAATTGAGGTCGGATTATTACCCTGCTCCGGAGAATGACATGAGCACAGAGATGAGAGTCGGCTCGTGTAGCCGGTTTGAAGATGCGCTCAATAGGCGCCAAATCCAGGACTGATTTGTTTAGCTTGTTCCACATAAACACAGAGACGTTAGTGTTTGAGAAGAGAGTAGCTAAATTATCATTTTTGCTGTTTGTTGCCACCACTTTCCCACGTGTGATCAACTCTGCTTCAATCGGTCAAAACAAAGAAATTACACTAAGAATTCAATCATAGGTCTGTTATTTACGATTGAAGATAAATGCTTAATCTCTTTAGGGCAGTGGAAATATCTCCTGTCCTACGAAATTTGTTTGGATGGATTGACGACAATTCAAAGAAGGACAGCTGTTGCTTTGAATGCGATTGTCGGTTACTGGAACACTCTACGTGTCAATACGACGCGTCGACTTGAGGGGATGACGTCAACATGAGATGGACGTGTCATTAATGATTCGGATTTCTAGCACTTTCGAACCAGATGAAATTTGAAAAACAACACAATTGCTTGTTTGTTGATCACTACAAAAGAACATGATATGATGTCTGAACAAAACAGATGAAATATTTGGGCCATCATAGGGTGTATCTAAAGCTGTGTATGAGCAAGTACATTTTTTTAGATCGTCTCAACAAATAATTGATGGTTGGGTGAGTGGGTGGGTGGAGGAGGTGCTGGAATGATGGTCCTCTCTTCTACGTTTGATCAGATGAGTCATGATTTCAAAAATATATGCATGTGATTGCGACTTCATCTTGATCCTGTGACGCTGCAGCACCTGACCCACTTTTTATTTGGCCTTTCTGAATCATTTTCAGTTGCCAAAATCCTTGCTTGTAATGATTTTTCTTTTTTTTGAAAAATTTGTTTTCTTCCACTGGAGGGCAAGTGAGCTTTCCTCTCCTGAACCCTGCAGACAATTCTTTAACCTCTTTATCTCTTTCTCTTTCTAAAGTTTCTCTTTGATTTGCTGTCAGACCACTCTCTCTCTCTCTCAGACCAAGTTGAATTCTGGATTCAGGATCGACGCTATCTCAGAGGTTTGTTTTCTGTCTTTAAATGCTGTTTCTTCTGAGTTTCCTCTACTATCTTGTTCATTAATACATATCAATTCTAGGTAGAGCGTCCAAGTTTTATACTCTGTTCTTGCTGAATCTGAATTGAAGTTAGGAACTTGTTAGAGGTTTCAATTGTCTTTAAAATAACTGAACATCAACCACAATTCAAAATTGATTTTTTTTTTTCATTGGGCTTATGATTTGGTTGATCCTTTCATTTTTTTGTCAAAAGGGTGGATTCCCTTATATTTGCTTTTGCTGGGTCCGCATTTTGATTAGAGGGACATCTTCTGAGGAAAAAATCAATGATATTGAAGAATCTGATGGAAGAGAAGCAACTAGATTTCAGTCAGCCTCTAATGTCTGTAAGGAGATTTTCATCAACAGGAGCTTCAATGGAAGTTGAGGAGAAAAAGAGAAAGGACAAAAGATCGGACCCCAAAACTCTTTCTCTTCCTGTCTATAAATCAGAATTGCAATCAGGTCCAGTGAGCAACGCGGTCACTGTTCCTTTTCAGTGGGAAAAAATTCCAGGAAGACCTAAAGATGAAACCAAAACACCATCTCAGCCTTCTAACAAACCTCCATTTTCACCAAAGCTACCTCCGGGGAGAATCTTGATCTTCAAAAATGAAGTTGCAGCTCAAGATTCTGAAATCCGATCCAAATGTGACGAAAATGGCAGAAAAGAAAACGGTCCATTTGAGAAGGAAGAGAAGGGAAGCTTGAATTCTGAAGATAGTGAGGGAGCTTATTTGGATGCCCTTGATACACTTTCAACAACTGAGTCATTCTTCATAAACTGCAGCACAAGTGGTTTGAGTGAGTTGGATGGTCCAGATTTAGAGGCATTTACAACGGATCTGCACTCGAGTGATTTCATGATTCGTCGATTTTTGTCTGCAGCAAAGGCCATGGCTGCAGATACATCTCAGCATCCTATTGGAAGGCAAAATGTTCAACAGGATAAGCCATGGGAGTCACAGAAGGTTGCAGGTGGAGATAAGCAGCAGAGGCCGCTTAATTCGTATGCACAAATTGTTTCAGAATATTATATGAATGATGCAGGCGAAGGAGGAAGTGATGGAGACGATGAAGAAGATAATAACAGTTTATACGAGTATTCATCTGCAAAACTCTGTGGTTTACTTCCTCGATTTTACTTAAATCGTTCATTTTGCATTTTGAATCCAGTGCCCGGGGTGAAAACGCAGGCTCAATTGAATTCAGTGCATAGATTGCGAAACATATCTTCAAACGATAGATCCAGCAATGCCTTAAATGAGAAACAGAAAAGTCATGGTCAAAAGATGACTGACTCGCATGAAGAAAAACTCGAGTTTATAGATCAAACCAACCCAATAAATCTGAAAAATGGTAGTCAGAATTTGGATGGATTGTTAAAGCAAAATCCAAGCATGGGTGGTGCAGAGAAAGATGGCAGTTCAAAAGTGAATGCCTTTGATTCTCATCGGCGATGCTTCAGAGAATTTCTGGAAATCGATCAAGATTCATTTAGCCCCGTGGTCGAAAAAACTTTATACATAGACTCCGTTCACGAACTTAAGTCACTGAATTCAAGTACGAGTTCCTCAGATTTGAAATTTATGATTGATTATGGAGAGGAGAATCTCGATCCTTCCGTGAAGATCAGTGATTTGAATGAAACACTTCCGGTAGATTCTTTACTTCTCGAGAATTTTAACGTCTTTGATTCCGATAATAACTTGAAAAGTTGTACATTAACTGATGAAAGGACTTGTGATTTATCTGAAAATGGAGATAATTTTTGCTGCCTCGATGATGATTGCACTCAACCCTGCAATCTTGTTCAAAGCTCTTTGACATCGACGGAATCAAAATCCAATGTTAGCAAGAATATCAATTTAGAAACAAAACTGCTTTTGAGAACTAATCTTGAAGAAAGCTCACTATGTCCTACTAAGGGATCCGGTACTTTTAGAAGCTCTGATGAAAATATGGATTTGAGAAACCAGATTCTTAGAAAAGTGAGTTACCAAGAAAGCTCCCATGGCAGCCGATCGCAGTTTTCACTTGCTCCACCTTTGCCAAAATCTCCTTCGGAATCTTGGCTAAAGCGCACATTACCGACCGTTTCTCGATCTTCTCCTTCTTCTCGCCTTCACGCTAAGAGTACAGCTCGGAAAATTACCTCATATGATCCCAAGTGGAAAGGAACTGTTAAAACTACTCAAATCAACCATGGAAATATGCAGTTTTCAGAGGTAATGCCTTAACTCTCTCCTTTATCAATTGGTTTAAGCTAAAATTGAAGGCGATATTCGCCTAAAATTTATGCTTATACAGCTACTAATTCTAGCAGGTCGTATTAGCATCTATACCTGAATGTTAGAAGAGGAGAATGCAGAGCCTCCTCTCAACTGCTCTTCCCAAGGGTAGGTGTAAATCAATATAAACATTTTTTTTCAACTAAATTCTTGGAAATCTTATCAAATTCGCAAAACATGTTGCAATTTCATTGTTCGGTAAATAAATATACGAAGTTTCTCTTTGATCATAATTTGGGGGAGTTGCTGTGTGTGTATTGAGGAAGCTTTTTCATGATTTTTTTCAACAAATATTTATATCTTCGCACTGTGGAGTTCAACATGATGGCAGAACACTAAATATAAGACGGACTGCCACTGATTTTAAAACAGTTGACTGTTGCTTCTCCTTCTATGGAAGCCAATAAACGTTGCAGCACCTTCTTGGAAGCAGCTGAGGAAAAAGCCAAAACAATGGCTACAAATTTCATTCCTCTAGAAGGTGAGGAGGGAATGCAGTGGTAGGATGTCAATCTTAGTTGTCTCTGCTTTTCCTGCTATTGTCGATTTTGCTGCAGTTATAGCGATGATGACGATGGTTGGTGTCATCTCCAAAATACTCACCTTAATGCTTGTCGTGGTGCTGGTCAAGATGATGAATATGGTGGTGGTGGGAGGCGGTGATAGCTAGAGGACCATATGATGACTTGGTTAGTAATCCAATGAATTGCACGTATACGATTGGATTTTGTATCTTTCTACAAGATTCGCTTATTTGTTGGAAAAGCAAGAAGCTAATACGATAGTTCTAAATCTTATAAAGAGACTAAGTATGGTCATGTTTTTTTACTTGTGAGATAATTTGGTTACATTGATTGCTTGCGTACATGAGTTGTAACGACCCTTACCCGTATCCTAATTTTTTTGTATTATTTTTTTTTAATTTTTTTTCATTTTATTTCTATCCTTATAAACTTCGTATCAATTGAGCGGAATTTAAATCAGAGACTAAATCGTTAAAAATCATTCGTAACTATTTTAAAACCAATTAAATCTATTTATAAATAAAAACTATAGAAAACAAATTTTATTAAAACCATAAATCAATTAAAACATGGGCGAGGGGCAAAAACGTCAGGGCTGAGGAAAATCAAAGGGGCGATCGATCACTCAATTACCAGGTGATCGATCGCCTGAACGAAAATTGGAGGGGCGATCATCGCCCCTCACTTAGGGCGAACGATCGCCACGCCCTCTGGATTTTCCAGAGGGGCGATCGATCGCCCATATGTGGCGATCGATCGTCACACCCTCTGGATTTTTCCAGAGGGTGGCGTTCGATCTTGGCGATCGATCCCCACTTTGGGCGATCGATCGCCAAGTCCTCTGGAGTTCATTTTTTTCCAGAGAACTCCACCTTCTATTTTTTTTTTTTCTTTCCCTGCATATACACATACTTTCTTCCTCAATTAACACTAACACAACATACAATTCACAATGCAATTTGACATCAAACCACCCAAAACTCCTTCATCCACCATAATCTCGCTTAAAACCGATTCGACACGCATTTAACACGAAATACGTTTTCACGAAAATAAACTGCGTGGATCCGTTTAAAAACTAAACAATCCCCTATAAAATTTGACAACCAAGCAGTTCTGTAACATCAAATTCGCAATCTTTACAAAACACTTTATAAACAAATCTATCAAAATCATCAAAACATCTTTTATCCACTAACCAAAACAAAACATCCTAATATGTTCGACTATACAATTTTTCCTACGTTTCTATCAATTAAATCCCAAAACCTTTACCTACATCCCCACGAGTCAAAAGGAGTGTCGACTGCCCAGCGCACTCCCACGGGCCATCCTCCTTCAACTGCATCGGTCCTCGGGTGGAGGGATCTCATCATCACCTGTTTCGAAATCACCTACACCATAAAGACATCTATGAGAATAAATCTCAGTAAATTCTACGTAAGTGACAATACATGAACATGTATATGCAATTTTTCATAAACTTTCGTGCATTCATTTCATTTATCAGTTCTTGTTAGTCGTCACATTTCAGTCGTCTCATTTCAGTCGTCTTAGTCGTCTCATTTTAGTCGTCTTTTTAAATCATCGCATTTCATTTCCTTTCGTGAAATCCATGCATAAATCCATTTTTCATGACATTTGTAAAACGATGATGCATGACAATGAAAGCATAATATAAACATACAACGTGCGTATCATCAAGACAATACAAACACAACCTATAAAACAACTAACCCTAAACTACCCAACCAAAGCATATAAACACAATTATCACCAAATAATCCTCAACATCAAAACTCGACTTATGGTGTAGGCCAATCGGCCACAGTAAGTCATGAGAACTTACATGTCGTCCTTAGCGCACTTAGCTCAGTCCACAAGCGTCGTTCACCTAAAACATTTCACAATGCCCAATGTTAACATTGATCCTAAACCATGAAATTTCATAAACTAACGGAACTCTTAACTAAAAGAAATTTCCCAAAGTTCTAATAAACCTCTCACGGGCATTTTGTCGAACAACTTACGTGCACATTTTCATTCACTAATTTCTCCTTAATCGGACACCCGATCTCAACAATTCAAACGCCTATACGTCACCCATAACGTCTACTTTAATGTGCCATAGCTAATCCTCAAACCACACTTAGCAATCAAGCCTAAAGTTCTCGAATTCCAATATACATCAAAACGATATTTCTAAACACCAAAAATCCAACCTTAAATCCATTCTCAATCTAAAAATCATCAATAACTATTAATCTATCATTAATAATCATCAATACATCAAAACTATCAATTTCCAACCAAAACCCTAAAATTATACAAACCCTAAATCGAATAAACCAAACAAATAACAACCCTAAATCGAAAACTAATCTCATAGAACACGTGAATCTTACCTAGAGAGCGGAGACGGAGAAGAAACGTGAAGAACCGGTCGCCAGAACGGAGCCGTTCGTCGCCGGAAGAGGGAAACGCACGAGTGGGGAGGAAGAACCGCAGAAAAAAATTAGTTTCTCTCTGTGAAATCGTGGATGCCAGGAAGGAGAGGGTAGGAATTAAGTTTTATTAAAAACTTTGGCTTGTTAATTACCATAATGCCCCCCATTGGTTTTCCTATTTATTTTATCACTTATTTTGTTATTTGACTAACTGTTCGGTTTCTCCAAATTTTCTTATTTCATCGATAGTTCCAACTTATTATTAGGGTTCTATTAAAACTGTCCGTTCTCAAAACGGACTCCGTTTACTATTTTTATTAAAACGTCCTTTATATTACGAGAAACGTAATTCTTGTAATTTAATGTTACAACTCTCAAAATTCCCGAAATTCTCTTAAAATCCATATTAATAATTAGGATTATAATAACGCTCTCTACGCACAAAACAGACTTAATTTAACATATTTACAAAATGTCATTATTTATTGGAATATTAAAACCCCGTAAAGCCGGGTGTTACATTCCATCCACCTTATTTAAAATTTTGTCCCCAAAATTTAACTTAGCTATAGTCCTCGATATTATTGTCTTTTGTCTTGCGGCCTTATCCCGCACCTTTCGAATTCCTTCCCTTTATCTCTCAAAATTCTAATTTCTTATTCAAAACTTTGATTCTATCTATACTTGGGATCTCTCTCTGTAGTTCTAAAACAAAACTCTTATAATCAATTGATACAACATTAACCTCATAACTGTATTCCTTACTTCCAATTGTCCTAAACATGTCTTTGCTTACGCATGGAGTCTTACCAAATTCCCAAGTTCCCAATCGAATGATCTCCAATTGTGTATTTGACATTTAACGACTCGTGTATGCTTTGGTCTATATTTAATCATTCAGACATTACACTCCCTAACCTATTAATTTGGCTTTACGTTCAGGCTTTCTCAATCGAAACTCATTCCAAATCCTCAATTTCTACCGACCCCAGGGCTGTAATCCTATTTCTACATAAATTTATCGGCCCTATCCGTAGTCAGGATGCATGCCAACTCAGATTTCTATGTTTTCACTAGTAATGATCACTTATAACTATTCCTATGTGGGCTTCTCAACTAAAACTCCATTCTCTATATTTCGCAAATCATCCCGTCAATTAGATCCTAAGTCACATTAATGAGCTTCCTCATTATGTCCTAACTGAAATTCTTATACTATTTATAATATGCTTATTTGTCTAACTTAAATCCCCATTAACTTCGAGTACAGTCATGTCCCTATGTCTCACCATGGATTTGCTCTAAACTATTCCTTCTAACCTTAAGTCACTTGGGCATCCATTGGTCCCGACTGGTTAAACACGAGTCGAACCACTGATAATCATCATTTTACTTAAGTTTACTTAAATGGTTTCTATGAAAATCATCATTCTCTTTATTCTAACTTCAAATCTCAATCTTTCATTGAATCCAACAATTTCCTTCACCTATCCCTAATATTGCACGAGGATTACCATGACGTTACTGAATGACCTTACCCTCTTTCGTTCCTCCTAGTCGGTTCTGAATATTCTACTTTGTTCCTTTGCAACGATTTATCCCACGATCTTCTTGTTAGCAAACTTGTTGCAAATAATTTTACAATCTAAATCATCATCACCTCAAGTTCTAAAAATCTTATGTAACACTCGACAATTTCGGCCAGGTGATTTTCTTAACCATTTTGATTATCACCCTTTTTATTAACCTTTAAGATTTTAGATTTAATGTCAAGACATATTTATTACAAGTTGAGTGAAACTAGGTTGGGCGGCAGAGTTGTAATTAAGGAAGAATGGATCAAGTATAAATAGAAAATGGAAACCTTAAATCCCATTTAAACCTCACTGTAGCCGACACATTCACTTTCGGCAATTTCTCTCTTCCCCAGAGCTCTCTCCCTCTCTCCCTCTCTCCCTCTCTCCCTCGACCAACTACAGCTCCTTTCGGTGACCGATTTGCAGTCTCCGCCCCAACAATCCACACCCTAGGTAAGACTCTGTAATGTAGGCACTGATTGGCTATTTAGAACTCTGTTCTCCTTGCTAAGACCTGTAGCTTCGGATTCTTCTTTGGCAGTGAAATATTAGTGGCATTCGTAATCTGTGACTAGCTATTAGGTTGAAACTGATTATCTCTAGGATGACTTTTGGTTAGAACTTTTAAGATTTTTATTTAATACTGTAATGTGAAATGTTTTAGGTAAAGAAGTCTGAAGTGAAATGCTCGAGTATTGCTAAGGAAACCAGGTAAGTGAATGTGTAGGAATACCTGGCCATTAGGGCCCTACATCACAAGGGTACTGGTTAGAAGCTGTTTTCGACGTTTAAGGATTATTTGAGTTTTTATCTGTTGGTTATGATACTCAAACTGTTAGTATGATTCTAGTTAGATGTATGATATGTTCAATAGAATGATGAACTAAGAGTATCCCAACTCATGCATCATGAATGTTTCTCAAGCACGTGATAATGTTTTCAATGCATGTTTTCTCACATGAATAAGACAAGAATATGAAACCTATGCAACATGGATTAAGAGAGGGTTGGGGGCGGTTTGGCGTATGTCACTGTCCCAAAAGAGGGACCAAGAATACGACCCGCAAGGGACTATGTACACTCTCACTGTCGAACCCCCTTTACCGGCACAAATCCTCCCTTAATTCATACAACGTAAATGATGATTATGAATGATGATTATGAATGATGATTATGAATGATAATTATGAATGATGACTATGAATGATGATTATGAATGATGTATATGAATGATGACTACGAACATGAGTACGAACAAGAACAAGTAAAGATCCGTGAGCATGTGTTTCTTTAAACTGTGCATTCATGCATATGTGTTAGCATTGCATTCCTTACAAAGCATTATGCTTATAGTTTAAACCTTATGATGTAGGTGACGAGATATCAGGTGAGGAATTCAAAGTTAATGAAGATATTTAAGTTGGTTGCTGGGAGGTGCTCAGGGTGGAAGTTTGTGGCTGGATGGCGATTATGACCCGCGGTTATGCTCTTATTATGTCAGTAAGGTTTATGAGAAAACTGATGTTTAAGTAGGATGAGATCTTTCTTTGAATACTGGATTTTGTGATTTTCTGGTTTGGTTATCGAGTCGGGAATGATTAAAAGAGAATAGAATAACCTGTTTCTTATAAGTCTTCCGCTACATGTAATCTAAATGAGTCCATGATTCATGTCTGCCTATGTTTGTGACTACGAAGTATGAGATCTGTGAAGATCAGGTTATATTTCTGTCGGTGTGAATTGTTTAGAGATTTTCAGGATTTCTTGCTGTGTGATAGAAGTTAGATGAACGTATCGTCCGGCTGACGTCATCGGCAGGAGCTGTGTGATAGAAGTTAGGTGAACGTATCATCCGGCTGACGTCACCGGTGGATGGTGAACGTTTGCTATTCACCGGATGATGCCTCTATTCAGATGAGGTAAGTGAGTCACGTGTATTGCACATGCTCACCGGATGATGTCTCTGATGGGTGAGGACATTATCCGGCTGACGTCACCGGTGGATGGCGAATGGTTGTTGTTCACCGGATGATGTCTCTTATTAGTTAGCAAGGTTAAGTAAGTCACGTGAGATGCACAAGATGACCAGATGATGTCTCTTATTAGTTAGCAAGGTTAAGTAAGTCACGTGAGATGCACAAGATGACCGGATGATGTCTCTTATTAGTTAGCAAGGTTAAGTAAGCCACGTGAGATGCACAAGATGACCGGATGATGTAGATTTACACTAACGGCTGAAGCGAGCTTAATGCTTGTCGTTTAGCGATCGGCATAGGTGATATACATACATATTTTGTCTTTTAGTGCTTGGGTGATGCGGGGACTGAAGTGTGATTTATCACCGGTCGATGTGAGTTTATTTCTCTACCGGCAGATACTGTTTAAGAGTTGATGTACCCATTCACCAGCTGAGGCACCTTGCACTGCTCGCCGGCAGATGCGTATTGTATTTCTTTGCTGAGCGATGTTTAATGATTCACGAGTGATGTCTTGAGCTAAGTTATGAGTTATTTTAAAAAAAAAAAAAAAAATTCAAAGGGGTATAATTCCGGTAAAAATAGTAAGGATATATGGACAAGTCTAAAAG
Source organism: Begonia masoniana (assembly GCA_022432975.1). NCBI lineage: Eukaryota > Viridiplantae > Streptophyta > Magnoliopsida > Cucurbitales > Begoniaceae > Begonia > Begonia masoniana. Next base: position 33,614,330 of record CM039509.1, read on the forward strand.
AGTCATGGTTTGGTCTCGGCTCTACTGTGGTCGTTACATCTTACCCTTTTATTTCCCAATAATTTGGAACATCCATTTACTAAGGCTACCCCTTCTAGTTCCTCGAACACTGATGTTCCTACTTCCATGCCAGAGGCAAGCCTCAGGTGTGATTCTTAACTTGAACGGTATTAACTATAGGCTCATATCTAAACCTCTATACTCTTAATTTAGGTGTTAAACCCTTCTTTGATTAGCTAAAGTATTTGGGTTTCTAAGTTAGTCCAATTCCTATATTTTAGTCCCACATTCCTGGATTGAGTAGTACTAACGGTCTGACACGTTGACGCTTTACTCATCTCTTATCTGAAAATTTATCAATGTTCCAACTCCGATTTAACTCCTTTACTCTTTTCACAGGCATTGGTTAGTACAAACATGCTTAAACTACAACTCAATCTTTTGTCCATAACCCAGTATTGATCAATCACGTCCTCTAGAATTCCTAAGTAAAACCATTCCTCATTCGGATATTGTTTTCGTCTAAATACGCTCAACCTCACACGGATCTACATTATACGAGTTCTTACTAGGTCTTTTATTTACTTAGACGTACTATTGTACCTCGACAACCTAGGGTATTCCTCAATAAGTTTCATATCTAAGCTTCGAATTCCTCTCTGAAGCGTCATATTCTAAAACTCCGAGGTTTTGTCAATCAAGGTCCAGTTTCTATCTATCGCACGATTATTGCCTTTAAATCTTCACTCAATACTACGTCTCTATCCTAATGTCCTTCATTTCATTAACCTCTAAAATAAAACCATACCTGGAACAACTGGAGGTCTGGCCTCATTACCAACGTCACCAGGCTCAATGAAGGCAAATACTCCCGGGGCAATCTTCTTTTGATCGGTAACCGTTCTTGGACAATTATGGGCGTAATGGCCCACCTCTCCACATCTAAAACATTGGTCCATCCCCAATCTACAAGTGCCAAAATGGGCCTTCTGGCACTTCCGGCATACGGGCCTCTCAGTAGATTCCTGGATTTGCTTACCTCTTCCCTGGTCGCCCCTTTCGTCATAAGGCCGCTTAACGCCTCTTTGTTGCTGTTGTTGTTGCCCTCTTAGTTGCCAAACCTCGTTCTGAGGTCGAGGCTGAATCTCCTGAAAGAACCCTCTTGCTGGCTCCCTCGGTTTGACGTAAGTTGGTTCAGCTGCCTCAATCTCTAGAGCTCTTGCCACAATCTCTGTACAGGGCACATTCCGCACCCCTGATATGATGACACTTTTTCAGATTTCCTAACCTAGCCCTTGCATAAACCGACGCACCTTGTCCTCATTAACACTAACCTGGCGTGGTGCGAACCGGGATAGGGCCTCAAACCTCCTGACGTATTCGGCAACTGAGCCAGTCTGCCTCAATTGCATGAACTCCATCATTTTTGCCTCCTGTACCGTATGGCTAAAGTATTTGTCATAAAATATGGCATTAAACCGCTCCCAAGTCATTACCGTCACATCGGTTGTTGCTTTGATGGAGTCCCACCAAAACCGAGCATCCAACGCCAAATGAAAGGTGACGTAGGCAACTTTATTCCCGTTCTCTACCCCCGCGTATTCCAACATATCCTCCATAGTTCGGATCCACTCTTCGGCTAAAGTGGGGTCCGAAGACTGTCCGCTGAATACTGGATGTTGCAATTTCTGGAATCTCTCCATGCCCTGATGGTTCGGAACAACTACCTCTCGGGCCTGACGATCCTCACGGTTTACTAGTCTTTCGATTTGTTGTGCTTGCCTATCCATATGCTGGGCTTGACGGTCTAGCAAATCCATAAGTCGATCTAGGGCTTCGTCCCTAGCGTCTCTATTTCGAACCATTTTTATAACTCCTATAAAAATGAAAACAAGTAATCCTAAGAAATCAAAATCAAATAAAGCTTTTAAACATACTTACAGTTGAAGAAGGATGTCCGCGTAGTGGCTGTGCAGTCAAGCAGTCTACAGAACCGATTTTAAAACCCGGGAGCTCTGATACCATAATTGTAACGACTCTTACCCGTATCCTAATTTTTTCGTATTATTTTTTTTTTTATTTTTTTTCATTTTATTTCTATCCTTATAAACTTCGTATCAATTGAGCGGAATTTAAATCAGAGAGTAAATCGTTAAAAATCATTCGTAACTATTTTAAAACCAATTAAATCTATTTATAAATAAAAACTATAGAAAACAAATTTTATTAAAATCATAAATCAATTAAAACATGGGCGAGGAGCAAAAACGTCAGGGCTGAGGAAAATCAAAGGGGCGATCGATCGCCCCATTACCAGGCGATCGATCGCCTGAACAAAAATTGGAGGGGCGATCGATCGCCCCTCACTTTGGGAGAACGATCGCCACGCCCTCTGGATTTTCCAGAGGGGCGATCGATCGCCCATAAATGGAGATCGATCGCCACACCCTTTGGATTTTTCCAGAGGGTGGCATTCGATCTTGGCGATCGATCCCTATTTTGGGCGATCGATCGCCAAATCCTCTGGAGTTCATTTTTTTCCAGAGAACTCCACCTCCTATTTTTTTTTCTTTTTCTTTCCCTGCATATACACATACTTTCTTCCATAATTAACACTAACACAACATACAATTCACAATGCAATTTGACATAAAACCACCCAAAACTCCTTCATCCACCATAATCTCGCTTAAAACCGACTCCAGACGCATTTAACACGAAATACGTTTTCACGAAAATCAACTGTGTGGATCCGTTTAAAAACTAAACAATCCCCTATAAAATTTGACAACCAAGCAGTTCTGTAACATCAAATTCGCAATCTTTACAAAACACTTTATAAACAAATCTATCAAAATCATCAAAACATCTTTTATCCACTAAACAAAACAAAACATCATAATATGTTCGACTATACAATTTTTCCTACGTTTCTATCAATTAAATCCCCAAAAACTTTACCTACATCCCCAAGGGTCAAAAGGAGCGTCGACTGCCCAGTGTATTCCCACAGGCCATCCTCCTTCAACTGCATCGTTCCTCGGGTGGAGGGATCTCATCCTCACCTGTTTCGAAATCACCTTGTAACGACCCTGGAGGATCGTCACATAATCTGTATCTTTCTTAATCATTTAATCCTTATTACTCACACATGATTCATTATTAGCAGTGTATTTCCTATTTTTTTGAAACATAGTTTAACTCAAGATGTCATATGCGATTCGCTAAGCCTCAATCGGCAAAGGAAAACATTACATATCTGCCGGCGGGCAGTACAATGTGTATCGGCTAGTGAAGGGAAAACTTTAAGTTATAGACTGCATCTACTGATAGAAGAATGAACCACATCTACCGGTCACTAGAAGACAAAACTGTGTTTATACCATTCGGTGGAGAAGCTCTCTACATCAACCGATGAAATAAGGGTACATCATCCGGTTGTCATGTGCATCTCACGTGAATTATTAAAACATGACCCGGTCACTAAACGACAAATAACATTCTCATCATCTGATTGTTGGTATTTTTTCTTCAAGATTCGTTTAGGTCGCGCAGCGGAAAACGATTAATTCAATAAAAAAAATCGCAGACCCTAACGAACCGTACGATCGTGCATTTTGATTAAACCACAACGATTATGCTAACCTGGTTTGCTTTCGAATTTCTCTTGAAGATGCCGATTCGATCACGGAGACGCTGAAATAATCGAACGCCCTCTATTCGTATCCACACGTGAGCGGGAATCCAACGCCTTGGATTCTTGTCTGCTAGGACCCGCAAATTCTAGAGAATAATCTAGAATTTGCCTCTATCAACCGACGATCAAAATCTTGTGTAGAATGATGATCGTCTCTCCTTTTAGGGTTGCGAAATTAAAACCCTTTTAATTCCCTTCATATGGGCTTCATAAACCCATAACGATTTTAACACAAAACCCGCTCAGTTGTGCGACCCAATAGGCTCATTTAATATGACAGTGGGCCTAAAACACTTTTAGGGTCCACAAGTTATAATTGGTCTCTAGCAAGACATTATAACTACCCATATTAAAATAAGATGTGATCTACAAAATATCATCCATATGATTATCCTAAAGCACTAGCATCAACACTGATGGCTTAAACACTCTACATCTGCCGATCGCTAGACGACAAAACAACACTTTCATCATCCGATGGCTTAAACACTCTACATCTGCCGATCGCTAGACGACAAAACAGCACTTTCATCATCCGGTGGCTTAAACACTCTACATCTGCCGATCGCTAGACGACAAAATAACATTTTCATCATCCGATGGCTTAAACACTCTACATCTGCCGATGACGTCAGCCGGATGATTGCCTCATCCAGCTTCTGTCATACGGCAGTAAAACACTATAATCATCAAACATCTTCATTCGATAGAACATATCACAACTCACCCGATTCCTAACTTAGTAACCATAAACCTCAAAGAGTAAAAATCATAAACTCATCTAAAATACGCATAGCGGAAGACTCAAACAAAACAAACCATTCATTAATCCCTAAAATCGTATTCAGACTCTAAAGACAAGCTCTTCAAATCCAAATCTCATTGTTATAAGAAATTCTATTCTATTTAGTCATCTGTTCATCGTAAACTTTTCTAACTTACTATGAGCATAACCAGGGAGCTTAATCGCCTATCCACCCTTCACTGTCACACTGAGCATCCTTCAGCAACCAAGCTTAGACATCCTCATTAACCTTGAGTTCCTCACCTGAAAACTCGTCACCTACATTATAAGGTTTAAACTATAAGCCTAATGCTTAGTAAGGAATGCAACACTAACATGGATGCATGAATGTATAGTTTGGGAGAATCACATGCTCATAAGTCTTTTTTCTTGTTCATATCTTTGCTTGAAATCATCATTCATAGTCATAGATCATATTCAACATTCATAGTCATTGGTCATATTCATCATTCATAGTCATTGATCATATTTATCATTCATAGTCATTGATCATATTCATCATTCATAGTCATTGATCATATTCATCATTCATATAAGTTGTGTGGATTAAGAGAGGATTTGTGCCGGTAAAGGGGGTTCGACAATGAGTTTGATCTTGTTCCCTACTGCGGGTCGTATTCATATGTCCCTATTTGGACTGTGACATACGCCGAACCGCCCCCAACCCTCACTTAGTTCACGTTGCATAAATCTTATATATATACATATATACATACATGTTCTGTTCATGGAAAACATGCATTAAAACATTTTCTTATGCTTGAGAATCATTCATGATGCATGAACATGAGAACTTTTAACCCATCAGACTATGACAAGGATCATATCAGAGCAGACAACTTCACATTCACTAGCAGGTCATCAAATAGTATAACTCACAACATTCATCAGTCCTTCAAGTGCAGACAAGCTCATTCCCACTCTCAGATTTCAAATGTCCTTATTATTAGTCGGCCATTGGAAGATCCAAAACTCCAATACCGAGTAGAAAACAGGGCTAACAAACTAACAGATAGCTACGTTGTCTATTGCATACCTCGGGCACAGAGTAGTCGAGTGGTGGCAGAGAAACCGATCGTCGAAGAGAGTATGCTGAAAGCAGAGAGCAAGAGCTTGGGAGAGAAGAAATCGCCGAAAAGGAAGGTGTCGGCTACAGTGGTTCAAGTGAGGTTTAAAACATTTCCTTTTTCTTTATATATTGGTTATCACCCTCCATTATTACAACTTTGCCACTCAACCTAGTTTAAATCCACATAAAATTAATTATTCTTGGTATAAAACTCTAAACCGTGAAGATTGAATATTTATGACCGTTAATACAGTTAGGAAGTCACCTGGCTGAAGTTGTCGGGTGTTACATCCACCCCTCCTTAAACAAAATTTTTGTCCCCGAAAATTGATCAAACAAATAACTCTGGATACTTGTCTAACATGTCCTGTCGTCGCTCCCAAGTGGCTTCTTCAATGCCATGATTCTTCCATAAGACTTTGACCAACGGAATCTCTTTATTCCTCAGAGTCTTAACTGCGGATTCCAATATCTGCACTGGCTTCTCTTTATACGTTAGTGTCGGCTCAATCTCAAAATCCACTGGTTTAACAACTTGTGTAGGGTCCCGTATACATTTTCTTAACATTGACACATGGAAAACATTATGAACTTTATCCAATGATGGAAGCAACTGCAGTCTGTAAGCTGTACTACCAATTCTAGCCAAAACAGCGAATGGTCCAATAAATCGTGGATTAAGCTTTCCCCTCCTGCCAAATCTTAGTACTCCTTTGAACGGTGAAACCTTCAAGAAAACTTCATCACCAACAGCGAATTCAAGATCTCTCCTCCTTTGGTCTGCATAACTTTTCTGTCGGCTTTGTGCAGTAATCATTCTCCTTTTAATAGTGGCAATCTTGTCTGACATCTGCTGCAACATCTCGGGACCTAGGAGTTTTGCTTCCCCAACTTCATCCCAATACAGAGGTGATCTACATTTCCTACCATACAACGCCTCATAAGGTGCCATTCCGATAGTGGACTGATAACTGTTATTGTAAGAGAACTCAATCAAGGGTAGGTATCGGCTCCAAGATGTCTGGAACTCTAGCACACAAGCCCTCAACATATCCTCAAGTATACGGATAGTCCTTTCTGATTGACCATCTGTCTGCGGGTGGAAAGCAGTGCTGAAAGACAACTTTGTACCTAATGTGCCTTGTAAGCTTTGCCAAAACCTTGAGGTGAATCTAGGGTCACGATCTGAGACAATAGATGCAGGGATTCCATGCAGCCTAATAACTTCTCGTACATAAAGATCAGCAAGCTGGTCTATCGAGTAAGTTGTCCTTACTGGTAAGAAATGGGCTGATTTCGTCAGTCTATCAATCACAACCCAAATACTATCATGTCCCTTAGTTGTCTTAGGTAATCCTACAACGAAATCCATAGCTATGTGTTCCCACTTCCACTCGGGAATAGATAGAGGCTGAAGGGTACCTCCTGGACGTTGGTGCTCGGCTTTAACTTGTTGGCAAACCAAACATGACTCTACATACTTAGCAACATCTCTCTTTAAGTTTGGCCACCAATAGAGTAACTTCAGGTCTCGATACATCTTGGTGCTTCCAGGATGCACAGAAAAGGGAGACGAATGCGCCTCAGCCAAGATTAGCTTACGTAATCCTTCATCATTAGGGACATACCATTTATTTCTAAACCTCAGAATCTCATCCTTGGAAAGACTAAACTCGGAGGTGGTGTCCTTCACCTGGTTCACCATACTGTTATTATCCTCAGAGTCCTTCTGTTGTGCCTCTTTGATCTTTTCCAAAACCGTTGGTTGAATGGTCAAATCGGCAAGTAAGGTTGATAACTCTGGAACTATCTCCAATTCAAACCTCTGAACTTCTGTCCTCAAAGGTATAGACATGGTTGACACAACGGATTGTGTGACGACCCCAACCCGATCAGGGCCGCCACGGACTTGCGTGACATAACCATTACCTAAGCCCTCGTATTTTCTCCTCAAATTTACTTTTTCATTTTTACTTAACACTTTAAAAGAAAATGGATTTAGACATTGACCACATCATTCACGTGAGAAACATACATCATTCACGTGAGAAACATACATCATTCACGTGAGAAACATACATCATTCACGTGAGAAACATACATCATTCACGTGAGAAACATACATCATTCACGTGAGAAACATACATCATTCACGTGAGAAACATACATCATTCACGTGAGAAACATACATCATTCACGTGAGAAACATACATCATTCACGTGAGAAACATACATCATTCACGTGAGAAACATACATCATTCACGTGAGAAACATACATCATTCACGTGAGAAACATACATCATTCACGTGAGAAACATACATCATTCACGTGAGAAACATACATCATTCACGTGAGAAACATACATCATTCACGTGAGAAACATACATCATTCACGTGAGAAACATACATCATTCACGTGAGAAACATACATCATTCACGTGAGAAACATACATCATTCACGTGAGAAACATACATCATTCACGTGAGAAACATACATCATTCACGTGAGAACAAAATATCCTATCTACATACTTAAACACTTGATACTTTCACAAATAAACCGACACGTAGACCTACCAACCAACAAAGACTAACTCACATCATTCGCCACTAACAGTTCGGGACACACCATCGGATCATCAAGCCAAGCCAAAACACACCCCGTCGCCACGAGCACCATCCGTCGCCACCTTTCTTTATCATCAGAGTGAACTCTCTCCTTCACACCTGTCACCATACATCATACAACAGACACAGTAAGCCTAATGCTTAGTAAGGGGATGCTCTATATATAGACGTATGCATGAATGCGTGATTTTCATAAAACATGTTCATTTCGTTTGTTTTGTTACATTTTTTTTCATTTGTCTACGTAGTAGACCATTTCCTTTCCCCGTGAGAACCATGACTTGCCCTGTGAGAAACATACATCATTCACGTGAGAAACATACATCATTCACGTGAGAAACATACATCATTCACGTGAGAAACATACATCATTCACGTGAGAAACATACATCATTCACGTGAGAAACATACATCATTCACGTGAGAAACATACATCATTCACGTGAGAAACATACATCATTCACGTGAGAAACATACATCATTCACGTGAGAAACATACATCATTCACGTGAGAAACATACATCATTCACGTGAGAAACATACATCATTCACGTGAGAAACATACATCATTCACGTGAGAAACATACATCATTCACGTGAGAAACATACATCATTCACGTGAGAAACATACATCATTCACGTGAGAAACATACATCATTCACGTGAGAAACATACATCATTCACGTGAGAAACATACATCATTCACGTGAGAAACATACATCATTCACGTGAGAAACATACATCATTCACGTGAGAAACATACATCATTCACGTGAGAAACATACATCATTCACGTGAGAAACATACATCATTCACGTGAGAAACATACATCATTCACGTGAGAAACATACATCATTCACGTGAGAAACATACATCATTCACGTGAGAAACATACATCATTCACGTGAGAAACATACATCATTCACGTGAGAAACATACATCATTCACGTGAGAAACATACATCATTCACGTGAGAAACATACATCATTCACGTGAGAAACATACATCATTCACGTGAGAAACATACATCATTCACGTGAGAAACATACATCATTCACGTGAGAAACATACATCATTCACGTGAGAAACATACATCATTCACGTGAGAAACATACATCATTCACGTGAGAAACATACATCATTCACGTGAGAAACATACATCATTCACGTGAGAAACATACATCATTCACGTGAGAAACATACATCATTCACGTGAGAAACATACATCATTCACGTGAGAAACATACATCATTCACGTGAGAAACATACATCATTCACGTGAGAAACATACATCATTCACATGAGAACATACATGACTTGCCCCGTGAGAACATACATGACTTGCCCCGTGAGAACATACATGACTTGCCCCGTGAGAACATACATGACTTGCCCCGTGAGAACATACATGACTTGCCCCGTGAGAACATACATGACTTGCCCCGTGAGAACATACATGACTTGCCCCGTGAGAACATACATGACTTGCCCCGTGAGAACATACATGACTTGCCCCGTGAGAACATACATCATTCACATGAGAAACATACATCATTCACTTGAGAAACATACATCATTCACGTGAGAACATACATCATTCACGTGAGAACATACATCATTCCCGTGAGAACATACATCATTCCCGTGAGAACATACATCATTCCCGTGAGAACATACATCATTCCCGTGAGAACATACATCATTCACATGATCGTTCTGTACTTCAACGTTTCACATATAATTTTTAAATCATTATCGTTCAATTCATCGTAAAAACATGCTCATAAATAGTTCGTATGCACCTTTTATAAAACATGATGCATGAGGAATTCAGCTATGACATATCATCACAACATATCATCAAACAATTCTCAAACATACATAGACATGCTTTAATGAACCTAACAGACAACTACTAATTCATAACCTAGGCTACCCGACACGTCAAAACCCCACAATCAGAAAATCATCATCAAAAACAGAAAAGCCTAACGTTGATACGATGTAGGGCCTTAAGGGCCGGAAGCCTAACACCCACTTACCTGGCGTTCTGGCTATGCCGAGCACCGTCCTTGAAGAGCTTGGATTACCTAAGACATTTCATAGCACGTCATTAGTATTAATCTAAATCATCCATTTCGAAGCTAAACGAAATCCCGAGCTAAGACAATTTCTTCAAAAACTCTAACTCATTTCGTTCGGGCATAACTAAACTCTTATTTTCGTGAAAACATCTCAAATTATTATTTCTAGCCTAATCCAACTAAAACCTAATTAAATGGGCCACTAATTTGGGTTTGGTAAAACCGACCCGAAACTTCAAACGCGCGTAACTTTTGCGTTGGTTATCAGAATCGAACGATTCTAGCGGCCACGTACTCCTCTAATAGCCTATTTTAATCTGCCAAAAGGAATTTCAAAACAAACGACTGTAGCTAGGTCAATTATTGCAAAACCCGATTCTGCCCTTTCCCGGAATTTTCCCCCTTTCCAATTTTTCATCAAATTCCACCTATTTCATCACCAATCGACCACATCTACCCTCAATTAGAATAATCTAACCAAAAATCGAAGTTTCCAATTAAGAAAACCCTAAGCCCTAATTCGGGTCCCCTGTTTCCAGCACAATCCGAGCACCATGCTGCTCGGCGACCTACGCCGGCATTAAGCTCGGCAATGCAACGTTGAAAGCAACCTAAAACGGCCGGCGATCGGAGCTCAATCAAGCTCGCCACCCCCGGCCACCAACAGCACGAAAACAGGGCACAAAAGGAGGCTTACTGTTTGGTTTTGTGCGCGAGGATAGACCGGAGCCTCACGTCGCCGTCGTCTGGCCTGAAAACGGCGAGAATCGCCGGCGGTGGCCGTCGAAAATCGCTGCTCGTCTCTCCCTGTCGTCGGGCTCGTCGGGAGCTCGGCACTCGACTCACGAACGACAGAATGGCAAAGCCATTCTGTCGTTTTGTTTTATTTTTATTATAATAATAATAATAATAATAATACAATTACATTACCATTTTGTCCTTCCGAAAATTCCGTTAAATCCCGCCTTAAATTATAAATTTTTGTAGATTGAACCTCACCCCGTACCCAGCTTAATTTCTCCATTTAGAATACCCGAACACAATTTGATTAATCTATTATTTTAACCAAATTTATTCATTTTTCTTTTAAATTACTTAAAACAATTATTTATTAAACAATTACTATTATTTTATTTTCTCTTAAAAATCTCGGGTGTTACAGATTGCATAGTTGTTGACATCCTGCTCAATGCGTCAGCTACAGAGTTAGCCTTGCCCGGGTGATACCTGATCTCAAAGTCGTAATCCTTAACAAATTCCAACCAACGCCTCTGCCTCATGTTCAATTCCTTTTGTGTAAAGAGATACTTCAGACTTTTATGGTCAGAAAACACTTCACACTGCTGTCCATATAAGTAGTGTCTCCATATCTTCAAAGCAAAAACAACAGCGGCTAATTCTAAATCATGGGTGGGATAGTTCTGTTCATAACTCTTTAATTGTCTAGAGGCATACGCTACAACCTTGCCTTCTTGCATCAAAACACAGCCCAAACCAACCGTTGATGCATCACAAAATACGCTAAATTTTCCTTCTTCGGTTGGAAGGGTCAATACCGGGGCTGTTGTTAACTTCACCTTCAATGTCTGGAAGCTATCCTCACAAGCTTCAGTCCAAGAATACTTGTTGTCATTCCTTGTCAAATTCGTCAGGGGCTTAGCTATCATAGAAAATCATTTGATGAACTTTCTGTAATAGCCTGCCAATCCAAGGAAACTGCTGATTTCACTGGCATTCTTTGGTTGTGGCCAATCCTTTACTGCCTGAATTTTGGTCGGGTCCACTGATATGCCATTAGCAGAAACTACATGACCAAGAAAATTAACCTTGTCCAACCAAAATTCACACTTGGACAATTTGGCATAGAGCTGGTGCTCCTTTAATGTCGTCAAAACTACTCTTAAATACTCTGCATGGTCAGCTTCAGTCCGTGAGTATATCAGGATATCATCTATGAACACAATTACAAATTTGTCCAAATACTCACGAAACACTCGATTCATTAAGTCCATAAAGGCTGCAGGTGCATTGGTCAGTCCAAATGACATGACCAAGAATTCGTAGTGTCCATAACGGGTCCTGAAGGCTGTCTTCGGTATATCTCCTTCCTTAACTTTCAGTTGGTAATAACCCAAACGTAAATCTATTTTTGAAAACACCTTTGCTCCTTACAATTGGTCAAACAAATCATCAATCCGAGGTAAGGGGTACTTATTCTTGATTGTCAACTTATTTAGCTCCCTATAGTCTATGCACATTCTAAGGGAACCATCTTTCTTCTTGACAAATAAGACAGGTGCACCCCAAGGAGAACTGCTAGGGCGTATAAATCCTTTGTCTACTAATTCCTGTAATTGGACATTTAACTCCTTCAGCTCAACAGGTGCCATCTGATAAGGATTCTTAGATACGGGTAAGGCCTCAGGGTATGTATCTATTACAAACTCTATTTCTCTATCTGGTGGTAATCCTGGCAAATCATCTAAGAACGCCTCAGGGAACTCTCTGACTATGGGGATATCTTGTAACTCTGTCTTATTCTTCACCCGAACATCCATTATGCTAGCTAAGTAACTCTCACAACCATTTTTCAGTAACCGGTAAATTTCTAGTGAGGATATAATCAGTATTTTGCTTATCTTAGGAATAGCTTGGAAGGAATAATGATCACCATTTGGGGGTCGAAAATCAACCATCCCAGATCTACAACTTATTGTGGCATAATGCCTAAATAACCAATCCATTCCTAATATCACCTCGTATCCTTTCATGTCAATTACAATCAGTTCTACATATAGTTTCTTACTTCCTAAGGACACAACATCACCTTTAACAATCTGTTCAGAATGTAGGGACTTCCCTGATGGTAACATAACATCATATGGCCTTTCGGCTGGTAAAAGTTCTAAGTTGTGTTGGCATACAAACAAAGTTTATATAAACGAGTGTGTGGCTCCCGTATCTATAAGTGTGTAAGCAGCAAAACCACAGATCATAATGGTACCTGTATGACTGTATGCTGCATGGCTTCCTCATCCTCCATCATTGCATAGACTCTAGGTGCTACCCTTGCACGGTTCGGATCTGGCGGCATGGGGCAATCTCTGACTATATGTCCAACCTTATCACATCTGAAACAGCGGCCAGAACGCAACTTGCATTCGCCGGGGTGGTTCTTCTGACAGGTGGGGCATAAGGGTGCCAGAGGCCTCTTCCCTTTTCCTTGGTCATCATTCTGGTTGAGGGGTCTCTTTATACCTTGTTGTTGTTGCTGTGGTCCCCTGTTCTGTTGCGGCTGCCATTCTTTGTTCTGACGTGGTGGCGGCTGAGCGTCCTTCGTGAATTTTCTTGGCTGCTCATGCTGTGCGTATGCTGTCATTTCCGCCTCTTCCAGCTCCAAGGCCTTAGCCGTCACTTCACCATAAGGTACATTGTGTATCCCAGCGGTCTTTACTTTCATGTACAAACTCGGCTTCAGTCCTTGAACAAATTGGTAAATCTTGTCCTCGTCATCCTCAATCATACGGGGAGCAAACCGTGATAAAGCATCAAATTTGCATGTGTAATCCGTCACAGAGCCAGTTTGTCACAGATTCATGAACTCCTTCTTCTTGTTGGCCCGAAAAGTCCTATTGAAGTACTTGTCAAAGAAAGCAGTCTTGAACATCTCCCAGGTCATAGCTTCGGCATTAGCGGTGTTCTGGATCGAGTCCCACCAATGCCTTGCACTTAATTCCAAATGAAAGACAGCATAGGTGACCTTATCTCCTTCATCAACCTTTGCATACTTAAACATGTCTTCTATCTTTCGAACCCACTCCTCAGCATAAATAGGATCTGAAACATGTCCATTAAACACCTGGGGTCGAAGCCGGTGGAAACGCTCACCCCCATGATCATGAGTTGCATTAGTACTGGAGTTGCCTTGTTCCTCTCTAGCAGTCATCAGTCGTTCGATCTAGTGAGATTGGCGCATAACCAACTCTGTCAACTGAGCAATAGCATTGCTATCCTCATTGGTCTCTCTCTGCTGACCTCTAACCATTTTAGGATTCCTAGACAAATCATTACAGATATATCTTAACTTAATGACATATACTGAAATCATAAATACTTACAGTTGCTGGAGTGTGCTCATGTGACAGTCACTGCTGGAAGGCAGTCTGCAGAATCGGTTTTAGAACCCAGTTTTGCTCTGATACCATAATTGTAACGACCCGGGAGGATCGTCACATAATCCGTATCTTTCTTAATCATTTAATCATTATTACTCACACATGATTCATTATTAGCAGTGTATTTCCTTTTTTTTTGAAACATAGTTTAACTCAATATGTCATATGCGATTCGCTAAGCCTCAATCGGCAAAGGAAAACATTACATATCTGCCGGCGGGCAGTACAATGTGTATCGGCTAGTGAAGAGAAAACTTTAAGTTATAGATTGCATCTACCGATAGAAGAATGAACCACATCTACCGGTCACTAGACGACAAAACCGTGTTTATACCATCCGGTGGAGAAGCTCTCTACATCAACCGATGAAATAATGGTACATCATCCGGTGGTCATGTGCATCTCACGTGAATTATTAAAACATGACCTGGTCACTAAACGACAAATAACATTCTCATCATCCGATGGCTTAAACACTCTACATCTGCCGATCGCTAGACGACAAAACAACACTTTCATCATCCGATGGCTTAAACACTCTACATCTGCCGATCGCTAGACGACAAAATAACACTTTCATCATCCGGTGGCTTAAACACTCTACATCTGCCGATCGCTAGACGACAAAATAACACTTTCATCATCCGATGGCTTAAACACTCTACATCTGCCGATGACGTCAGCCGAATGATTGCCTCATCCAGCTTCTGTCATACGGCAGTAAAACACTATAATCATCAAACATCATCATTCGATAGAACATATCACAACTCACCCGATTCCTAACTTAGTAACCATAAACCTCAAAGAGTAAAAATCATAAACTCATCTAAAATACGCATAGCGGAAGACTCAAACAAAACAAACCATTCATTAATCCTTAAAATCGTATTCAGACTCTAAAGACAAGCTCTTCAAATCCAAATCTCATTGTTATAAGAAATTCTATTCTATTTAGTCATCTGTTCATCGTAAACTTTTCTAACTTACTATGAGCATAACCAGGGAGCTTAATCGCCTATCCAGCCTTCACTGTCACACTGAGCATCCTCCAGCAACCAAGCTTAGATATCCTCATTAACATTGAGTTCCTCACCTGAAAACTCGTCACCACATCATAAGGTTTAAACTATAAGCCTAATGCTTAGTAAGGAATGCAACACTAACATGGATGCATGAATGTATAGTTTGGGAGAATAACATGCTCATAAGTCTTTTTTCTTGTTCATATCTTTGCTTGAAATCATCATTCATAGTCATAGATCATATTCAACATACATAGTCATTGGTCATATTCATTATTCATAGTCATTGATCATATTCATCATTCATAGTCATTGATCATATTCATCATTCATAGTCATTGATCATATTCATCATTCATAGTCATTGATCATATTCATCATTCATAGTCATTGATCATATTCATCATTCATATAAGTTGTGTGGATTAAGAGAGGATTTGTGCCGGTAAAGGGGGTTCGACAGTGAATTTGATCTTGTTCCCTAATGCGGGTCGTATTCATATGTCCCTCTTTGGACTGTGACATACGCCGAACTGCCCCCAACCCTCACTTAGTCCACGTTGCATAAATCTTATATATATACATATATATACATATATACATACATATTCTTTTCATGGAAAACATGCATTAAAACATTTTCTTATGCTTGAGAATCATTCATGATGCATGAACATGAGAACTTTTAACCCATCAGACTATGACAAGGATCATATCAGAGCAGACAACTTCACATTCACTAGCAGGTCATCAAATAGTATAACTCACAACATTCATCAGTCCTTCAAGTGCAGACAAGCTCATTATCATAAGGTAAACATTAGACATCTAAAACAACCTAGTACTCCCACGATGTAGGGCTCTATTAGCCAGAAATCTTAATACATTCACTTACCTGGTCTTCTTAGCACTTGAGCTCCTTTCTCTTTAAACTTCTTCACCTAAAACATTTACATTGCAGTAGTTAAAACAAAAATCCTAACAGTTCTAATCTCAAGTTATCCTAAGATTTAATAGCTAAAGTCATTCCCACTCTCAGATTTCAAATGTCCTTATTATTAGTCGGCCATTGGAAGATCCAAAACTCCAATACCGAGTAGAAAACAGGGCTAACAAACTAACAGATAGCTACGTTGTCTATTTCATACCTCGGGCACAGAGTAGTCTAGTGGTGGCAGAGAAACCGATCGTCGAAGAGAGTATGCTGAAAGCAGAGAGCAAGAGCTTGGGAGAGAAGAAATCGCCGAAAAGGAAGGTGTCGGCTACAGTGGTTCAAGTGAGGTTTAAAACATTTCCTTTTTCTTTATATATTGGTCATCACCCTCCATTATTACAACTTTGCCACTCAACCTAGTTTAAATCCTCATAAAATTAATTATTCTTGGTATAAAACTCTAACCGTGAAGATTGAATATTTATGACCGTTAATACAGTTAGGAAGTCACCTGGCTGAAGTTGTCGGGTGTTACACACCTACACCATAAAGACACCTATGAGAATAAATCTCATTCTACGTAAGTGACAATACATGAACATGTATATGCAATTTTTCATAAACTTTCGTGCATTCATTTCATTTATCAGTTCTTGTTAGTCGTCACATTTTAGTCGTCTCAGTCGTCTCATTTCAGTCGTCTTAGTCGTCTCATTTTAGTCGTCTCATTTTAGTCGTCTTTTTAAGTCATCACATTTCATTTCCTTTCGTGAAATCCATGCATAAATCTATTTTTCATGACATTTGTAAAACGATGATGTATGACAATGAAAGCATAATATAAACATACAACGTGCGTACCATCAAGACAATACAAACACAACCTATAAAACAACTAACCCTAAACTACCCAACTAAAGCATATAAACACAATTATCACCAAATAATCCTCAATATCAAAACTCGACTTATGGTGTAGGCCAATCGGCCACAGTAAGTCACGAGAACTTACCTGTCGTCCTTAGCGCACTTAGCTCAGTCCACGAGCGTCGTTCACCTAAAACATTTCACAATGCCCAATGTTAACATCGATCCTAAACCATGAAATTTCATAAACTAACGGAACTCTTAACTAAAGGAAATTTCCCAAAGTTCTAATAAACCTCTCACGGGCATTTTTTCGAACAACTTACGTGCACATTTTCATTTACTAATTTCTCCTTAATCGGACACCCGATCTCAACAATTCAAACGCCTATACGTCACCCATAACGTCTACTTTAATGTGCCATAGCTAATCCTCAAACCACACTTAGCAATCAAGCCTAAAATTCTCGAATTCCAATATACATCAAAACAATATTTCTAAACACCAAAAATCCAACCTTAAATCCATTCTCAATCTAAAAATCATCAATAACTATTAATCTATCATTAATAATCATCAATACATCAAAACTATCAATTTCCAACCAAAACCCTAAAATTATACAAACCCTAAATCGAATAAACCAAACGAATAACAACCCTAAATCGAAAACTAATCTCATAGAACACGTGAATCTTACCTAGAGAGCGGAGACGGAGAAGAAACGTGAAGAACCGATCGCCGGAACAGAGCCGTTTGTCGCCGGAAAAGGGAAACGCACGAGAGGGGAGGAAGAACCGCAGAAAGAAATTAGTTTCTCTCTATGAAATCGTGGATGCCAGGAAGGAGGGGGGAGGAATTAAGTTTTATTAAAAACTTTGGCTTGTTAATTACCATAATGCCCCTCATTGGTTTTCCTATTTGTTTTATCACTTATTTTGTTATTTGACTAACTATTCGGTTTCTCTAAATTTTCTTATTTCATCGATAGTTCCAACTTATTATTAGGGTTCTATTAAAACTGTCCGTTTGCAAAACGGACCCCGTTTACTATTTTTATTAAAACGTCCTTTATATTACGAGAAACGTAATTCTAGTAATTTAATGTTACAACTCCCAAAATTCCCGAAATTCTCTTAAAATCCATATTAATAATTACGATTATAATAACGCTTTCTGCGCACAAAACAGACTTAATTTGACATATTTACAAAATGCCATTATTTATTGGAATATTAAAACCCCGTAAAGCCGGGTGTTACATGGGTACTTCTATTCATGGACCTACTACCTTTATACAGTGCTACATGGATTGAGCGTAATTTTATTTTTCATGAAAGCAAACATATTGAGATTGATTGTCACTTAGTTCAGCATCACTAACAGGTTAATAATATCACGCTTCTTTTTATCTCTTCTACCATTCAAATGGCTAATTTGTTTACAAAATAGCACTCTACTTGACAGCTTTGTTATCTCGGCAAACTTGTTGAGTTTGAGGAAGGTGTTAAATAACCAATTAGAATTTACACCATGTATTCTTATTTCAGCTCTCGATCAAGTTTTTAATAAGACTACTATCTTTTCTGCCCTCAAATTGATTTGTTAGTGATGTGGACATCATTTATTATTATGGTAATTTATTATTATAGTTTTTAGTACTGTGTGGTTTTTTGTTATGTGTGTTTAATGGTTCATTAGTGTCTTTATCTTTCAAACTTATGTTTAATGCTTCCTTGTCCGTTGGAGAGATCGCCCAGAGAGTGATTGTACGTGGATTACCAGAGAGACACTTCAACATTTAGATCCAACCTTTTGGAGCTATTCCGGAGTCATCAGAATCTTTCTCTACCAAATTCTGGGACAGTTAAAAAAGATTCTCGAACCAGGCCTCCAATCTCACGAGTTTATAGTCGCCGACAGAAGATTGCTCAGCCGCTTAATTTATAGTTGGGAGATTGATTAGCTGCCAACCTATGGTTCTTTCAATTTGACTGGGTGGTTTCTCTTACCCAGAAGAGTTGACGTGGACATCATTTATTATTATGATCATTTATTATTATAGTTTTTAGTATTGTGTTGTTTTCTGTTATGTGTTTAATAGTTCGATAGTGTCTTTGTCTTTCAAACTTCTAGTGTTGAATTTTCCTATTTAAACCTGCATTGTAATTGGATGAGGTAATGAATGAATGACAAAATGAATTCGAGTTTTCCCTAAATTTACCTTCTCTTCCAATCTCCCTTTCTGTCACTTCTTCCCTCCCCTTTTAAGAACTTCTTCTTCCTATCGATTTCTTCTTCCCCTCACTCTTTCTCTCTTCCTGCTTTAATTCTTTATTCCTATCCGCTGCTTCATCAAATTTGGTATTAGAGCCCAAAACAATTGTTTTCTCAAACAGTTGATTCTGGGCACCTTTCCCTTCTATTTCACCAGACGGCTTCTGCCTCTGTCGCACGTCCTCACTCATCAACCGAACATCCCTTCTCTTTTCTCTTCTGGTTTCATTAACGATTTGATTTTCGCTGCTCTGTTCTCGGGTTTCTGGAATCAGAGAACTGCGACTACACTGCTCGCCGGAGTTCTTGGTCTATCTCCCTCTGTTGCTCGTTTGCCGACGACCCGTGTCTGAATATCGCCAATTTTCGTGGATTATGATCTCTGCGTTAGCGACTGGTAGTTCTGGGTCTTCGCTGTTCCTTCGTCATCAGCTTCAACGCCTCTCATCGCCTACGTCGTACCCCGCGACTCTGTGGTCCGGCGATCCCTCTCAACTTCGCTGCTCGGGTTTGCAGCTATGGTGTTCCCTGGTTCACCGCTCGGACATTGCACTTACCCTTTCGTCGGGTCTCTGGTAATCAACGCCTCTCATCGGGTCTCTGGTATTCGAGTAGTTAGCCGCTCTCTGTTTCATTATTTTGCTGCGTTGTTCATTCTCGGCCAAACAAATAGAGAGTTTTCTGTGCCCCTTTGTTAGTAGGGGTGATCGTGGTCTGGGTCGGTCCGGTTTTTGGAGAGACTAGGACTGTAACACCCGGTTTTACGGGATTTTAGAATTTTCGCTATATAATGACATTTTCATAAATATATCAAATTTAGTCCGTTTTGCGAACGGAAAATTTTATTGGAACCCCATGAGTAAATTGGAGTATCTTGAGGAATAAGGAAATTTTTGGAGATGTAACGCCCGGGTTATGAGTTTTTGATATTTTTCGTAATACAAAGGGTATTTTAGTAAATATAGTAAACTAGGTCCGTTTTGCAAACGGAAAGTTTCAGTAGAGCCCTAGTAATAAATCAGAATTTTTGGTGAAATAAGAAAATTTCGAGAAACCAAATCGATAGATCAATTAACAAAATAAGTAGAGGATTAATAGAAAATATACTAAAGGGCAAAATTGTCATTTAACAAGCAAAATGTTATTAAAATCACAAAATCCCTCCCTCTTCAAAACTCTTAACGTCTTCTCTCCCTCCCATAATACTCTCTGGCAATTTGTTCATTGCCTCCTACGACTCTCCACGATTCTTCAACGATTCTTCCTTCGATCAACGCCGCTCTTTCACGTTTCTTTCCCCAATCGAAGTTTTAGGTAAGAATCTATGCTTTTGGACGGTTAGTTCTCGATTTCTAGGGTTTAAACGATTAGGGTTTTACCGAAATAGTCGGGTTATGTTAGAAATGTTAGGTTTACAGTGTTTGTCACTCTAATAGATGTATTTGCGGTTATTGGTGAAAGTTTGATAATATTAATGCTTGGGTTGGAGTTTTTGGTTGTTGAAATGTATAGAAACTCCATTAATGGAGGTTTTAGTAATTTTGAGCGCGAATTGCTCGACGAAATGCCCGAGAGAAGTAAATTAGAATTTTAGAAAATTTCATTTAGCTAGGAGTTTCGTTAGTTTTGGAAATTTGATAGTTTAGGCTCGGTTTTAACGTCATGTGTTGTGGATTGGATTAGGTGAACAAAGCTCACAGACGAAGCTCGGTGTGCTAAGGACCCGAGGTAAGTCTTCGTGAATCGTTTGGCCGATTTGGCCTACACCATAAGAATGTATGTCGATTGAGGAATTGAAGATTTTGGATGTTTTAGGTAAATAGGATGGGTAGTTAGTGTAACGAATCTTAATTAAACCCTTGCACTATTCCTAAAAATCCCATGAAATTTAAACTTTTATTCGTATTTTGATCATGCATGAATAAGAGTTCTCAACCCCGTTCAGCAGAAGACTATTCATGTGTGAAAATTTCCTCTCGAGTTCTATCACTTAATTTCTCTCGGAATAAATAATCACTTAGTTCTTCTGGGGTTTCATCAATTTAAGCAATGGAGGAGGATGTTTCTCTCTATCGGGTTTGGACGATGGAAACAGAAGGAAATACCTCTCGGGTTTCATCAATTTAAACAGTGAAAGAGGATATTTCTCTCTATCAGGTTTGGACGACAAAAAAACGAAAGAAATACCTCTCGGGTTCATCAATTTAAAACAGTGAAGGAGAATATTTCTCTCTATCCGGGTTGGACGACAAAAACCTTAGGAGGCGTGGACACGAAAACTGTAGGCAGTGCGGACGACTGAAAACTGTAGGCAGTGTGGAACGACTGAGTTTCTCTACTAGAATACTTACTAACTTAAATTTATCGTCCACAGACTTTGGACGATGACTTTCTTACAGAATACTTAACTAAAATTTATCGTCCACAGACTTTGGACGATGACTTTCTTACAGAATACTTAACTAAAATTTATCGTCCACAGACTTTGGACGATGACTTTCTTACAGAATACTTAACTAAAATTTATCGTCCACAGACTTTGGACGATGACTTTCTTACAGAATACTTAACTAAAATTTATCGTCCACAGACTTTGGACGATGACTTTCTTACAGAATACTTAACTAAAATTTATCGTCCACAGACTTTGGACGATGACTTTCTTACAGAATACTTAACTAAAATTTATCGTCCACAGACTTTGGACGATGACTTTCTTACAGAATACTTAACTAAAATTTATCGTCCACAGACTTTGGACGATGACTTTCTTACAGAATACTTAACTAAAATTTATCGTCCACAGACTTTGGACGATGACTTTCTTACAGAATACTTAACTAAAATTTATCGTCCATGACTTTCTTACAGAATACTTAACTAAATTTATCGTCCACAGACTTTGGACGATGACTTCTTACAAAATTACTTAATTAAAATTTATCGTCCACAGACTTTGGACGATGATTTTCTTACAGAATACTTAACTAAAATTTATCATCCACATTCGTCCACGTGACTTATTCGTCCACGAGACTTATTCGTCCACGTGACTTACTTGTCCACAGGCTACTTAAACCCTATTCGTCCACGGGCTATTGCCCACGGAACTTGGACAACGACCTTGGACGACATCCTGACTTATAAAATTCTGACACTAAACCATGTAATACCCAATCGATTGCCCCTATTGGTGAGATCGCCTAGCTCTCTGGATTTTGTCCAGAGAGCTGCATTCACATTATTTTTCCATGTACCTACACACCATTCACCCAGAATTTCCAGAAACATTAAACGTCAAAAATCATCTTCAATTTCATCGATTTAAATATCTACACTATTCAGACACCAAACACCCTAAAATGAGTTCTATACAATTCATATACTTTCCCCCATCAGCCCGACATAAACCCAAAATCGGCAAAACACTTAACTAATGCTCCCACGAGTCAATTTGGTTGTGACTGCACTGCACACTCCCACGGGTACACATCTTCGACTAGCTTATGTGTCGGGTGGAGGAATCTCATCCTCACCTGTCTCGAAGTCACCTACACCATAGAAAATAAACTATGAGCTACAGAGCTCAGCAAGTCTCGTAAATGGGAATGCATGCTATGTGTAATACCTGGTTTTACGGGATATTAATATTATATTATACGATGACATTTTTATAGATATATCAAATCAAGTTAGTTTTGAGAGCTGAGAGCTTTATTACGATCCTAACGATTAATAGGAATTTTAAGAAATTTACGAGAATTTTTAGAGCAATAACGGTATATTTCGAGTAATTAAGTTTCTCGTAATGTAAAGGACGTTTTAGTAAAAATAGTAAACGAGGTCCGAATTGTGAACGGACAGTTTTAATAAATCCCAAATAATAAGTTGAACTTATTGTTGAAATAAGGAAATTTGAGAAAACCGAATCATTGGTCAATTAACGAAACGAAGAATGAAACTAATATAAAATCAAGGGATGGGCAAAATAGTAAATTGACAAACTAATTTTAAAAAAAAAACTCACTTCTCTCTTTCTCCCTCATTTTTCTTCTCTTCTCCCTGTCGATGCCGAGCTCCAGCGACTTCTCCCTCTTCTCCTTCACGGCGTCCTCCATTTCCGACGATCAAGCTCTCCGATCGTCTCGTTTTCTCCGTGTTTTCTCTTCCTCTCGCAACCCTAGGTATGAATCTATGGTTATAAAGAGTTAGTTTTCAATTTTTGGGTTGATTTAAAGTTAGGGTTTCCGTTTAGGGTTTCGTCGAAAATGCGAATTAGGGTTCGAAATGATAGGTTGTCGTAGTGTATGGACGTATTGTACGTATTGGACGTTATTGGATGAATTTATACCGATTTGTGTGAAATGTTAAAATTGGAGAATTTAGGGATTTTTGGAAAAACTCGTAATTTGGGATCTGAGGTGCCGAGCGCATAATTGCTCGATGAACTGGATTAAAGCTTTAGGAAATTTTCTTTAGTTAAGGTTTTGTTAATTTGGACGTTTAGTAGCTTAAACTCGTTTTAACGTCGATGTTGTATTTTGCCTCAGACAAACAACGCTCGTGGACGGAGCTTGAGCTGCAACGGACACGAGGTAAGTTCTCGTGATCTTCTCTGGCCGATTGGCCTACACCGTACGTCGAAGTCGTCTCGAGGAGTTTTGGTGACGTGCTTGTTTAATTGTTTTGGTTGGGTAGTTAGATTGATTTGTTTTATAGTTTATGCATTTATAGTCTTGATGGTACATATGTTGCTTGCTTATGTTTATATTGAACTGTTCACGCATCACGTGTTTTAAAAGAGCTTGCTGATATTTTTATTTCATAGGTGTCTGTATGGTGTAGGTGACTTCGACATAGGTGAGGACGAGATCCCTCCACCTGAGGAGTGATGCAGTTGACGGAGGATGGTCGCGGAAGTGTGTTGGCGCAGTCGAGGCGCATTTTGACCCGTGGGACTTATGGTTGGATGTTTTGAGGGTTTTTGGGAATTGTCAGGTTAACGGTGGAGTAGATAGTTTAATTGTATAGATAGAACATTATAGGATGTTTGGATCTGGATAGGTTATGTATTGATGTTTTGAAATATTTTGGAAATTGATTTTATAACCTTTTGTTTGATTTCAAAACAGCAGGATTTGTTTAGGTTTTAAACATATCCACGCAGTTCGTTTTCAAGAAAATGTACTTCGTTTTAAATGCATTTTGAGTCGGTTTTAGATGAGGTTATGGAGAACGTATGAACGTTGGGCAAGTTTATGTCAATTGTATGGTGGAAGAATATGTATGTATGTTGATAGTTGTGGGTGAAGTTAGAAATGTTGTAGGTTATGTGTATATGGCTGCAAGAAGAAAAGGGAGAGAAAGGAAACGGGCGAGGGAGGCATTCCCTAGAATTGGATTCCAGGGAGGATGGCGATCGATCGCCCAAGGGTGGGGATCGATCGTCTATTGGTCGCCACTCCCTGCAAATTTTCCAAGGAGTGTGGCGATCGATCGCCACAAATGTGGCGATCGATCGTCACAAATGTGGCAATTGATCGCCACAGGCGATTTTGCAACAGGCGAATGTTCGCCTGTTGCGATCGCCCCTGTATATTAGGGATGAAAATACCTTTTTGTCCCTCGGCTGATACTTAATTGTTTTTAAATGTTTTTAATTGTTTTACATATTTGTTTTAATTGTTTTTAAGAAATTGTTTTAAGTTTTATTTCCGCTCGAACGTTAAACTTAAAGTTTTAAGTATAAAAAAAAAATAATACGGGAAAATAAGGGTACAGCGTTAGGGTCGCTACACTATGCGTGCAGGCTTTGTAACAACATGCATTACATTTTCACCATTTAGTTTCATAGCGGGAGGTGTCACCGGGGGTTGACTCACCAGATAGAGAGGGCACATCTTACGGTTAGATAGCCCTTTCCATCTGCAAGGGGAAACATGCTCCTCCTCTCAGGACAGCTATGTCTGAATCCCACCCCGACGTGACCGGGATTATATGCATTTCATATCTTTTCATTTAGCGTTACTTTTCATGAAAAATATTTGCGAAAATTCATTTTTCGTGCTAGTTCGTAAAACATGATTCATGGACATGGATTTGTACAATAAAAGTAAGGAAAGCATAAACAATACATAGAACCTAATTAAAAACGTTCTAACACACAATTCTTCTAAACTACCCATCCAACCTACATTTAAACAAAAATTTCACCAATTATCCTCGATCAACAAAGCTTATCCATGGTGTAGGCCAAATCGGCCAAAAAGTCCCGAAAACTTACCTCGGTTCCTCAGCACGCCGAGCAATATCCGTGAGCTTTGTTCACCTAAATCAATTCATAACATACGGAATTAAAACCGAGTCTAAACCAATCGGACTCATTATTTTTACTTATCTATCCTCCATAATTGTAAACAACTCATTATCATCCACAATTCTATAGCCAATAATTTATATCTTCACGCAGCAAATTCAAACGAAACCCTAAGAAACTCTAGCCGATTAACAGTTTTAGAGAACCCGGATAATAACTTCCCAAATGTTAGAGTCTTACCTAGGATTGCGATGGAAGAAGAAAGCGCGAAGAAAACCGATGATCGAAGTGGAACGTCGGTTGTCGAAAAAGAGAACGCGGGAGGGGAAGAAATTGCCCCAAGTCCTTTGGAGAACGATATTTCAGAATGAGAAATCGTGGAAGGAATTTGCTTTTTAATAGAAGCTTGAGTGGTTAAATGACCATTTTGCCCTCCCTTGGATTTTCTATTTGTTTGTTCGCCTATTTTGTTAATTGATCTATTGATCCATTTCTTCAAATTTTCTTTTTTTGCCATAAATTCCAATTTGTTACTATGGTTCCATTAAAACTTTTTATTTGCCAAACGGACTTAATTTGACATATTTACAAAAATACCATTATATAGTGGAATTATAAAATCCCGTAAAACCGGATGTTACAGTTAGGTTTTGTTAAGTTATTGATGTTGTGTTGTTTAATATTAGTTTTAATGCCTTTGATACTGTTATAGCATTGTACATGTCCATGCATCACGTTTTCTAAAATATGTTTTCATGAAAAGAAAATGACAAATGAAAATGTATGAATGCACGTAATCATGGTCACGTCGGGGAGATGGTTTAGACATGGCTGTCCTAAAGGTGAAGCATGTTCTTTCCTCCCGGGTAGATTAAAGGGGCTATCCAACCGCCGGATGAGTCGTTTTCATCTACTGAGAGTGCACCCCCAGTGACATCCCATATGAAATATAATGAATGAAATGACTGCATGATTTTTATGAACAGCATATGCATAGCATGCATTCTCATTTACGTAGATTTACTAAGCCTTTAGCTCATAGAATATCTCTATGGTGTTGGTGATCTCGAGCAAGGTGAGGATGATGTTCCTCCACCTGAAGCACAAGCAGGTTGAAGAAGTGTGCTCGTTGAAGTCCGCTGAACAGTCGAGGCGACTTTTAACCCGTGGGAGCTAAAGGATAAGTATTTTGTGGTTTTGGGTAAGTTATACATGGATGATATAAAAATTGCATAGATAACTCATTTTAGGGTGATTGGTACATGGATAGTGGATGTATAGGTGTTTTGACGCTTTTTGGATAGTTTTGGAGAACAAATGTATAGAATGCCTATTTTGATGGTTTATACAGATGGGTTCACTGTTGGATGAGTTCATGTCTTTCCGTTGCTTTGTTGATATTAATGAACTAGGTTTTGGATGAAATAAGATTGGATTTTTGATGAAATGGGTTTTGATGTTTGGAGATAGGTTTTGACGATTTAAAGTCGGATTTCAATGATTTTAGGATGAGGCTTTCGAATTTTGGATGTGTATTTTAGTGGAAATGTTGAAGGAATGTTTGAGGATGGATATTGAAGTGTTCTTAGGTGAAAGATTGAAGAAAAATGGCAAAGGAGGAATTTGGGCTCAGAGTGGTGCGCTGGGCGCGCGCAGGCAGGGAAAGCAGGGCGCGCGGGGGCGCGCTGCCCTGCACCAGGCGATCGATCAATGCATTTGGCCGATTGATCGGCTGTGTTGCTGGAAAAATGGCGCATTCTAGAGGATGTGCCAATCAATTGGTGCCCTCAGCCGATCGATCGGCCAATAGTGCTTGCGTTCTGGAAAAATCCCGAGCGATCAACGATCGATCGGCACCCCTAGCCGAGCGATCGGCGCCCCTAGCCGATTGATTGGCCCTCGCAGGGCGCTGGGCACTGGCGCTGGCGCGGGTGAGGCGCACGGTGTAGGGGCAGCATGTGTGCATGGCGCGCCAGGGGCCTGCTCGCCGAATGCAGGGCGCGCCCCATGCATGCCAATTGACATGTTTTGATGTCCTAGGCCTCTTTTGATGATTCCTGACCTTAGACGAGTCATTGTGGGTACTTTTTAAGTTAAACCCTAAACGTCGATAGATATGGATTGAATGCTCGAGTCCGTTCTCTAATGATTGATGAACGAATGAAAAGGAAATGAAACGGAAAAATGAAAATGATAAACGAAAATGAAAAATTTTATGAGAACGGGCGAGGGTAGCATGTATGCACGTCACAGCACAGGTCGTGGCGGTCCTGGCATGGGGTTGGGGTCGTCACAAGGACCGGACCACTAAATTCAGTTTTTAAATTTTTGCACTAATAAGCCCAAAAAAATTTCCAAGACTGGACCAGAACCGGACCAGATTTCTGGTCTCGATTCTGGTCTGGTTTTTGTCCTCCCAGTTTTTTTTCTCATTTATCATACTTGGCTGCACAAGAAACATGTTGCCCAAACAGAACAAAAAAATACACAGCAATTGCTAAAATGTAATTTACACAACCTAATTACTAAACAGAATGCAGAGCAATTGCTCATAAAAACCTGGTCTCTGTTCATGCTGTAAAATTAAAACAAAAAACACAACTAAAACACAGAAAATATGTCAATTAAACATGACACAAAGGGTCGGTACTGCAAGCAGAAGCCTAAAACAAAGGGTCGGTACTCTTTCGGTTAAGCCAAGAGAGTACCCCAAAATCCAGAACGAAATATCCCAAAAATAGGTTAAAAAATGTCTGGAACAGAGGATGGGGCTAACCAGTAATCAAAGAAACAAGAAACAAGAAGTGTGAGATGGAGGATGAGGGACGGCGAGGGCGAGAGAATTGAGAGTCGTTTGTCGAAGAGAAGAGGCAGACGAGGGAATAACCTCTTTCGTCTAAGAAGAGTTGTCTGTTGAAGAGAAGAGGCAGCGGCAGAAGGAAAGTGAATTAGGGATTTAGGGTTATACAATATGGTCCGGTCTGATTTCAGTGGTCTTCTCTCTTTAGACCCGAAAACCGAACCAATAACTTCGGTTCTGGTAAATCAAAATTGAAAATTATTAATTTAATGGGTAAAATTGACCAAAATCGGACCAACTAGGTCGGTTCTGGTCCGGTTCTTGATTCTGGTCGGTTCTTGCTCACCCCTATTTGTTAGTTTAATGCTTCTTGTTCGTAAATACAGCTTTAATATTATCCTTGTGTTGTGATTTACCCATATTTTGATCCAAAATTACATCAGTCTTGTGTCCTTTAATTACGTCAGTCTTGTTTCATTTAACCAAACTTCATATGATCCTTGGTCCGTCCTAAACAATATTCAGTTTAATCTTTGATGACCATTTTATAATTTCCCATTAAATATTCCGTTCATATTGATAATCAATTTTGTTGTGAAATTTTTTGTTGTAATTTTTGGGCCTTTGTTTCATTATTTTAGAATATCAATTATTCGTGGTTGCTTTATTAGAAGTCAGTATAATTGTTTTTTTAAAAAAAAAATTACATGTCGTTTTGTTAGTTTGGCTGTAGTAAATATTATTCATTGCTAGTAATATTTATTTATTGATCTCTACATGCCAATCACGAAACTTATTGAACTCTACATTTCCTTCGTTTAGAAACATTGTATACAGTTACGAAGTGGTCGTCAGGTTTCATCTAAATCTAGTATCGTAGATGATGCCCTTTCTAAAGAAGTAGCACAATTGCTTAGCAACCAACAACAATTCCAAGAACAATTAGCTACTATCCAAACTGAGTTAGATACTACTAGTGAGGTAAATAGAGACTTTGGAAATAGAAATAATAATGTGGAACAAATTTCTCATCTTTCGGATTCTGACAACTCTGTTATGTTCCACAACAGACCCCAATATCATCGATAAGATACTTGCCGACACCAACATTGAGATAGAAATATGACCGAGAATGGTCGAAACCACTTTTGTCATGGATCACCGACCCTTAGACACCAGGATGAACAACTTTTTAGGAATATTAAATTAGACGCACCTACTTTTGATGGTTGTCTAATTCCCCATATTTTTACTCAATGGATAAAAGATATGGATTATTTCTTTGCTTGGTATGGGGTGCCAAAACTTCGCCGAGTTCAATTTGCTAGTTTAAAATTATCTGGGACTGCCCAATTGTTTTGGGAAAGTGTTGGGGATCTCCTGGAAAGGCGTGGTGTTCCTCCTGTCGAAAGTTGGCAAGAAATAAAACGACGACTTCAAGAAAAGTATTTGTCCTAATCCTATCAAGGCAACCTGTTGGACCAATGGAATGCTCTTTCACAGGGCAACCGACCAGTCACAGAATATGTTAGTCAATTCGATGATTTTCGAATGAGAAGTCAAATTGTCGAAGATGAGGCCATGACTTTGAGCAGGTTTTGACAAGGTTTAAGAGATGACCTTAGACGCAAACTTATCCTTCGAGACGTCAACTCCCTTGATCACGCATATTTCTTAGTTCGAGACTATGAATTGATTATGAAATTGCCAAATGGCAAGTGGTATGATGTTAGAAGTTCACCAGTCCAGACCCCTATCGCTTCTAAGTCTCACCTGGGACCTCCTCCAGGTAATACCCCTTTGGGAGAGAAAACAAAGGGAAAAATGTAGACATTTCATGAAATTCTTCACGATTACAATGTTTCAATTGTAAGGGTTTCGGTCACATTTCCTGTAATTGCCCTAGCTGGAACCTAATTCTACAAGAAAGTGAAAATACAATTGGAGAGACAAGTGAAGAACATATTTATGAACCTAACCTTGAAGAGTTTTAGGATTTGGATGAAGAAAACTTTGTAGGCTGTATTCGAAAACAGCCTACTCATTCGGTCTCTCCCCAATTAAGTGTTGTGGGATGTACACTTACCCAACCCTAAAAGGACGTTGAGGATTGGCGTCGTCATTCCATCTTTCATCCATATATTAAAATCAACGAAAAAGGTTGTAAGATCATTGTGGATAGCAGTAACTGTGTTAATGTGGTATCTGTTACAACTGTAACACGTTTGGGGTTGAAGTTTGAACGGATATAAAAAATAACTCTGGTGTGACGTCATTCCTATGGATGTTAGTCATATCATCCTCGGTCATCCGTGGTTGTTCGATTTGGATGTCACTATCCATGGTCGATCGAATTCTTGTTCTTTTGTATTCCACAGAAAGAAAATTCACCTTAATCATTTAGCTCCGAACCCAAAATCATTGGAGTCCCCTCCAGCAAAGAAAATGGTGGAACAAAAAGGACTAAATGTTATTACTCCTACGGAATTTGAATGTTCACTTAAAAATGATTCAGTCGTCTTTGTTGTGATGGTAGTTGAGAGTTTTTCTAGACCTCCACCCTTAACTTCCACAAAAACTCAAACGATCATTCATGCATATAAGGATGTCTTTTCTGAAGACCTCTTTGATCATCTACCTCCACTACGAGATATCCAACATGAAATTGAGTTTACTTTAGGAGCTTCCCTGCCAAATTTACCTCACTACATAATGAATCCCACTGAGCATAGTGAGCTACAAAGACAAGTAAGCGAACTTCTGAGTAAATAATTTATTTGTGAAAGTTTAAGCCCTTGTGCAGTTTCAGCCCTTCTAATGCCAAAAAAAGACAGCACTTGGAGGATGTGCATTGATAGTCGTGCCATCAACAAGATTACTATAAAGTATCATTTCCCCATCCCTTGACTTGATGATCTGTTGGACTTAATGACTCACGCTAAGATTTTTTCCAAAATTGAACTTAGAAGTGGGTATCATCAAATAAGGATTCGTCTAGGTGACAAATGGAAAACTGGTTTCAAAACAAAGAATCTTTATGAGTGGCTTGTTATGCCATTTGGCCTTACCAATGCTCCAAGCACTTTCTTCAAAGTAATGACTCATACTTTCCGGTCTTTTATGGGCAAATTCCTAGTTGTTTATTTCGATGACATCCTTGTTTTTAGTCAAATTATTACACAGCATTGAGATCACCTCCATCAAGTCTGTTCTACTCTTCGAGCATCTAGCCTCTACGCCAACGTTAAGAAATGTGCATTTTTTACTGAGAGTGTAATGACCCGACCCCACGGGCCCGCCAGTCGTGCAGTCCTCACCCAACAGGCCCAGGCACTGCCACGTGGCAGCCACACAGGCCCACCACGTGTACTCACGATCTTCTCCCACTACCTGGTTTAATGGGAGTTTTTACCTTCCCTGGGATTAGAACCCTGGCTCCCAGGCTTCATAACAAAGGGTTCACCATCCCAAGTACCACTTGAACTACTGGCGACCGGCCCACACCCCCGGAGTAACAACCCAATAATGGTGGGCCCCCCGAGTCATAGCGTGGCGTCGCATTAACTCACAAGACTTCTCCCAGCTGGCATGAGAGTTTTATACCTTCCCCAGATTCGAACCAGGACCTCCAGCTAAAGTGCATGGGCTTACAGAATCTGGTACCACTTGACCTGCGCCTTTTTTTGTGGCGACCGGCCCACACCCCCGGAGTAACAACCCAATAATGGCGGGCCCCCCGAGTCACAGCGTGGCGTCGCATTAACACACAAAACTTCTCCCAGCTGACATGGGAGTTTTATACCTTCCCTAGATTCGAACCCAGGACCTCCAGCTAAAGTGCATGGGCTTACAGAATCTGGTACCACTTGACCTAGCAGCTAGCTCAAGTGGTACCTGGGATGGTGAACCCTTGGTTATGAAGCCTGGGAGCCAGGGTTCTAATCCTAGGGAAGACAAAAACTCCCATTAAACCAGGTAGTGGGAGAAGATCCTGAGTACACGTGGTGGGCCTGTGTGGTTGCCACGTGGCAGTGCCTGGGCCTGTTGGGTGAGGACATGCACGACTGGCAGGGCCCGTGGGGTCGGGTCGTTACAAAAAAGGTGTTTTTTTGTAACGACCCGACGGGTTCCCCAGCCCGAGCCGTGCAGTCCTCGCCCCACAGGCCCAGGCTCTGCCACGTGGCAGCCACACAAGCCCGCCATGTGTACTCACGATTTTCCCCTCACTACCATGGTTTAATGGGGGTTTTTGCCTCCCTAGGGATTCGAACTTGGGCTCCCAGGCTTCATAACCACAAGTTCACCATCCCTGGTACCACTTGAGCTATCGTGAGTATGTGGCAGCCACTCAGGCCCACCACATGTACTCACGATCTTCCCCCACTACCTGGTTTAATGGAGATTTTTGCCTTCCCTAGGATTAGAACCCTGGCTCCCAGGCTTCATAACCAAGGGTTCACCATCTTAGGTACCACTTGAGCTGTAGTGGGGGAAGATCGTGAGTACATGTGGTGGGCCTGTGTGGCTGCCACGTGGCAGTGCCTGGGCCTGTTGGGTGAGGACTGCACGACCCACGTGGCAGCATGGACTGCACGGCTCGGGCGGAAGAACCCGTCGGGTCGTTACAAAAAAGGCACCTTTTTTGTAACGACCTGACGGGTTCCCCCGCCCGAGCCGTGCAGTCCTCGCCCCACAAGCCCAGGCCCTGCCACATGGCAGCCACACAGACCCGCCTATGTGTACTCACGATCTGCCCCACTACCTGGTTTAATGGGGGTTTTTGCCTCCCCAGGGATTCGAACTTGGGCTCCCAGGCTTCATAACCACAAGTTCACCATCCTCTGGTACCACTTGAGCTACTACCTGTGTGGCTGCCACGTGGCAGGGCCTGAGTCTGTGGGGCGAGGACTGTACGGCTTGGGCGGGGGAACCCGTCGGGTCATTACAGAGAGTGTCACCTTTTTAGGTTTTATAGTCTCTACGACAGGAGTATCCTCCGATCCTATAAAGGTTAAAGCGATTGTTGAATGGCCTGAGCCTAAAAGCTTAAATGATGTTCGAAGCTTTCACGGGTTAGCCACCTTTTATTATCGTTTCAACAAAGGATTCAGTACAATTATGGCTCCTGTTACTGAATGTCTAAAAAAGGGTGAATTTTGTTGGACACCGGTTGCATCTAAAGCCTTCAGCACTATTAAAATCCGAATGGTAGAGGCCCCGGTCATGCGACTTCCAGACTTTTCTAAAGTCTTTGAGGTTGAATGTGACGCATCATGAATGGGAATTGGTGGCGTTCTTAGCTAGGAGCGACAAGCGACATCCTGTCGCTTATTTTAGTGAAAAGTTGAATGATACCAAACAACATTATTCAACATATGACATAATATGCAATCGTACAAGCCCTACGCTATTGGCGTCACTACTTGTTACCATAAGAATTTGTAATTTATTCGGACCATGAAGCCTTACGATATCTCAATGGCTGAACTCTCGTCATGGTTGTTGGATTGAGTATCTGCAAGCATACTCGTTTGTATTGAAACACGAGAAACATGTGGACAATCAAGCATCTGATGCACTAAGTCTTTGGGTTTCTTTACTTAGCATCATGAGTGCTAAGATTGTAGGCTTCGAAAAACTCAAAGAAGATTATGAGTCTTGTCCTAATTTTAAAGATATTGTTCTTACCTTGAAAAACGGGCAAGCGAGGGGAAACGATGTTTATCATTTGAAGGATGATTATCTTTTTAAAACTAACAAGTTGTGCATTCCTCAAACTTTGGTTTGAGATTTCATCATTTGGGAGATCCATGTAGGAGGGTTAGCTGTCACTTTGGGCAAGATAAAACGATTGAAAAAGTCGAACGTCAATTCTACTGGCCTAAATTAAAGAAAGATGTAAGCAAAATAGTTAGTGCTTGCAAAATTTGTCAAATGGCTAAGCAAAGGCGTCAAAACAGTGGTATTTATACACCTCTCCCTGTTCCTAATTGTCCTTGGGAGGATGTTAGTATGGACTTTATACTTGGACTACCGCGCACTCCAAAGAAATATGACTCTATCTTAGTCGTTGTTGATTGTTTCTCGAAAATGGCTCACTTTATCCCATGTAATAAAACGTCTGATGTGTCTAAGATAGGTCACTTATACTTTAATGAGATTAGTAAATTATATGGTCTCCCTATAACCATTGTCCCGGATAGGGATGTGTGTTTCACTAGTCACTTTTGGAGAATTCTTTGGCACATGGTAGGCACAACTTTCCAATTGTCTACTGTTTATCATCCTCAAACCGATGGCCAAACTGAAGTTGTTAATAGAAGCCTTGGTAACTTGTTAAGATGTTTGGTTAAAGAAAATCTTAAAAATTAGGATGTAATTCTCCTCACCGCTCAACTTGCATATAATAGCTCTATAAACTGATCCTTAGGCATGAGTCCGTTTGAAGTTGTTCATGGCTTCAAACCTAAGAAACCCTTGGACCTCCTCCCTATGTCACCGCATGCTAGTGTGTCTATGTCGGCTAAAAGTTTTGCCCAACATCTTCATGATTTGTATATAGAGATCAATAAACAAATAGAAGCTAACAATGCATCGTATAAACTACGAGCTGATTTACACAAACGAAATATTGAATTTAATGTTGGTGATTATGTTATAGTTCGGATTCACCCTGTGCGGCATTCATTCGGATCTGGTTCTAAATTGCAACCTCGTAGTGTTGGTCCTTTTAAAATTTTAAAACGAATTGGTTCAAATGCTCATATCGTTGATCTTCCACCACACTTTGGTTATCATCCCACTTTTAATGTTGAAGACCTGATAGCTTAGAAAGGCCATTTTTGTCCATCAAATGATCTATTTTTACCTTCGTCCATCAACTTTGATCCTACAACTGCTAACCATGCCTCTCTAGCACCTCCTGTCACAACACAAATGGATAAAATTGATACTATTTTAGATGCACATGTTGTACTCACTAATGAAGGTGAGGTCCAGCGCTTCCTTGTCCGTTAGAGAGATCGCCCAGACAGTTATTGTACGTGAATTACCAGAGAGACACTTCAGCATTTAAATCAAGACCTTTTGGAGCTATTTCGGAGTCATCAGGATCTTTCTCTACCAAATTCTGTGACGGTTCAAAAAGATTCTCGAACCAGGCCTCCAGTCTCACGAGTTTATAATCGCCGATAGAAGATTGCTAAGCCGCTTAATTTATGGTTGGGAGATTGATTAGCTGCCGACCCATGGTTCTTTCAATTTGACTGGGTGGTTTCTCTTACCCCATGAGAGTTGATGTGGACATAATTTATTATTATGGTCATTTATTATTATAGTTTTTAGTATTGTTTGGTTTTCTGTTATGCGTTTAATAATTCATTAGTATCTTTGTCTTTCAAACTTCTAATATTGAAATTTCCTATTTAAACTTGCATCGTAATGGATGAGGTAACGAATGAATGACAAAATGAATTTGAGTTTTCCCTAAATTTACCTTCTCTTCCAATCTCACTATCACTTCTTCCCTCCCCTTTTCAAAAGAAGTATCGGTTTCTTCTTCCCCTAACTCTCTCTCTTCCTGCTTTCTTTCTTTATTCCTTGCCGCTGCCGCATCAGTTAGCCTTCACAATTATGATATTAGATCGACTTTTAGAGAGCTGCACCACTCTTACAGAGTTGAGCTTTGAAATTCTTGATCTTGTCGTCTGTTATGAGTACAATTTTACTTCACAGCTAATGCTGGGACAAGGAAGCTGGATGAGGAGACTGAAAACCTTGCTAGTAACTATTTCTAGTAATTAGCATACAACAGTGATGTGCAGAATACATTCAACAAGCAAAATACAGGGACACAAAGAGCTCAAGAAAGACATCAATGGCGGACAAGAAGAAATAATAACATGTTTCACCAACCGGACTCCCTAATGGAGACCTTCACAGGCTTCAATCGAACCGCCAATGTCAATATTCAGGAACAGGAAGGTCCTCCTCGAGCGGAGGAGCCGACACCCAGTCGCCATTTTCATCCCGCACAATCCCCTTGTTCTTCTCCACCCACCATGAACCAGGCACTTGATACTCATCCTTGAGAAACTCACAAGACTTGTTCACTAGAGCCAAGCTTCTCTTCACCTTCAGCTCAAACTCTGCGTCTTCTCCATTCCACCCTGCAACTACATGCAACATGGCCTGCAAATTATGCCAATCGCCTGGATTGGTCGAATCCTTCAGGCTCGGTGACTTCCTCGTATCGATCTCCAGCTCTGTTCCTATGTCCACATAGCCGAAGATAGTTCCAGGGTAGAGTGGTATTAGATCAATCTTGTTCCTGGTATGAAGAATATTCACATTCTTATGCATTTCTAATATCTTCTTGAAGGCTTCATTCCCCACCTGAGGACACCCGTAAATAAACGCCGACACCGGTAGGTCAGAAAAGCCATTCTCGGATAAGTCGAAGGCGCTTAGAACTGATAAACAAGCTCCCAAGCTGTGTCCTGTGACGATGATGCTCATCTTCTCATCCTTGTATTTCTCCCGCAATTCTTTTAATTTTTCCAGAACTTGTGTTCGAGCGCTTAATTTTGTGAATGGCGAATTTGGATCGTCGGAAGTGTAGATTGTCAACCATCCTCTCATAACTTTTGGAGCTTTCTCGTCTTCTTCGTCTTCGCTGCTCGTTTCTTCTTTACCGATTCGATTTACTCCCTCGGGTTTAGCCAGAGGCAACAATGACTCAGCAGACTGTAACTCCGCTCCAAACACATTAATCCACTCATAATTTCGCGTCGTTCCTCGCCACACTACGTAAACCTCACGACGGCCCAGTGCTTTGCTTACTTGATCGCTGGTGACGGCTATGTAGCCGATCCAATTGGACTCTCTATCCCACGACTCCCGAGATTGAGAGTGAAGGAGCAGAGCTTCAGGCACGCTGACGCGAGCAGTGGCGTAGAGGAAGGAGACCACCTCGTAATCAGAAGCGTTTTTCAGCATGACATTCTGGAAGAAACAGGCCTTGCCGTAGCGGCTAGAGCCGCAGTACTTGGAGTTTTTGTCGTTGTTGAAGGCGTCGTAGGTGGCTTGGCAAAAGTCTCCGCAGCGAAGGATGAGCTCGCGAAGACCGAGGTCGAGAGGTTGAAGAAGCCTTCCCAGTCGTTAGAGCCAATGAGATTTTCCCATGTCGGCTCTGCTTGAGAATCTGCCATGGGAGCAAAGCTTCAGACTCGAAATGAACAGACGGGAATGATACAGAGGAGGAAAGGTGGTGCGTCTGCCGCCTTGTGGATAACGGATAGGGGCTTAGTTTATAGACAGTGTGCTGGGTAATGGGTAATAATTATAAATTCAAGAAGTATAGAGGGTAAAGTAAAATACCATAAAAGTACAAGTACCCAACTGCAAAACTTGACAAGAAAAACACTATTTCCGCCACACGAAACATGACAAAAAATGCACGAAAACAGAGACAGGCAGAAGCAGAGAGCCAGTCAGATTTCACTCACTTGGCAAGGACTTTCTTTTCTTCTGTGTTCTTCATTTTCGTCTCCACAGTCACTCCTTCCACACTCGAACTCCAGCTTTCATCCCCCTGTTTCTGTGGGTTAGGTTTATCTTCTATGATTTAGGCAGCGAAATGGAAGGCGACGACGAGTATAGAAGGAAAGAACGGGTCGCATTGGTGGCTATCGTGGTTCTCGCTTCCCTTGCCCTAGCTTCGCTGCTCGTCGCCTTCAGCTATTACTGCTACATTAGCAATAAGGTTTCCAAACGTCTTAGGACCCAGAAAAGTAAGCTGTCATCTGGTGCGAACTCTTACTTTCTCCCACCTGCATTACTTTTTTGCGATTCTGTTTGTCACCTTGGTTGAGCCCCCCCCCCCGCCTATTACCCCCCGTATTGCTGCTTCTATGGAGATGGAAAAATGCTGTCTCTTTTAGTTGAGAAAACGTGGGTATGGAATGGAATTTGATACTTTATAATTTTTGCGGCATAACTTTTGCAAAATCTTTGCTTTTAGCTGTCCTCCATTTTTGTGGTCTCGTTTTGGGAACTTTAGTTTCGGTTTTCCGTATAGAGATTTTACGAATCCTGCTTTCTGGGTGTTGGGATTAGGAAGAATGATGTTTAGTCGGCGGAGTCTGCCGACTGTTTGGCTGCTGAGAGATGTTGACAATGAAGATAAAAGGGTAAATGGAAAGACTTCTCGTTTGCCCTGTTTGCAGAACTAAAGGAGCTTCGACTACCCTCGATCGGCTTGAGTTTTGATATTTTAAAAAGATTTTTGGTTATTTTTTTCCATTTTTCTAAAACTACAAGTTTGAAAGATTCAAGAAAGGAAACATGTGAAAAACTATGCTTGCCGGTGACTGTAATTTCCTTTATCATTACTAACTTCTCATTAACTTCCTAAACGTTTCTTCTTTTATTGCTTTCGACCATGTCAACGATGACTAGGCCTGGGCTTGTTGTCTTTCGTTACCTTCTTGCTGTAAATTTTGTTCAGTAATATTATTCCAGTCCCAGATTATTTAGAACTGGAACTTGATTTTCCTGCTTTTACTAGCAAGCCAAAGGGGCAGTTATCGGATTGACTCGTTCTCTCTTTATAGGGAATAACAATGAAAATAAAGGTGGTTTTGAAAATCTTAAAGTCGTTGCCGAGGGAGGTCCCCAGGTTTTCACCTTTAAGCAGCTGCACTCAGCAACTGGTGGTTTCAGCAAGTCAAATGTGGTTGGACATGGCGGGTTTGGCTCAGTTTACAGAGGAGTTCTAAGCGATGGGAGGAAAGTTGCAATTAAGCTGATGGATCAGCCGGGAAAACAGGGCGAAGATGAATTTAAAGTGGAGGTATATTTTTAACAGAATATGTTGGACTTGGCTCTGGGTTTTGCAAAAAAAGTTTATTTCTTATTATTGGCTGATTTTCTGATAGGAACCGATAGAATTTACAAAGAATCAAGCAAGAAAAATATGATTAAACGAAATTATAAATATAACGAAGACATTCGAGAAGTGTTCATCCTCTCCCCGTATTATATTTTCCCAAAATATCAATCCTCCTTAGATGCTACCTTCTTTTTTCTCTTAAATAATTAAATAGAATCTTAAAAGACAACTAAATGACATTTCTTCGTCTTAAACTTTTATCTTCAGATCACACTATAATAATGACTTATTACTTATTATTTCATTGGAAGTCTATCATTTTCTTTGTTCGCTAACAGGTGGAATTGTTGAGCCGGCTTCATTCTCCATATTTACTTGCACTGCTCGGGTATTGCTCCGATAACAATCATAAACTTCTCGTCTATGAATTCATGGCAAATGGAGGACTTCAGGAGCATCTTTATCCCATTCCGAGTAAGTAAAAATTTTAACTTCTCCTAATATTTTCATGTCCGAAATAAATTTGATGCTGGATTTACGTCTAATTTGAATGGAAATTTCTAGATTCTAGTGCAGCCTCCTTGAAGCTGGACTGGGAAACACGGTTGAGAATTGCTCTTGAAGCTGCAAAAGGATTGGAGTATCTTCACGAACACGTAAATCCGCCGGTTATTCACAGAGATTTCAAAAGCAGCAACATCCTCTTGGATAGATACTTCCACGCCAAAGTTTCAGATTTTGGACTTGCGAAGATTGGGTCTGACAAAGTTGGAGGACATGTTTCAACACGAGTTTTAGGCACGCAAGGATATGTCGCTCCTGAGTAAGATCCTTGCAAGCTTTTATTTAAACTAATTAAATTCATAATTTTTAAATTTTTTGTAATGTGCCCATTTCCTGAAACTCTATTATATGCTAGAATTTCATAAAACAGCATGACACCCTTTGAAATCATAGGTATGCACTAACCGGACATTTGACGACAAAGTCAGATGTGTATAGTTTTGGGGTCGTTCTATTGGAGTTGCTCACAGGAAGAGTTCCTGTCGATATGAAACGGCCTCCTGGAGAAGCTACTCTGGTTTCTTGGGTCTGTTTTTCTTAGCTTATCTCTTTGATTAATTTTCCCTCACAAATGATGCTTAGTATGAACCATCTCTCATCCTGGTCTCTCTAAACATGTGATATATTTCCAATTTAAATCATCTCTCTCCCTCGTCATTGAATTGTGGGGAAAGCAGGCTTTGCCGAGGCTGACCGACAGAGAGAAAGTAGTGGAGATCATGGATCCCACGTTGGAGGGTCAGTACACAATGAAGGACGTGATTCAGGTGGCAGCCATTGCTGCTATGTGTGTTCAACCAGAGGCAGATTATAGGCCACTGATGGCTGATGTTGTCCATTCTCTTGTTCCGCTTGCCAAAAACAACCGAACAACCTCGAAGACCAACAATGCTGCGGATTTAATCGCCATTAAGTCCCCGAGCCCTCAGGAATGTCGGAAAAGCGAGAGTGGAAGACTAATTATATCGAAACTTAGCCAATCGGATTTAATCTCTGGTAGTCTTGTTGAATGAAAGTTCTTTTCTTTGTTTCCAGAACAATTTCTGCAGGTATTGTAAGATGAAGTGTTGTTTAAATGAACAAATATTAAACAAAAACTGATAATGGTCTCGTAAATACTCCTCCCAGATGAAAATTCAATAAAAGAAGAAAGAGAGACCGACAAAGAAATTGAGAAAATGAAGGGGATGTACCATTTGACCGTTGTCGTCTGAGTTCTGTGTCTTATTGTGGGAATAGTCAAACATCGCTTCAACGCCTTAGCTGTAATCTACGGCAGAGAACAGCTAAAAATCTGGAGAATCTCGTTCTGAGACATCACCTTCTTCGTTCTTGTTGCGTCTTAAATAACTATTTTATTGGAATATAAATATTTTTAAAAATAGTGAAACTTTTATTATGGATGTGTACTTATTACCAAAAGAAATGGGCGTTTTGTTTTTGGCAAAGATTCTCAAATAAGTTTGAAAAAATGGTGATCCTGTCCCTAAAATTAAAAAACAACAAAAAACACAAGATCGTCAGTGGGACCTCCTACCTTATTTTCTTCTTACACACGTGTTTCTCGTATGCTTTGTCCGAGTATATCATCATATGAAGCCCAATGCCATTCATCTACATTTGTTCCTCCTTTGTGTTCTTCGAAACAATAATTAAGTGCGTCTCGAGCATGATTAATTATTGAAAAAATGCAAATTCATACTCACTAGGTTTTATCGTTACGCATGAACCATTATTTGCTGATATCGTAAAACCTTTTCAATTATCGTTCATCGCAGTTAGATTTTAAAAAAGCGTAGCTTGATCATTGTAACTCTTGTACATAGTACCGACAATTATAAACCGTTAGGAGACGACTGTAATTTACTCCACCGTAAAAAAATAGGCACGTTGTTATATTTATAATTTCTAAGCAGAATTTTATTTCATAAGACAAAGATCTAAAATAAATTGAGAATTATCTTATAGGTCCACAATCATAAAATCCTTAGGTGCATGCATCTTAATTGTGTCTATTTTGGTCGTGTTTAATTATTTGTTTTATTTTTCCCGTCACCAATATCATATCAATCTCTCAAATACATCTTCATTCCATCAATCAATGGAGCTAGTTCAAGAAAAATAAAACATAATTTTAGTAAAAATTTTATTTTTAATATTTTTAATTTATACTTAGCACGTATTTGCTGACCTGACAAATAATAATCGATGCAATTAAGTTGTAATTAATGTAATAAATTATACATCAATAATTATTTAAAATGTAGGTAAATATGTTTAAATAATAAAATAACAGAGTAAACGTAACGTCCTCGAATAAAACAGAGGCATTGAGATTTTGTTTAATTAAAGATTAAAAAAAAACATTGTGATTGATGAATGGGTTGACCCGACGCAAGTGAGATAACTGGATCCGGATGCGTCGGACTATCCAATGACCCAGCAAAAACTCAGACAACCAAGTAATTAACCCATGTTTTCCATTGCATGTGATCCCTGTCGGATCGTTCCCTAGCGGTCTACATCCCTTACAGTGGACTCCACCCCCAGCATACCACTATCACCAGATTGAACCAGCTGTGGAGGTGTCTAATTGGGACGTGTTCACACTTTCCATTTTCTGCGCGTGGGTCTACTCCTTGTTTGGCCAATCACAGCCATTAGGAAAGAGAAAATAAGAAAATAATTAAAAAAAATTAAAGAAGGGGAAAAAGAGAAACGAAGGGGAAGAGGAAGAGGAAGAGGAAGAGGGAGAGCTGTACTTTCACATGGCTTCCTTGCCCTTAGGCCCTCCTCACCATCATCAACCACCAGTCCCGCAGCCGTTCGCTCAGCTTCAGCATCAACAGCCGCACCCTCATCTTCAGCAACAGCCTGGAAATGAACATCTGAGTCTCAATGTTCGCCGTTCCTCCGAAATGGACTCCGATAAGGTACGCTCTCTCGTGCTGCCGTTTCTTTGTCTGTCTGTCTCTCCTACCTTTTTTTGTGTCTTTATTCGTGTGATTGTGGTAGTGGAGGTTGGATTGTGTCTGATCCAGCCCAATATATCCACTACCGACCAATTTAGGAGCGATCTAGATCGTTTCTGGTGGTTTCTTTCATCGGAGGAGGTCGGAGAATGTGTCAGCGAGTATTTTAATGTGTTGTTTCATTGAAGGAGTTTATGAGTGCTTTTTATCTGAGGTTGGGGTAACTATAATCTAATTTGATATTTCGATTTGACTTCTTTGCTCAAGATCTTCATTTTTTAGGATGAAACTTGCGGTAGTTTCCTTGTGCTTTCATCCTTTGGTACCTGATGAAAATACTTTAAAATGGGAAGGTATTCTTGTAGTATAAATCGATGGTAACAGCCTTCTAACCATGAAAGAGAACGTTAGCTGCTTCATTTCTTGGATCGAGCTTTAGAGCTTCAAGGTTTATTAGTTTAATTACTAGTGCGCTCTCTCTTTCTCTCGCTAGATTTTGCTCTATAGTGCTTTGCGTTTTATTTTTGGATGCTTAATAATCAAATAGGCAATGTTTGAGAGCAAAATGTCTTAAATGTTATCTTATGATGGTGTCATGTTAGTTTAACTCTTCAATGCTTAAGATCCTCTGACAATAACTACCATGTTTTCAGACGGAATATTTTAGTTCTTTCCTTTGGCTGTGATACTATCATTCACTTTTAAATCCCTTTTTCATCTGAGTTGATTGTTGTGCAAACTGTTGGAGTTTGCTTCAGGAAGTTGACGGTGGATTCTCTCTTTGTAGCCCATTGTTAAGAAATGCAAGCTTTGTTTAGCATGTGATGCTTTCTTGTAGTTTGTAGTCATCTATTTTTTCATTTTCAATTCATCTCTCGTGATCACTCCGGTTTGTGCTTCTCTTTAGTTCTTCATGTTAAAGATTGAATATCAGGTTGATTTTGGCTGTAATATCAGTCATTCAACACTTGTAAACTATCATCTTCTCGTTATCAATGTTAATTTCGTGTACCTGTTAACTCTTAAAAAAAAATTCTCTCTCTTACTAGCCACGTAGAAAGGCACCGTTCCAAACATGGCAGCCAATTAACAGTCTGTTCTTGATTTCAAAACTTTCTTTTAGATTCTCTATACATACAGAATAACCACTCTCGTTTTGTTAGCCTGCTTTTTTGTTGTGTTTGGTGGGCTGATACTATTCACAGATTGGTTGATCTGTAATTTAAAAAAATTTCTAATCAGCCATATTTATACCATATGTGCTACAT
This sequence comes from Begonia masoniana, assembly GCA_022432975.1. NCBI lineage: Eukaryota > Viridiplantae > Streptophyta > Magnoliopsida > Cucurbitales > Begoniaceae > Begonia > Begonia masoniana. The sequence continues at coordinate 33,658,705 of CM039509.1, forward strand.
TTATCCCTTCATTTACCTTATATGATTCACTTTTTGCAGGAAATGCCATCTACTCATATTGAAGGGAATGATGCAGTAACTGGACATATCATCTCCACTACAATTGGAGGCAAAAATGGCGAGCCAAAACAGGTATGCCTTGAGCAAAAATAGTAATATCTTGGTTTTAATAATAAAAATAGTCTTATTACAGTTTTCTTGTGGGTGTGATATTTCATTTGGCAGACTGCGTTAGGGAATGATAATTTCCTTCCTTTAGGTCTTTGCAGTTGTGGGTGCCATTGTTGTTGAAAGTGTAATTTAAGTGAGGTTTTAACTCTTTCTTATATTTGCTACTGATTTCAGACCATTAGCTATATGGCTGAGAGAATTGTGGGCACTGGCTCATTTGGAATAGTTTTCCAGGTACTGCATAGTAGATTTATGATGTTTGTGAATTTGTTTGCTCCTGTTAGATCATTGAAGCCTTTATCAATTCTCTCAGGCAAAATGCTTAGAAACAGGAGAGACGGTGGCTATAAAGAAGGTCTTACAGGACAGACGATATAAAAATCGTGAACTACAGTTAATGCGTTTGATGGATCATCCAAATGTTGTTTCCTTGAAGCACTGTTTTTTCTCCACAACTAGTAAAGATGAACTTTTTTTGAACTTGGTCATGGAGTTTGTTCCTGAGACTATGTTCAGGGTTCTGAAGCATCACAGCAGCGTGAACCAGAGGATGCCACTTATCTATGTTAAACTTTATACATACCAAGTACGGCTGCATTTATCATCCAGAGTTTCTTTTCCTTTTAATCCGTACAACAACAACCTAAATTTTTTCTTTCAGATCTTTAGGGGGCTGGCATATATCCATTCCGTTCCTGGAGTTTGCCATAGGGATGTAAAGCCTCAAAACCTTTTGGTATGTCTTCCTTTCATTTTTCACCATCTTTTATGAATGTAGACCGGTATTCTGAGCATTTTTTCATCTAAAACCTGCAGGTTGATCCTCTTACCCATCTGGTGAAGCTTTGCGACTTTGGAAGTGCAAAAGTTCTGGTATGTTCTTTTTTTGTTGTCTATGTTTAGCTTACTTTTATTTTGTTCAAGTACGTGTGTACAGAAATATTTTGATTGTTCATTATGCAGACTGAAATAAGCATAAGAATTAGGAAAGAATAATTGTCTATGAATACTTTAATATGTTGCCAAGTAATTTTCAATTTGGTTTAAATTTTCTCTTTATTTTATTCTTTTTATCTTTCTATTTCACTTCAGATGTTCTCTTGATTTCTCTCTTTTTTTTTTTTATCATTCTATTCCACTTCCATCACCAGGTTAAAGGTGAAGCAAACATATCCTACATATGCTCTCGTTACTATCGAGCTCCTGAGCTCATATTTGGCGCTGTAGAATATTCAACTTCCATTGACATTTGGTCGGCAGGTTGTGTTCTTGCTGAGTTGCTTCTGGGCCAAGTCAGTAGCTTATATCTTTCACAATTTACTTAATGATTTCTGATGATATTTTTCTTGGAAGAGCTAACTTCTTGATTGCATTGCTGTTGATTGTTCTTATTTATTTATAGCCACTGTTTCCTGGGGAAAATGCAGTAGACCAACTTGTAGAGATAATCAAGGTGAAGGCTTCTTGATGTTCATAAGATGAAACTAATTTAGGTCATGAAGTATGGTGATTGTTTGACCACTGTTTTTTTCGAATTGATCCAGGTTCTTGGCACTCCAACTCGAGAAGAAATCAGATGCATGAACCCAAATTACACAGATTTTAGGTTTCCTCAGATCAAAGCACATCCATGGCACAAAGTATGCATTTTCAAGTTTTGTTTGTGGAATGTTTATTGTAAAAAAGTTTCAACTTCTGTTGGCGTGTACTATGATTGTCATTTTACTATCATTTGATTTTCTAATTGTAACATTCTTGAATTAGGTTTTCCACAAGAGAATGCCGCCTGAAGCAATCGACCTAGCTTCTCGTCTTCTTCAGTATTCTCCAAGTCTTCGTTGTACTGCAGTGAGTATAAGTTCTCTTAATGTGATGCACTATATTACATGTTGGTTGAGTTCCACAGTTAAAGAGGCCTATCAAGAGTTGAACGTAATGTTATTTTTCATCTACTAAGTTGTAGGCTGCACTAGTTGCTGTTTGAATCTTATTTGTGTTCCCGAATCACCACTTCTGTCTTATTGTTTCAATGCAGCTAGAAGCTTGTGCTCATTCTTTTTTTGATGAGCTCCGTGAACCTACTGCCCGCCTTCCAAATGGTCGCCCCTTGCCTCCCCTTTTCAACTTTAAACAGGAGGTATGTCTACATTATACACATCCTAGAAATTTTTTAAAGGCTTTGCTATGTTTTTCTCATAGAATGAGTATTTGAACTTCATTATTAACACTGCTCCTGCTCTGCTAGGCTGTACCTAAGAAGATTTTTGGCGTCTAGTTAGGATAATAGATTGAGTACAGTGTCATTTGTCACTTGAATCTTCCGTTATTATAAAGATAGAATATAGTATTTGATTCCGCTTATTTAAGGCCGGTGTATAACAGGCATTTGTACATATGATTGATTTTTATCATGACGGAGAATGTTATAGGCTCAGTTTTAGACAGCTAGGGGTGAGCAAAATTTTCATTTGCGCAGTTGCATGAAAAGCTACAAGTGTTGACTACAAACCTCATTCACTTCGAGTGAATGATTCATGTTTTGGTCCTAAATGCCTATAATGATACTTGAAATCACTTAATATTCAGACAATCTTATTTCCACGCTGAATCTGACCCTAATATTTCGATTCTTCCGACTTTCAGCTCGCTGGTGCATCACCCGACCTCATCCACAGGCTCAGTTCCAGAGCATGCACGGTGGCAGATGGGTTTGAGCTTACCACATCAAGCAGGTACATAGAAGTATAGACCAGAAGGAAATGTGCTTTTTTAGTGAAGTGAAGCAAAGCAGAGGGAGCCCGTTTGGCTACACGACGAGTATGTTAGCCTAACTCAACCCTGCAAAGATATTTATAAATATATATATAAATGCATATGCTAAATATTTAGTCTAACGTGCAAATTCACGGTTGTCTACAATTTCATTTTAGCTGTAATACATATGCTTTCCTGGGTCTGTAAATGTTTTTGCTCGTGAAGATTTAAGAGGGCTACAGTCCTACAAGTGTAAAAAGATGCGTTGTTCGTGTCTAGCTAGGCAGGGCTGTCGACGCCCATTGGGGAGCTCAACGAGCTCACTTGTAGCTTGGTTTGCTGTTCGCGTAAAATTATGTTGTTGTCTTTAGAGCTGTTGGTTTGAGACGATCATATTTTCTCTTAAATATCACGCTTTCTTTGTTCAGCTTTCCTCCTCTGTTACATTGTTAACTGATCTACGTGCCCAAGGATGATGATGGAGAGAAGAAATTATGAATTTTAAACTTGAATATATTTGAAACAAATCAAGATCACTTCTATGAGGTATGCTTTATTCAAATAACTCTGCAATCCATGATGTGTTACATGGTCTGCAACTCTTAACTCCCTTCTGGAAAACAAAATGAAAATGGAGGTCATTGTCCCTGTTTTCAACCAGATTTTGCAACCTCATGAAATTTACCTGATTAGTTACGTGCTCCCACGATAAAGTGGATCCTAGCTTGTCAAGGTTTTCCGGAAGAGTAATTCGCATGCCAATAATTTCACACTACCTCCCATTGGAAGATACTCCCTGTTTAGAGTACACAGAATGTAATTGAAGGATTACGATGAATCATGTCAATCTTATTATACGAATTGATTAAGACACATAGTCTGCAGTATAATCACGTAAAGTTCAGAATCTAATTTCGATCCCGTTATTTATAAAAGTCAAAATGGCTTTGACTTTCTTTTCAATTTCAACGATTATTTTGTTTTTATTGACTTCTTTTTCAATACTCCAACATCAAAAAATCATCCTCTAGTCCACTATAGCCCGCCCACTTCCCTTGTAGTTCTGCCTCGCTGACTCTCGATTAAGCTGAGTGGTCGGTTCTACGTTTAACTACTTACCACCGGCAATGCCAAGTCGTACAGATCATAAATCATAAGTAAATATCAATCCCATACTCGTTTAATTTCCCTCTCTAGGCAATCCGGTTTCACCATGGTAGTCAAAATATTAACTTTTGTTAATAGTTTGTTGTAAGATATGAATGTTGTGAAGGTTTTGAGAATGTGCAAATGGATTGGACTTTGGATTATCTCCGCAAAAAACTGTCAATCCCCCGGTTACTTGCACATTTCAAAAGAAGCCACAACATCCTTGTACATAGTTTCTGATTTTAGACTCGCAAAACATTGAATCTGATAAAGTTGGAGGCTAAAATTTGCCTTCAATTACCAATGACCGACCCCCAAAAGCTTGTCATTTGCGACAATCATAGGAAGATCCAAAGACTCAGTCTTCGTCATTCTCATCACGCTCGTTTTCCAAATTGGCATCCCCGTGGCAATCATTAGAGCCCTCATGCTGCAACCGTCTGGTGAGCCTCAGGCGATCGTTGTCGGACAAACGTCGGATCTTACAGATCGCTACCTGGCAGGAGAACCTGAAGGGCGTGGAATAAGAACAGAAGAGAGCTGGAGATGAGAGAGTGTAAGAGTGAACTAAGTGAATTCAATATAAATTCAAAGTTTCAAGGTTAATTTGTGAATTCAGTTTTGGGATAAATTACACTTTACCCTAAAAAATTTATCAAATCTAAAACTACACAAAAACAAAATAATACAACCTACTCAAACTGGTAGTTTGCATTGAGCAAATAATAGCAACTATTTTAAGAAAAATAAAAGAAAAAGATTAATTTCTACTCAAAAGGGGGTGGGTGATGTGGTTCTATCCATAAACTTCATAGTTGGATGAAGGAGACAATATATTTTATTCCAGACTTTGTCCAACAACAGACCACCGCAGAGCAAAGATTAGGAAGAAAATCAAAGTAGCTTTATTTCACATTATACACTGATTTATGAGAATAACAACGGCAGCAAAAAATCAATCCTGAAGTGCAGATGACAGAAAATTAGGAAGATCTTCAGTTACAGAATCATGAACTTATTTCACTTCACAGTTCACAGGGGGTAAAGTAATAGATTAGCATAAAACTCTGATAGTAGATTTAAAGGCAAAGAAATTGAAGATTTAACTTGTACCTGTTTGTCAATCTCCTTCCAGGCTTCAGCATATATGCAAGTCCTCCACAGTCACTCAAGCTTTCTGGTCTGTATTCAATAAAATCAAGTCAATAAATCGCCACACGAATACAATCCTCCGGAGAAAGAAATCTTCCATATGAGGATGGAAGTTATGATACCCTTATGCCACAATGATTCGGAAGAGAACAAAAAAATTTCCTGTAGTAAAAAATTATCCATTTATTTTTCAGATAAAATCATGCAATTTCATAAATCACAAAACATTTCCATAAACTGGTATGAACGGCTTACCATTGTCTCAAAATAAGACAATACAATAAATAACCATGGGCATAAACATTTGTTTCCTGATGTGCTCAGGCTCCCCAAAAAGAAAAGAGTTACCATCTAAGAACGACAGACAATTCCATTAATAAATACCACAACTCGCCATCCAGATGAATGGTAAAGGATGCTTGTTAGTAGCTCGTTGCTTTACAAGAATCAACTTTCAAAACTGGAAATCAAAGCCCGATACAATCAGAAGAAGATAAATATTGATGTGTCGGTACAGTTGAATTTATGTCCCAAAGAATGAAAAAGAAAATAAAGATGAAGTTTTGGTGCTTGCAAAGTGCCAGAACAATTTCTTCAGGTAGGGGCAACAAACTCCACTCCAGGGAGTGGGATAAGCCGAAAGAAGAATATTAATGCAACATATGAGCTAATAGTAGTTTTGATTTAAGCACCCTTGCTTCATTTGCCAACCCTGAAGCCCAAAGACCATGAAGGACTGCCATTTGAGAAGATCTAAGTATCTCGATGCCATCTCTTAAACAGGAAAGTAACAGCTTGGATGCACATCGATATCTTCCTACCTTACAAAGATTATGTATCAAGGAGGTATATCCATAAGAATCCTTTTCTTCCATAGATTCAAATAATTTCCTGGCACGGTCAATTTGACCAGCTTTGCATAACCGATCAATCATACAATTGAATGCAGCCACTTTAGAGTTCAAGCAGATGGTTTTCATATTGTTCAAATGTCTTTGAGCCCTCTCAAAATCATGAGTCTTGGACAGACCATCAATCATGATTGTATGTGTATACTTGTCACATTTCAATCCAATTTTTTCCATTTCTTCCACCAACTCAAGGGCAGTTTCCAATTTACCTTCTTTACAATACAAATTTATTAATGTATTACAAGAAACTGAATCAAGCTCAAAACCATTCTTCAGCATCTCTCCCACATATTCGTTTGCTTCTTCAAATTTCCTCACCTTTAGACATGCAGCAATAATTGTGCAGTACAAAAATTCATCATATGCTTCACTCTTTATCTGAGATCAATATCTCAAGTCCTAATTTATACTTTCTAGCTTTGAAGCAATATCTAACAACTATAGTATATGTTATGGAATTTAGCTCAAGACCTGATTCACGAACCTCAATGAGTATGTTTTTTGCCTCCTTCAATTTCCCAGCCTTGCATAGCCCATCAATAAGAATATTGTAAGTCCTTAATTCAGGGACAAATCCACGTCGTTGTAAACTCCTGAATAACATAAGAGCATTGTTGGGGAATCCATTCCTACAGAGTCCACCTATCATAATATTATATGTAGCTGCATGAGGAGATAGATCTCGACTTACTATATCTTGATAAACCTTGTAGGCTTGATCTGGTTTTCCCACTTTGAAAAAACAATGCATCAAAGTATTATAACTCCACAAGTCAGGATATATACCCAATTGAATCATTTCTTCAAACAAATCAATGGATTTTGTTAATGAGCAAGTCCTGGTCGCACCAGCAATTAAAGAATTGTAAGTAACAAGATTTGGCCAAATACCAGCTTCCCTCATTCTATAAAGAACAGAATAGGCGGAATCAAGGTCAACATATCGGCAATATCCATCAATCAATATATTGTAAGTTGCCACATTAGGGAGAACACCTAATTGTATACCGTCAATAATAACAGCTTCAGCCTTCTGCAGCTGCCTGAGCTTACAAAAAGAAGATATGCATATATTCAATAGTCTAGTTGAAAATCTACAGACCATTCCTTACATTTCCTTGCATCAAACCTTCCAAAATGCAGAAACCTGCAGAAAATTGTGTAACACGAGTACCAGAACATCAGTATCCTTAAAATAAACAACATAAAAAGCATCAAACAACTTTATTAACAAACTATTATGTATTGAATTTACAGAAAGTAATTAAAATACAATTTTCTAAATTTTATCAATTAGTAATCAATTTGATCCAACGTAATTTAGAACAATCAAATCTCAAATTCCCAATAAGGTGAAGAGAATCCCAATTGAGAATTTAACTTAGTTCCAAATAATTCTCATCTAGCCATAACTAAGTTCATAATCTGTGGAAATCAATTATGCAAAAATGGAAATAAGGAAAATAAATCAATCTTCTTAATTTATTAAACCATGAAAGAGGATTTGAACGTAGGATTCCAACCATCCTTTGTTACTCTGCTGCAAAAAGCACATTAGAGAAATTGCCTATATTCCTTTCTCTCTCACGCCGAAGTTCTGAACCTCCTCAACCAAATCACACCAACGATTCAACAACCAAAAGCCACGCGTAATCAATCTCTGTTAAGGCCGAACCAGAGGAAGAAACCTAAAGTTCTTACACATCAGATTTAATGGTGAGTTCCAACCCACACGAAGTAAGTAGAAACGGACCTTCAAATCGGCCGAAATCCTCCACCGAACGACCAAAGCTCCAGCACCCTGACCCTAGCAGCCTCGGTTCGACCTCCATTCACGCAGAGACTCTAACGAAAACAGATAGTGAAGCCGAAGCACATCAATGCTCAAATCGTCCTACCATTCTTCATTGGATCATCCCTGAATCTCCAACAACTAGCCTCTACAACTCCACACAAATCTGACTTTCTCACAAGTATTAATAGGGTACACTTGCCGGGAGGAGAGAACTGCAGTTGCCTGGCTGTGCATCAAAACTTGAAGGTAACAAAAAGGGCAGAAGGGGAAGGAAGGTAATGGGCCAGGTAGAAGATAAGAGATTGGCCAAGCCATTTTAACCCAACCCAACTCAACTGGACCCATTTTGATTCGACCCAACACAAGCTGATTAGAGCTTACTCATGGGCCCTCAAAAATGACCCGAAGTATCAAGCAAGGATCTCATCTTATTTTTAGCATTTTTGAGAAATAAAATATGATATTTAAAATGAAACATATAAATTATTCACTTAAATATTGACAATACATTACATATAGGTGAGAAGAGTTTCACAAACATTCAGCAAGCCTCGTAACGCTGTACTCTAGAATATTCAGCCAAGTAAAAACACTTGTTTTCAATGTTTTTGGCCGTAGGCCCTATATCACAAAACATGGTACACAATTTATTTTCTATGCGCCTATTTTTATTATCTTGTTTAGATATATTTATTGAGACATGTAAATTTAGATATTGACATAATAATGTAAAAAATAAAAATAAAAATTGGTAAGGCATGATGTATGATTGGGTGAAATTGATGGATATTATTTGGTTTTCCAAAAATTGAAAAGCATGGTAGAGATGAAAGGTTGGTGCAACCAACACATCATCATGCAGAGCTTAGAAGAAACCAACACATTTCAAATGCTCTACGTTTTGCGCAGACTCTTCGCGACTAGTCTTTTTTATTTCCATCGTAACAATCCTAGACTGTTGTCTTGTGGCTTATCTATCAATAATAGCTTTCATAAGATTACTACTCTAGAACATTTATTCCACCATTAGCTATTGAAGAACGTGTTCTTTGCCACATTCGCTAGGTCTTTCAAAGTATGGGCAAGTCAATCAATGATGACTATAACTTTGTCTCTTGTAATGTTGGTAGTCCATTATATGTTCATACAAGTAACGAAATAAAGGAAGAAGTTGAATATTTTATTGATAATGAAGATATTTTATCTATTTCTAAATGAAGGTAAACAATATGCTTCAACGTGATAATGGACAAGGTTTTAATTAATGATGGAGGCTCTTTTTTTATTGATGGACCCGACGGATGTTGTAAAACAATATTCTAGCCTTTTTTGTTCGTAGCAAAAGTTTTATCTCACTAGCAATTGCGTCATCCGGTGTTGTACCACCAACATTGCCAAGAAGTCGTACTGCACACTCACATTTTAAGATACCGCTTCAAGTAGACAAAACTTCTTCTTGTTTGATAAGCAAACAAATCATCACCTGCAAAAACTCCTTCGCTCAACAAGACTTATTATTTGGGATGAATCGCCTGTGATAGTTTCAAAATCAAATTTCTAATTCTAAATCCTAATATGAGATTTTAGCCCTAAATATCTCAAAATCGGAGAGAAATCTAAAACACTCTTCAACAAACAACTTAACAGTTGTTAGCTTTTGAAGAAAATCCAAGATGGAAATTGGATTTTGTGGGGAGTCGGCTGGAGCCTCCCCTTATAAATAGAGGTACCCCTGAGGAGTTGAAGCACTCACCTCTGGATTTTCGAGTTCTTCATTCCCAACCTCCAGTCACCTCTTGAAGCAGCCGCAGTCCTCTAAGAACTCCGACCGAGCCTCTGACGGAACTCTTCTCGATCGAGAACCGTCGCAGGCATCTAAGCCTTCTCTCTTTGACCAGAGTTTTCCACCATCCTCGAATCACTCTCTTTCGGCAACGTCGCTCATCTATCAAGCACGCAGCAGCTTCGATCAATGAGGGACCAACTCGTGTGTTTCGACCGGGCACTGTGTGAAGAAGAAGAAGAAGAAGGAGGAGGAGGAGGAGGAGGAGGAGGAGGAGGAGGAGAATGAGAAGGAGAAGGAGAAGCAGGAGGAAGAGGAGAAGAAGGAGGAGAAAGGAGAAGGAGAATGAGGAGGAGAAGAATGAGAAGGAGAAGAATAAGAAGAAGAAGGAGAAGAAAAAGGAGAAGGAGAAAGAGAAGAGAAGAAGAAGAAGAAGAAGAAGCAGTTCATATTCAAACTAGATCGCTTCCGAGCTGCCAAGTTCGACCAAAATTGATCTAAAAGTTGTCTAAATCGATCATAATTCAATCCTAACCGTGTAAAGATATATTAGTAAGGAATTTCTGTTTAAATTCTTGTAAAGAGATTTATTTAATTAGCAATTTAATCTCAATTATTTAATTTAGAGAGGAAATTATTCAAAATCTTAGAAAATTCCGATAAACTCTATCCTCTCGGAATCCAGGTAATTGGGAATACAAAGTTTTTAATGTTTTGGCTATCAGCTCTGCATCACAAAATCTATAGTTATTTTCTTAAAAATTGTTTTATTATTTTAATTATGATATTTGAACGCGCACGTTTAGTCATTGACATAAGATTGTATAAAGATAAAAATGATAGGACATATTATATGCTGATAAGAATGTATGAATCTATTTGAATTGACAACATTAGATGACTAATGAAAGTCTAAGCATATTGAGATGACTAATGCAATCTTGAACGTAAATGAGATGCCTAATAAAAGCCTGAACGTATGAGATGACTAATGAAAATTTGACGAATGTTGAAAAATGAGTTTCAAACAGTATGTAACTCTGGATTCGATAACGTATGGAGTTAATTTGCACATGCACATATTTTACTTACTGTGCTTATTTCATAGTTTGTAATTTTGTGATGTATATGAGTTTTTATTTGAGGAAGTGATGTGTCAAAGCCCTGCAAATTCAAGAATAAGTCAATCAAGAGAAGTATCGATGCTTCTCAACTCAATCCGATAAGCACCCCAAATACACCAAACACAACTTTCTCAAATAAGTTCCAAATGAAACAAAATTTTAAAGAGAACTTATATAATGCATGAAGGTTAAGCACTGAAAATTTCACGTAAAAATATGAAGAAACAAAAAAGATATGCAAAGAAATCCGTGGCTGGTCTAATAAGAAACCTAGAGTACTTTCGGTTAATGTTACTTTCCAAGGAGAGCAACAACAGTATTTGGGCAATGGTTACCACACTTTCTACTATTTTCCAACCCTAGAGGGTTTGGAGAGAAAAGATGTCAATAAGAACTTACAAGCAACCAAAAGCTTAAAGTAATAGAGGCATACTCCACTCGACAAAGATCCGTCGAGGCACTCACCTTGGAAGCCGATTGCTCCTTTGGTCCTTAAGAGAAACAAGCTGATTGTTATTGATTATAAAAAACTCCATACAGTGTTATGAAAATGATGATTAAATATGAACTAGGGTGGTGTAGGGTTTTGGCTTGAAAATAAAAGGTAATTGCTGTTGGTTTGATCTCGGCCATGATCGCGCGTTTCTCCTATCTTCAGCCACCGAGATGAGTCCTTTGTATGATAAGTTGTCTTGAGTCCTTGTGGGGATGAGGAGTTGTGAAAATTCAAATAAGTAAGGTGCAAGTGCGCGCTCATCCACTCAAGTGGACTGGACCTTCAAATGGGTGCATTCGCTTTGAAGCCTTGTGTGCGCCCGCCATTATCTTCAATGAGGTGTAGTTGCTGTTTAGTCCATCCATCTTACAATATGTTGGTGCGTTGTCCATTTAATTTGGAAGGCTTGCATGTGCATGCCTATCTCATATGATGCGGGTTGGGCCTCCTTTTGTGCGCCGTCCATGAGTGTTGTTTGGTCAAGTCGTGCTCGTTCTTCATGATTGAGTGCCTTAAGCCTTAACCACCCAAACTATTTTAAATGTCTATTATGCATGCATGCAATTAAAATGCTAATGTTTTGCCAAAAATAACAAGAGGGTCAATCTTTGCCAAAAACAATAAAAGTAAATTAGTTACAACAATTTGTCTCCGGGAAGAAAAATCCCCTCTTGATTGTTCGATGATCTGGTAAGCTGTTTCCATGATAGCATATGCGTCGGCTTGTCCATGTCTTGAACATTTGGATCTCACTTTAAGCCACCAAATAGGCCTTTACCTACAAAAATGAACATATTAGTTAAAAGGTTAATTGGTAATTGTGCCTAGTTTTTTGATCGATTTAGAGGTCTTTGAGGCACATCATCCTCTCCGAGTGATTGAGGATTTGACCTCAAATCCAGAGAGATACCTCCTTGTATTCCTTCCACTTTTTCAGGATCGAAAAGATAGATTACCAAATGGTGAACTTGTTCATTTAGTGTAACACCCGACAGTCTCTGCCAGGTAATTTTCTTAACGGAATTAACTGTCACATTTATTATTAATACTTGAATTTAATTTTAATGCCAAAGTTTATTCGATTTCTAATTTTGAAGTGGCAAAATGGTAATTAGGAAGGATCTTATTAATATAAATAGAAAATGGAAACCTTAAACCTCACTTAAACCCCACTGTAGCCGACATTCTCTCTCGGCGATTCCCGTGCTTCTAGAGCTTTTTCTCTGCCGGCGATTCCCTCTTTGGCGATCGATTTCTCCAGCCTCCACTCCGATAACCTACATTCAAGGTAAGATTTAGTTAATGTAGTTGCCGTGTAGTTGTTTGGAACTCTGTTTTCAACTAGAACCCAATGTTTCAAGACTCTTCAATGGCCGGATAATAGGAACATTTTTATTAGTGTTTGGTAATGGCATTTCCAAATCGATTCTGGACATTTAATATAACTGACCCTGATTAATCGTTAGTTGAACCTAGCTGTTTTGGTTCTTGAATTTCAGACTGCACACAGAGAACTAGACTAAGGGATTCGGGAATGACCTTAGCTATTAGATTCTAGGATGATTTGTGATTAGGATTATTAGGATTTTCGTTTTAACTACTGCAATGTGAATGTTTTAGGTGAAGAAGTCTGAAGAAAAGGAGTTCAAGTTGCTAAGGAAACCAGGTAAATGAATGTGTAGGATGTAACACCCGAGATACGACTAGGTAATTTTCCTAACTATATTAACGGTCATGAATATTTAATCTTCGCGGTTTAGAATTTTATGACAAGTTTAATTATTTACATGTGGGTTTTAAACTAGGTTGAGTGGCAATATTGTAATATTGGAAGTTGAGATCAGTATATAAAGAAGAAGGAAAAGTTTTAAATTTCACTCAAGCCACTATAGCCGACACACTCCCTTCCACGATTTCTTTACTCTCCAGAGCTCTCTCTCAGCCGGCGACTTCTTCACCAACGAACGATTTCTCCAGTATTCACTCCGAAAACCCACGTTCGAGGTAAGGTTCAGACAATGTAGTTGTTGAGTAGTTATTTAGAGTCCTGTTTTTAGCTAGAAACCCGAAGTCCCGATTCTGTATTGACAGAGTAATAATAGGAACATTGTTAATCTTAGTTTGATAATAGTATTACCGATTCGAATCTGAACTTTGACAACCGACTGTAAGTAGCTGCTAGGTTGAATCTAAATGTCCGGAGTTTCGGAGCTTAAACCGCGCACACAAGGTGCTTGGCGGAAAGGACTAAGAAATACAGATTTTAGGATGACATTTAGTTAGGACCTTACTAGTTTTGAGTTTTAAGTTATTTAGGATTTTATTCTAACTACGAATATGAAATGTCATAGGCGAGGAAAGCTCAAGTGAAGGTGCTGCTCAGCTAAGGAATACAGGTAAGTGGATGTATTAGGATTTCTGGCCACTAGGGCCCTACACCACAAGGATACTAGGAAAAATTGTTGAAATGTTTATCTGATGATTATGACTAGTAGTTTGCCATGATATGAAGTAATTGGGTAGGAAGATGTTAAGTTACATGGTGTTTTTACTCGTTCATATTGTATGACATTCCTCTGTGAAAATTCGTGTCCATGCATTATGTGCTCGTTTATGATTAAGTTAAGAACATAAAAAGAAAAACAAATGTAAGCATGATTAAGCGCGGAACGGGGGAAATGACTATGATATGTTCACAAAGCTTAAGTATGGCTCGCGAATTCTCCCACTGGTGGAGGCCGAGTTGATGATAAGTATGGCTCGCGAATTCTTCCACTGGTGGAGGCCGAGTTGATGATAAGTATGGCTCGCGAATTCTTCCACTGGTGGAGGCCGAGATGATGATAAGTATGGCTCGCGAATTCTCCCACCGGTGGAGGCCGAGCCAGTCGTTACTATGATTGCCCGATTGGCAATGATCATGTGCCCTGTCTTTCTCCCTCGTTTCCTCCCTTAATACATGCTATGTAAATGATGAAAATGAGCATGAATGAAGAAAGATTTACGAACTTATGTTTCTTTAATTTGTACACTCATGTATGTCTATCAGCATGCATTCCTTACTAAGCATTAGGCTTATAGTTAAACCTTATGTTGTAGGCGAAGAGACTACAGGTGAAGATACTAATTTCAAAGAGGATATTTAAAGCTGGTTGCTGGAGGATGCTAAAAAAAAAAACAAAAAAAAAAAAAACAAAAAAAAAAAAAAAAAAAAACAAAAAAAAAAAAAAAACAAAAAAAAAAAAAAAACAAAAAAAAAAAAAAACAAAAAAAAAAAAAAAAAAAACAAAAAAAAAAAAAAAAAAAAAACAAAAAAAAAAAAAAAACAAAAAAAAAAAAAAAACAAAAAAAAAAAAACAAAAAAAAAAAAAAAAAAACAAAAAAAAAAAAAAAAAAAACAAAAAAAAAAAAACAAAAAAAAAAAAACAAAAAAAAAAAAAAAAAAACAAAAAAAAAAAAACAAAAAAAAAAAAAACAAAAAAAAAAAAAACAAAAAAAAAAAAACAAAAAAAAAAAAAACAAAAAAAAAAAAACAAAAAAAAAAAAAACAAAAAAAAAAAAAAACAAAAAAAAAAAAAACAAAAAAAAAAAAAACAAAAAAAAAAAAAAAAAACAAAAAAAAAAAAAAAAAAAAAAAACAAAAAAAAAAAAAAAAAAAAAACAAAAAAAAAAAAAAACAAAAAAAAAAAAACAAAAAAAAAAAAAACAAAAAAAAAAAAACAAAAAAAAAAAAAAAAAAAAAACAAAAAAAAAAAAAAACAAAAAAAAAAAAAAAACAAAAAAAAAAAAAACAAAAAAAAAAAAACAAAAAAAAAAAAACAAAAAAAAAAAAACAAAAAAAAAAAAAAAAAAAACAAAAAAAAAAAAAAACAAAAAAAAAAAAAAAAAACAAAAAAAAAAAAAAAAAAAACAAAAAAAAAAAAAAAAAAAAAAAACAAAAAAAAAAAAAAACAAAAAAAAAAAAAACAAAAAAAAAAAAAAAAACAAAAAAAAAAAAAACAAAAAAAAAAAAAAACAAAAAAAAAAAAAAACAAAAAAAAAAAAAACAAAAAAAAAAAAACAAAAAAAAAAAAAACAAAAAAAAAAAAAAAAAAAAAAAAAACAAAAAAAAAAAAAAAAAAACAAAAAAAAAAAAAAAAAACAAAAAAAAAAAAACAAAAAAAAAAAAAACAAAAAAAAAAAAAACAAAAAAAAAAAAAAAAAAAAACAAAAAAAAAAAAAAACAAAAAAAAAAAAACAAAAAAAAAAAAACAAAAAAAAAAAAAAACAAAAAAAAAAAAAAAAAAAAAAAAAACAAAAAAAAAAAAAAACAAAAAAAAAAAAAAAAACAAAAAAAAAAAAACAAAAAAAAAAAAAAAAACAAAAAAAAAAAAAAAAAAAAAAAAAACAAAAAAAAAAAAAAACAAAAAAAAAAAAAAAACAAAAAAAAAAAAAAAAAAACAAAAAAAAAAAAAAAAAACAAAAAAAAAAAAAACAAAAAAAAAAAAAAAAAAAAAACAAAAAAAAAAAAACAAAAAAAAAAAAAAAAACAAAAAAAAAAAAACAAAAAAAAAAAAACAAAAAAAAAAAAAAAAAAAACAAAAAAAAAAAAACAAAAAAAAAAAAACAAAAAAAAAAAAACAAAAAAAAAAAAAAACAAAAAAAAAAAAAAAAAACAAAAAAAAAAACAATGTGACAGTGCGGGACTTGAGAGGCGATTATGACCCCTGGTTATTTCTTCCTTATGTCAGTAAGAATACAAGAACTGGAATTATGTAGGATAGTGTTAGTATTGTCTGAGTTAACTTCTGAGTCTGGAATTAATTTTAAGGGTTATCGAACGGTCTGTTTTGCTTAAGTCTTCTGCTACGTGTATTCTGAATGAGTCCCTGATTTTCTATACGTATGAATGTTAAGTCATTGAAATTTGAAGTCTGTGAAGATTATGTCTATCGGATGATGTCGAGTGTTTTGCTCGCCGGATGATAAGGGTTAAGTCGTTTGTCGTATAGTTACGGGATGATGCGGGTATTTACAATACCGGGCGATGTGAGTGTTATTTTGTCGTTAGTGCTCGGGTGATGTGAGAGTTGAAGTGTGTTTAGTTGCCGGATGATGAAAGTATGGTTTGTCGTCTAGTGACCGGATGATGTAGAGTATCTCTTCGCCGGAAGATGAAAAATGTTATTTTGTCATCTAGTGATCGGTGGAGAAAGTATAATTATTCACCGGATGATGTAGACGATGTTTGTCGTTAGTGGCCGAGTGTGATTTTAATAAGTCATGAGCGATGCACGTGCTCACCGGATGATGTTTCTTATCTAGTGAGATTTTAAAGAGTCACATGTTTGACTCGTGTTCACCGGTGGATGTCCACTACTGGGCGATGTATAATTGAACATGTGAAACCCACGTGCCCACCGGAAGATATCTTCTATTAGGCGACGATAAGTGAGTCACGTAGAGTACACGTGACAAATCGGATGGGGCACACCCTGCCAGCCGATGCATGCAAATCCATGCAAACTCGAGTAGAATCATGTTAAGTGATTTGAGGGCATTTCTTCCCTATCCGATTATATTTTGGAACTGACGATCGAGCTTAATCGACTGATCCTGTCGATGAATGAGTTATTAGAAACATGAAGGAATCAAGTTCAAGTTCTAAGTTTAAAAAAAAAGAAGAGAGAAATACTAATAATGAACAGGGTGTAGAAATTAAGAAGTAAATGATCACGATTGTCATGTTCACGTGGCGATCCCATCAGGGTCATTACATAGGATTCCCGGCCATTAGGGCCCTACATCATAAGAATGCTAGGTAGAAACTGATACGATGATTAAGAGTTATTTAAGCTATTGTCTGTTACTTATGTTGATGTTTGTTTTAAGTTAGTAAGATGGTTTGTACTTGGATGATTCACGGATGTTTGAGAACTATGATATGTGATGTTCTGTTAGAGTATATGAAGTCAACTATCTAGTATGATAAATTCCATAGTCTGATGATTAAAGAACATTCATGTCATGCATCATGATTTACTCTTCAAGCATATGAAAATGATTTATGAGCATATTTTTGTAGGATCGGTATTGTCTAAGGGGGGGGGGGGGAGGGGTGAATTAGACTTTTTAAATTAACTTAATTTTCTAAATCAATTTCTCTCTTGAATAAAGCTTAGAGACTAATAGCATACAATCAAATAAAGTAAAGAAAGTGAGAGAAAATTCGACACCACAGTATTTAACGTGGTTCGGCCAAACTGCCTACGTCCACGCTCCAAGGCTCCCCCTTGAAGATTCCTTACTTCTCCTCAACGAGAAATGCTGATCGAACTTTACGGGCTTCGATCCACAGCCTTACACAATCCTGAATTGAACTTTATGGGCGTCAATCCACTGCCTTACAAGGTTTTCAGATTTGAATCACAGATTACAATAATCTACAAACTCTCAAAACAGAATCTCAAGTTTTGGAAAGGAGATATGTAGATTGAATTACAGAGTATGAATTTTCAAAGCCATCGGCAGGTGCAGCTTGAAAGCCATCGGCAGGTGCAGCTTGAAAGCCATCGGCAGGTGCAGCTTGAAAGCCATCGGCAGGTGCAGCTTGAAAGCCATCGGCAGGTGCAGCTTGAAAGCCATCGGCAGGTGCAGCTTGAAAGCCATCGGCAGGTGCAGCTTGAAAGCCATCGGCAGGTGCAGCTTGAAAGCCATCGGCAGGTGCAGCTTGAAAGCCATCGGCAGGTGCAGCTTGAAAGCCATCGGCAGGTGCAGCTTGAAAGCCATCGGCAGGTGCAGCTTGAAAGCCATCGGCAGGTGCAGCTTGAAAGCCATCGGCAGGTGCAGCTTGAAAGCCATCGGCAGGTGCAGCTTGAAAGCCATCGGCAGGTGCAGCTTGAAAGCCATCGGCAGGTGCAGCTTGAAAGCCATCGGCAGGTGCAGCTTGAAAGCCATCGGCAGGTGCAGCTTGAAAGCCATCGGCAGGTGCAGCTTGAAAGCCATCGGCAGGTGCAGCTTGAAAGCCATCGGCAGGTGCAGCTTGAAAGCCATCGGCAGGTGCAGCTTGAAAGCCATCGGCAGGTGCAGCTTGAAAGCCATCGGCAGGTGCAGCTTGAAAGCCATCGGCAGGTGCAGCTTGAATTCCATCGGCAGATGTAGCTTGAAAGCCATCGGCAGATGTAGCTTGAAAGCCATCGGCAGATGCAACTTGTAAGCCATCGGCAGGTGCAGCTTGAAAGCCATCGGCAGATGTAGCTTGAAAGCCATCGGCAGATGTAGCTTGAAAGCCATCGGCAGATGTAGCTTGAAAGCCATCGGCAGATGTAGCTTGAAAGCCATCGGCAGATGTAGCTTGAAAGCCATCGGCAGATGTAGCTTGAAAGCCATCGGCAGATGTAGCTTGAAAGCCATCGGCAGATGCAACTTGTAAGCCATCGGCAGGTGCAGCTTGAAAGCCATCGGCAGATGTAGCTTGAAAGCCATCGGCAGATGTAGCTTGAAAGCCATCGGCAGATGTAGCTTGAAAGCCATCGGCAGATGTAGCTTGAAAGCCATCGGCAGATGTAGCTTGAAAGCCATCGGCAGATGTAGCTTGAAAGCCATCGGCAGATGTAGCTTGAAAGCCATCGGCAGATGTAGCTTGAAAGCCATCGGCAGATGTAGCTTGAAAGCCATCGGCAGATGTAGCTTGAAAGCCATCGGCAGATGTAGCTTGAAAGCCATCGGCAGATGTAGCTTGAAAGCCATCGGCAGATGTAGCTTGAAAGCCATCGGCAGATGTAGCTTGAAAGCCATCGGCAGATGTAGCTTGAAAGCCATCGGCAGATGTAGCTTGAAAGCCATCGGCAGATGTAGCTTGAAAGCCATCGGCAGATGTAGCTTGAAAGCCATCGGCAGATGTAGCTTGAAAGCCATCGGCAGATGTAGCTTGAAAGCCATCGGCAGATGTAGCTTGAAAGCCATCGGCAGATGTAGCTTGAAAGCCATCGGCAGATGTAGCTTGAAAGCCATCGGCAGATGCAACTTGTACTCCATCGGCAGATGCAACTTGTAAGCCATCGGCAGGTGCAGCTTGAAAGCCATCGGCAGATGTAGCTTGAAAGCCATCGGCAGATGTAGCTTGAAAGCCATCGGCAGATGCACGCCTTGACGCTATCGACAGATGCACGCCTTGACACTATCGGCAGAATCAACTTGAACTCTATCGGCACAAACATTAGCGCTGAACCATTATCGGTATGTACAACTTCAAAAACGCCATTGGTATGAGTAGCTTGACTATTCCATCGGCAGAAGCAATGTAGCCTTTTGACGTCAAGCGATCGGCATGTGTAGTCTTTGTTTATCAATTTTTCAGCCCTGTATAAACTATTTAGCCCTGTACACTTAACCCGATTGTTAGAATAATAAAATACCCTTTCCAAGGGCATTTCCAACAGATTGAATCAACTGAATAATTCATTATTCTCACTAAACAAACATAATCAAATTACAATATTAACTATACAAATACATCATCAAAAATATATTTAGACTTAACCAACATTTAAGTTAACAATTTTCCCCATGAACAAGATATGAGAATGAATATGAAAACGATCCCATACAACATGATTAAGTGAGGGTTGGAGACGGGTTGACGTATGCCACAGTCCAAAGAGGGACCATGAAAATGACCCGAAAGGGAATATGATCAAAATCACTGTCAACCCCCCTTTTACGGCACAAATCCTCCCTTAATCCATATGATGAAAACGATGAACAGAAACAAGAATGATAAATGATCAAGAACATCTTTTCTCTCAACTGTACATTCATGAATACATGTTAGTTTGCATTAACCTCATGATGTAGGTGACGAGTTTTCAGGTGAGGATCTCAAAGTTAATGAGGATGTTTAAGCTCGGTTGCTGGAAGGTGCTCAGGGTGGAGATTTGTGGCTGGCAGGCGATATTGACCCGCGGTTATGCTCACATTAAGTCAGTAAGGTTTATGAAAGACTGAAGTCTGTGTAGGATGAGATTTTTTTTTATAACATTGGGATGTTGGGATTTGTTATTTGATCTCTGTGTTCGAGGAATGATTTAAGTTTATAGAATGATTTGCTTAATTAAGTTTTCCGCTTCACGTATCCTGGATGAGTCTATGATTTTTATTCGTTTAAAGTTTATGCCTATCAAGTTGAAATCTATAAGAGTCGGGGTATTTTTTTGTTGGTTGAAGTTGCTTGATGATTATCGTGTTTTACTGCTGAGTGATAGGAGTCGGATGAGTGTATCATCCGGCTGACGTCATCGGCGGATGTCGAATGATAGAAGTTGAAAGATTGAGTCATCCGGCTGACGTCATCGGTGGATGGTGAGTGATTGTTGATCACCGGGCGATGTAGGTGTCTTTTTTACCGGATGATATAAGTAATATTTTGTCGTTTAGTGACCGGGCGATGTAGGTGTTTTCTTTACCGGATGGTATAAGTAATGTTTTGTCGTTTAGTGACCGGGCGATGTAGGTGTTTTCTACCGGATGGCATAAGTAATGTTTTGTCGTTTAGTGACCGGGCGATGTAGGTGTTTTCTTTACCGGATGATATAAGTAATGTTTTGTCGTTTAGTGATCGGGCGATATTTTAATTAGACGCGTGAAACGCCCGTGTCCACCGGCAAATGTGTAATGTATTTCGTTGCTGGGCAATGCCTAATGAATCACGTGTGATGTCTTGAACTAAGTTATGATTTAAAGAAAAATATATAAAAAAAAAAGAACAAAGAAATGCAAGGATATATGGTCAATTCTAAAAGAGTCATGGTTTAGTCTCGGCCCTACTTACATTTAGGCCTATAAAATAGACACACACATTAGATACAAAATTTGGCCAGAGAATTTTGTCCTTATATATGAGCAGAGTGTTGTGTCCCTTTGGCGTCAAGAAACTTTGATTTTTCTTGGACTCTTCTAGAACACTTATCCCCATAGTTGATAACAAGTAAATTTCTGTGCTTTTCTTTTCAGGGAGAATTCTTTCCAAAAACTTCATAGCCTTTAATTTCTCATTTTCAACGAACACGTGTGCAACTCCTAATGGAATTAGAAAGTATCCCTTCATCAGGGCGTTTAATTGTAACCCTACTAACCACCAATAATGCCTTTGAGTGTGCTATTCCAACAACTTTCTATAAGGTTTATAACTTGATGCACTCAAAGGAAAAACAATTACAGCTCTTGAGATGTGACACAGATCCAAAACATAATGATTAAGATTAGTAACACTAAATTTCGAGTCACCGAAAACCAAAGTATCCTTTAAGACTACTATTGAAGGTTGCTTGGGGACGCTATTATAAAAAGAATCTCTGGTCAATAATCCTTTTAGATCAACGTGCTTGATCCAAATTACCTCTTTTAGGGGGAATGACAACCTCCCCTCCTCTTGGGTCGAGGGAGTTAAAGATCCTTCAAATACCATGGCACTACTCTCCTTGTGAGCAATAACTTCCTTCTTTGATATAAAGAGGTTGACCTTGTCATTTTCTTTTCTCCTGGATGCCTCATCCTTAACTATTTGTTCAGGTCTCAGTGGTGCAAGTTTGACTGTTTTCCCTCCGAACTTCAAGGAGTAATGGTTTGTATAACCGTCATGAGTCACTTTTATATAGTAATGCCATGGTCTTCCTAAAAGCAAATGGTTGACGCTCATTGGTACAACGTCACAAATAACAGAATCCTTGTATCCACCGATAGTGAATTTTAGGGTGACTTGTTTGGTGATCTTTACGTCGTTTTTGTCGTCAAGCCATCGTAGCTTGTAGGGGTTTGGGCGAGTGTTTGTCTCTAACCCTAACTTTTTGACCATATCTTGAGAGGCCACGTTGGTGTAGCTTCCTCCATCAATGATCAATGAACACACTCGGTCCTTGATTAAACAGCGGCTGTGGAAAATGTTTTCCTGCTGGCAGTTCTCTTTAATGCTATTTGACATGAGGGCTCGTCGAATAACCATTAGTAGAGGTCCTTCTTGGGCATGGAATAATTCTTCTTCTGACTCCATTTCCTCTACAGTATACTCAACTTGCTTGTCCTCACTTTCGATTTCACCTGTACTCTCCCTGAGTATCATTACTCGTTGGTTTGGGCACTTTTTGGCCATATGTCCATATCTGAGACACTTGAAATACCGAATCTTCTGATCCTTTGATTGGTTAGCTATTGTGGGTTTGTTGCTAGTGTCCTTCGCAGGCCAATTCCTGGTGAAAGTTCTCTTCTTTTCTACCTTGATGGAGGTTTTGGTAGATTCTGGGTCTTTGGGGCTAAATCTGTTAGTGGTAGTCCTAACTTTCCTTTTTTGTTGTCTCTCTACTTTAATAGCTAATTGAACCACCATGTCTATTGAATCTAGTGATTGTAGCTCAACCATGTCGCTGATATCTTGGTTTAATCCTCTAATGAACCTAGCTATCTCATGTTCTTCAGGTTCATCCATTCCACCTCTGATTCTGAGCATCTCAAACTCGGTGAGATATTCCTCTACAAATTGACTTCCTAACTTTAGGCTTTGTATTTGCAGAAAAAGTTCCTGCTTGTAGTGAATGAGAACGAACCTCTTTCACATGAGATTTTTCATGTTTCATGTAGTGATGGGTTAATCTTTGTCTCTTCTCCTTTGAGCTTTCACGTTCTCCCACTATAAGTTGGCATAACCCGTAAGTTCGATAGCCACTAGTTGCAACTTGACCTTTTCGGAGTATCCGTAGTAGTCGAACACCTTCTCAACCTTATCTACCCAGTCTAAAAATACGTCTCCATTGCATGCTTCGTTGAATGAGGGTATTGTTAACTTAGCATGTCTAAAATCTTCATTATCTCTTTGTCAGTTGGGAACAAAATCCTCTTCCCCTTCAATCCATTCTTCGTCATAGTATCCTTGGTTTTGAAACCTTTCCCTAGGAGGTTCAATGTCCCTCTTGTGCATGGGTTCTTGGTATTCAGGTTCGGTTCTCTTTCTTGGCAAGGTTTATGGGAAATTCTGTTCGGTTCTCCTCTGATGCATGGACCCTTGAAATACTGGTTCGGTTCTCCTCCAATGCATGAGCTCTTGAAAATCCTTTTCGCGCTCACCAAACATCTGCAAAAGTTGATCAATCTTTTGGTTAAGATCGTTGATTTGTCCTTGGAAGCTAGACTCACCCACTTGAGGGTTTTGAGTCTCGATTTTGTCAAGATTTGGATTATAATTAATGCCGCTTCTTGTTGTCATTTTAATGGTACTATCTAATTTCTAAGTCTTAGGAATCGTGAATAAGATTTATTGTAAAAATTATATTTATCACAAAATCAAACTATAAAGAGTAAAGTGCAATTTGGCCCCTACAACTAGGTGAAATGGGTAATTTACACCGTAAACTTGGATAATGGGCAAAAACAACCTCAATGTATGGATAATGGGCAATTTCCCCCCTACCGTCCAATTTTTGTTAAAATATCACGTTTTTTTCACGTGTCTATTTTTTCTTCCCGAAATGCCCCTGCCTATAGGTGAAAAAAAAAACCGTTCAGACTTGCCCATTATCCACTTCTGACTTGCGAGCTACGTTCTCCGACTCCCGAATTGCGAGTTGCGTTTTCCGGTTCCCTCGTCAGTGCTCCGTTCTCTGGCTGCTAAGCTCCCATTCTCCGTGCTCCCTGCTCCGATTCGCACAGGCTTTCTGTCGACTTTGTCCTCTGCTCATCGGCTCGCCTGGTCGCCGAAATTAGGGCTAATTTTTGTTGATTCCAAGCTTTGCGTCAGTTGCCTTTGTTGTTCTTGGCTAGTAATCACTTTCCATCAGTTATCTCTAAGCTTCATCAATCACACATTTCTCGATTATACTCACATTTTTACATTTCTACTTTAGTGTTTCATTTGAAGATTGATTTCTAAAATGGGTAATAATCTCTGGCCGCTCTTTTGGTTTTTAATTATGATGAATTCCACTCCTTTTGCAAATTCAATGATATATGAAACTATAATATTCTGTTTTGTGTAGTAAAAGTACTAAAATTAACTCCCTGATTTAATCAATTTTAAGGAGCTCGAGAAATAGTTTTTCAAATAAGATTTGTAAAAGCTGTTCTCAATTATTTATCACCATTTTTTGGTTATGGAAACAAAACATTGTGAAAGTCTCGAGTGTTAAGCTGCTATTAAGCTGCAGGAACCACTGTTTTCTCTTTCTCTTGTCTGGTTATTAAGCTGTTATTAAGATTGGCACTGTATGAGCACAATGCTTACCTTCTTGGTTCTTGGTTATCTACATTGTTTAGGCTTGCATTTGTTCGTGATTCTATTTGTTAAAAAGATTTAAATGTGTATTAAGTTGTTTAGAATTTAAATACCAAAACTGTCATGCTTAACCGAATTGAATCTATGTAACATTGCAGGGAAGAAGATGGACACATTTTCAATTGACATTCACTATGGAGGGAAGTTTACCAATAGAAAAAATATACAGTACGTGGGTGGAAATAATACATCAGTGGGTGAAAATAATGTAGTTGGATGTGATTATGAAATGGATTTGGATAGATATTTGTACCCTTTGTAATTTTGGTTGTTGTTCTTGTGGAAGATATGATTGTGGTTTGAATTACTCATATAGCATAATGATCAAGATTTGAAGGATAGTTCTCGAATGAGCATTTTCCTCCACAATATATGCATGAAATGGCTATAATTTTTCCATTTTTTTGCCAAAAAGTCTGAGCTTAAATGGATGATAATGCATAGTTCTCAGATTATGTAGAGCTTCTCCCAATTTTCCTGGACCATTGAGTGAATGAAATGAAAAGCACTGATAAATTTCAAAATTGATGGGATTTTTTCTTAGTTTGTTTTGGATACAAATTGCATAGTTATTACCATACGAATCTACTAACACAATTGATACAAACTGATCAACAATAATACAGTAGTGAGACCACTTAATACTGGGAACCATAATCTATCCCTCTGCAGCTTCGCATTCTTTGATTTAGCTTATTCGAGTCTTCCTACTGCTTGTCTGAGTCTTGATTCAGCGTCTGCGACTCTTGCTTCAACTTCTTCAAGTCTAGATTGTAAAATGTTAAGCACATTCTTTTGTCTCTCTCCTAATGGTTCGTCATACCCAAAAAAAAATTGTACCCTCTTACGCTTCCCTGAAAAAGAATCTACCGTTATTTACAATAGAAGTTTATGCATCAATTATGACAACAAATAAAAATTTACCTCAAACTTTCGCCTCCGACAATTTGACTATCCTAAGTGCCCGATGTTTGTCTATTTTTACAGCTCCTCATCCTTCTCTCCTGTTGTAACGCCCCCGAACCCACCCTGGCTCGGAGCGCTACTTTGCTAACCAATCCCACGGTAAATCATAATGAAAAATAAAACTCCCAAACATAAAAGAAACCTACACAGCTGAATTTAAAACTAAACTCCCGAAACTCTCTTACTTCATACCTAGCTGCCTAGACACATCAATTCCCTTACCCCTAACCTTTTAGCACCACGGCGTCCTTCCTGAAAATTTCGGCAAAGTAACGCCTGAAAATGGCACCTCCAAAATGCTAGGTACCTGCACACAAACCAATTCCCAACCAGAATATTTTTCCTCAACTATCACTCAACAATCCTACATATAAAAACCTCCAAACAACAGTAAATAGGAAACTATAAAATACTAACATTCCTAACTAGCAAAACATCACCCGACACATAGCTATCTCATAACTGTCAACCAAAAACATTACGCATTTTCCAACAATTCCACAAACAGACATTTACAATACTATTAAAATACAAAGCCCACACTCCCGAAGACCATGGTCGAGGCGCCCCGACAACTGCCAGCACCGGCATACAGCGTACATCAACGACTGCGTCCCAATCCTAGCTTTTCTCATAGCTTTAACCTGTACTCCAGTCGTCACCTACACCACAGAACACACACACACACGTAAGCTTACGCTTAGCAAGTAGGGAGTAACAAATAATAACAAGAACAATGCACACACCATCCTACCCTAACACAACAACACAACACCACTCAACACGACAACTCAACACAACAACACTCAACACGACAACTCAACACAACGACACAACACCACCCAATGCAACTCAACAAACTGACTCAACATAACACAACAACACACAGTGCAATCAACCTAACACATGCAGTTTCTATCACTCAGTTGTGCTTATTTGCTGTTCGTTGCTTTAATCTTGCTTTAATTCTTCATAATCCGTGTGGAACGAGTTGGCACACATCCCATAACCGTCTAGGATGGACACACTCAGAACCACCATCCTTCATAGAGGTCCCCTCGGGGTGCTACACACCAGCACCTCAGCCCGACAAGGCACACTATTCAGGATTACATGTTTTAGCCGTTCATCTCTCATAGAGTACCCCTCGGGGTGCTACTACCAGCACCTCAGCCCGACAAGGCACCTATTCAAAATGCAATAAGTGTTTTAGCTGTCATCTCTCATAGAGTACCCCTCGGGGTGCTACTACCAGCACCTCAGCCCGACAAGGCACCTATTCAAAATGCAATAAGTGTTTTAGCTGTCATCTCTCATAGAGTACCCCTCGGGGTGCTACTACCAGCACCTCAGCCCGACAAGGCACCTATTCAAAATGCAATAAGTGTTTTAGCTGTCATCTCTCATAGAGTACCCCTCGGGGTGCTACTACCAGCACCTCAGCCCGACAAGGCACCTATTCAAAATGCAATAAGTGTTTTAGCTGTCATCTCTCATAGAGTACCCCTCGGGGTGCTACTACCAGCACCTCAGCCCGACAAGGCACCTATTCAAAATGCAATAAGTGTTTTAGCTGTCATCTCTCATAGAGTACCCCTCGGGGTGCTACTACCAGCACCTCAGCCCGACAAGGCACCTATTCAAAATGCAATAAGTGTTTTAGCTGTCATCTCTCATAGAGTACCCCTCGGGGTGCTACTACCAGCACCTCAGCCCGACAAGGCACCTATTCAAAATGCAATAAGTGTTTTAGCTGTCATCTCTCATAGAGTACCCCTCGGGGTGCTACTACCAGCACCTCAGCCCGACAAGGCACCTATTCAAAATGCAATAAGTGTTTTAGCTGTCATCTCTCATAGAGTACCCCTCGGGGTGCTACTACCAGCACCTCAGCCCGACAAGGCACCTATTCAAAATGCAATAAGTGTTTTAGCTGTCATCTCTCATAGAGTACCCCTCGGGGTGCTACTACCAGCACCTCAGCCCGACAAGGCACCTATTCAAAATGCAATAAGTGTTTTAGCTGTCATCTCTCATAGAGTACCCCTCGGGGTGCTACTACCAGCACCTCAGCCCGACAAGGCACCTATTCAAAATGCAATAAGTGTTTTAGCTGTCATCTCTCATAGAGTACCCCTCGGGGTGCTACTACCAGCACCTCAGCCCGACAAGGCACCTATTCAAAATGCAATAAGTGTTTTAGCTGTCATCTCTCATAGAGTACCCCTCGGGGTGCTACTACCAGCACCTCAGCCCGACAAGGCACCTATTCAAAATGCAATAAGTGTTTTAGCTGTCATCTCTCATAGAGTACCCCTCGGGGTGCTACTACCAGCACCTCAGCCCGACAAGGCACCTATTCAAAATGCAATAAGTGTTTTAGCTGTCATCTCTCATAGAGTACCCCTCGGGGTGCTACTACCAGCACCTCAGCCCGACAAGGCACCTATTCAAAATGCATTTTACATTTTACTTTATCTTATTACATTCATGCTCACAATGCCAAACAATGCCACTAATCATTTCTAATGTGCTATACCATGATGCATGCTTCAAATATGCAATACCACACGAAACCATCAATGTAACACCCGACATTTCGGCCAGGTGATTTTCTGACCATTTTCATTGTCACCCTCTTATTTAACCGTTATGATTTAAATTTAATGTTAAGACAAATTTATTACAAGTTGAGTAAAACTAGGTTGGGTGGCAGTTTAGTAATTAAAATCGATGGATTTAGTATAAATAGGAAATGGAAACCTTAAACCTCATTTATTACCACTGTAGCCGACATTCCCTCTCGGCGATTCCTTCTTTCCCAAGTTCTTGCTCTCGGCTACCAGAACTTCCCTTTACCGACGGCTGGTTTCGAGCTTGCTCTTCTCTGCAAATCCACACCCGAGGTATGAAATGGACAATGTAGTCATTCATTCGTAAATAGAGCTCTGTTTTCAGCTCGGCACTGAGTTCGGATTTTTAGCAGTGGCCGAGTAGTTTAAGACTTTTTTTTAAAATCTGGGAGTAGAAATGTCATCCCGAATCGATTCTGAGCATTTTAAGTAACCAACTCGGATTTAATCAATGGTAAAACCTGTCCACCTAGTTTCGGATTTCAGACTGCAGTGTGTCAAACAGAGGAATCGGAATGACTTTAGCTATTAGATCCTAAGGTGGTTTATGATTAGGACTACTAGGACTTTGTTTTAACTACTGTAATGTACATGTTTTAGGTGAAGAAGTTAAAGAGAGGAAGTTCGGATTGCTAAGGAATCCAGGTAAGTGAATGTGTTAAGATTTCCGGCCACTAGGGCCCTACACCGCAAGGGTATTAGGAAATCACTGAGATGTTAGCTTATTGACTATGATTTGTTATTTCCACGATATGAAGGAGTTGTGTAAGTAAATGTAAAGTTACATGATGTTTTACTTGTCCTCATGATATGACTTCTCTCTATGAACTTTATGTCTATGCACTGTGTCCCTGTTATGATTAAGTTGAGAATATGAAAAGCAAATGTAACCAAGATTAAGTGCAGAGCGGGGAAAGACTATGTTATGTATGACTCGCGAATTCTCCCACTGGTGGAGGCCGAGTTAATGATATGTATGCTCGCGACGTCATCGGCAGATGCCGAGAGTTAGTTGTTGGTTGGTTTAGTCTTCCGGCTGACGTCATCGGCAGATGCCGAGAGTTAGTTGTTGGTTGGTTTAGTCTTCCGGTTGACGTCATTGGCAGATGCCGAAAGAATAGTTGTTTGATGGTTTAGTCTTCCGGTTGACGTCATCGGCAGATGCCGAGAGTTAGTTGTTGGTTGGTTTAGTCTTCCGGTTGACGTCATCGGCAGATGCCGAGAGTTAGTTGTTGGTTGGTTTAGTCTTCCGGCTGACGTCATCGGCAGATGCCGAGAGTTAGTTGTTGGTTGGTTTAGTCTTCCGGCTGACGTCATCGGCAGATGCCGAAAGAATAGTTGTTTGATGGTTTAGTCTTCCGGTTGACGTCATCGGCAGATGCCGAGAGTTAGTTGTTGGTTGGTTTAGTCTTCCGGCTGACGTCATCGGCAGATGCCGAGAGTTAGTTGTTGGTTGGTTTAGTCTTCCGGTTGACGTCATCGGCAGATGCCGAGAGTTAGTTGTTGGTTGGTTTAGTCTTCCGGTTGACGTCATTGGCAGATGCCGAAAGAATAGTTGTTTGATGGTTTAGTCTTCCGGTTGACGTCATTGGCAGATGCCGAAAGAATAGTTGTTTGATGGTTTAGTCTTCCGGTTGACGTCATCGGCAGATGCCGAGAGTTAGTTGTTGGTTGGTTTAGTCTTCCGGTTGACGTCATCGGCAGATGCCGAAAGAATAGTTGT
The DNA here is from genome assembly GCA_022432975.1 of Begonia masoniana. Classification (NCBI taxonomy): domain Eukaryota; kingdom Viridiplantae; phylum Streptophyta; class Magnoliopsida; order Cucurbitales; family Begoniaceae; genus Begonia; species Begonia masoniana. The sequence goes on from CM039509.1 coordinate 33,688,659, forward strand.
TTGATGGTTTAGTCTTCCGGTTGACGTCATCGGCAGATGCCGAAAGAATAGTTGTTTGATGGTTTAGTCTTCCGGCTGACGTCATCGGCAGATGCCGAGAGTTAGTTGTTGGTTGGTTTAGTCTTCCGGTTGACGTCATCGGCAGATGCCGAGAGTTAGTTGTTGGTTGGTTAGTCTTCCGGCTGACGTCATCGGCAGATGCCGAGAGTTAGTTGTTGGTTGGTTTAGTCTTCCGGCTGACGTCATCGGCAGATGCCGAGAGTTAGTTGTTGGTTGGTTTAGTCTTCCGGTTGACGTCATCGGCAGATGCCGAGAGTTAGTTGTTGGTTGGTTTAGTCTTCCGGTTGACGTCATCGGCAGATGCCGAGAGTTAGTTGTTGGTTGGTTTAGTCTTCCGGTTGACGTCATCGGCAGATGCCGAAAGAATAGTTGTTTGATGGTTTAGTCTTCCGGTTGACGTCATCGGCAGATGCCGAGAGTTAGTTGTTGGTTGGTTTAGTCTTCCGGTTGACGTCATTGGCAGATGCCGAAAGAATAGTTGTTTGATGGTTTAGTCTTCCGGTTGACGTCATCGGCAGATGCCGAAAGAATAGTTGTTTGATGGTTTAGTCTTCCGGCTGACGTCATCGGCAGATGCCGAGAGTTAGTTGTTGGTTGGTTTAGTCTTCCGGCTGACGTCATCGGCAGATGCCGAGAGTTAGTTGTTGGTTGGTTTAGTCTTCCGGTTGACGTCATCGGCAGATGCCGAGAGTTAGTTGTTGGTTGGTTTAGTCTTCCGGTTGACGTCATCGGCAGATGCCGAGAGTTAGTTGTTGGTTGGTTTAGTCTTCCGGTTGACGTCATCGGCAGATGCCGAAAGAATAGTTGTTTGATGGTTTAGTCTTCCGGTTGACGTCATCGGCAGATGCCGAAAGAATAGTTGTTTGATGGTTTAGTCTTCCGGCTGACGTCATCGGCAGATGCCGAAAGAATAGTTGTTTGATGGTTTAGTCTTCCGGTTGACGTCATCGGCAGATGCCGAAAGAATAGTTGTTTGATGGTTTAGTCTTCCGGTTGACGTCATTGGCAGATGCCGAAAGAATAGTTGTTTGATGGTTTAGTCTTCCGGTTGACGTCATCGGCAGATGCCGAGAGTTAGTTGTTGGTTGGTTTAGTCTTCCGGTTGACGTCATCGGCAGATGCCGAGAGTTAGTTGTTGGTTGGTTTAGTCTTCCGGCTGACGTCATCGGCAGATGCCGAAAGAATAGTTGTTTGATGGTTTAGTCTTCCGGTTGACGTCATTGGCAGATGCCGAAAGAATAGTTGTTTGATGGTTTAGTCTTCCGGTTGACGTCATCGGCAGATGCCGAGAGTTAGTTGTTGGTTGGTTTAGTCTTCCGGCTGACGTCATCGGCAGATGCCGAAAGAATAGTTGTTTGATGGTTTAGTCTTCCGGTTGACGTCATTGGCAGATGCCGAGAGTTAGTTGTTGGTTGGTTTAGTCTTCCGGTTGACGTCATCGGCAGATGCCGAGAGTTAGTTGTTGGTTGGTTTAGTCTTCCGGCTGACGTCATCGGCAGATGCCGAAAGAATAGTTGTTTGATGGTTTAGTCTTCCGGTTGACGTCATTGGCAGATGCCGAAAGAATAGTTGTTTGATGGTTTAGTCTTCCGGTTGACGTCATCGGCAGATGCCGAGAGTTAGTTGTTGGTTGGTTTAGTCTTCCGGCTGACGTCATCGGCAGATGCCGAAAGAATAGTTGTTTGATGGTTTAGTCTTCCGGCTGACGTCATCGGCAGATGCCGAAAGAATAGTTGTTTGATGGTTTAGTCTTCCGGTTGACGTCATCGGCAGATGCCGAGAGTTAGTTGTTGGTTGGTTTAGTCTTCCGGTTGACGTCATTGGCAGATGCCGAAAGAATAGTTGTTTGATGGTTTAGTCTTCCGGTTGACGTCATCGGCAGATGCCGAAAGAATAGTTGTTTGATGGTTTAGTCTTCCGGCTGACGTCATCGGCAGATGCCGAGAGTTAGTTGTTGGTTGGTTTAGTCTTCCGGTTGACGTCATCGGCAGATGCCGAGAGTTAGTTGTTGGTTGGTTTAGTCTTCCGGCTGACGTCATCGGCAGATGCCGAAAGAATAGTTGTTTGATGGTTTAGTCTTCCGGTTGACGTCATTGGCAGATGCCGAGAGTTAGTTGTTGGTTGGTTTAGTCTTCCGGCTGACGTCATCGGCAGATGCCGAAAGAATAGTTGTTTGATGGTTTAGTCTTCCGGTTGACGTCATCGGCAGATGCCGAGAGTTAGTTGTTGGTTGGTTTAGTCTTCCGGCTGACGTCATCGGCAGATGCCGAAAGAATAGTTGTTGATGGTTTAGTCTTCCGGTTGACGTCATTGGCAGATGCCGAAGGTGAATTGTTTGATGTTTTAATTTAGCACGCGAGACCCACGTGCTCACCGGAAGATGTAAAATGTGTTTTGTCGATTAGCGACCGGGTGATGTTTTAAATTTAGCACGCGAGACCCACGTGCCCACCGGAAGATGTCTCCTTTTAGGCGATGTTAAGCGAGTCACGCGTAATGCACGTGATGACCGGACGATTAAATTCCTGAGTGTTGTCAACGCATGCAACCCATGCAAACCCGAGCGGTATTATGTTAAGAGAATTGAGGGCACCTCCTCTTTTCCCGAAATTGGCAAGAAGCCAATGACCGAGTCTAGTCGCTCGACTCTGTGAAAGTTGAGCCGACGAGGCGTGGGAAGTCGGGCACGAGAGAGTTCGTCTTCCTTAATGGTTCTGCGTCTCTATTACCAGTTTAGAAAGAAAAAAAAAATATATATGTAAAATGTGAAAGTCTGTTGAGAGATAGTAAGTGAATGTAATAATAGTAAAAGTCAAGCAAACGATTAATGAAAGAATATGAACACGTGACGGCTCCTGACTGGGGTCGTTACAATCAACACAACAACACAAGTCAACAATACAACACCAAACAAACAAACATCCCCCGAGGCTATAAACTACGATGCATTTCACACTATGATGCAAGTCGCACAAATACTTAACCAGACCAGACCAAAACAAAGCAAAGCAATCAACCAACAATGCTCAACCAACAAAGAAGACAACCAAACAACAAACAACAAACCTACCGTTCCGTGGTGTAGGCCCGAAGGCAAAACATAAACGTCCTCTACTTACCTGACTGCTCGGCTTTACGGTGCTCACCTCTAACGATCAATTCACTCGTCTGATAACCTATCAATTATAGAAAATAACTTAGCAATTCACTCATAAATTTTCTAACTAAAACTAACCATACTTCAAACTCATTTCTCTCACCAAAACACAAAACCCGATTTTTATGTAAATTTTACCGTCCAACTTCAACTCCATTAAAATTAAGCCTACATTCACCAAATTTACGCTCAAACTACTATTTCTAGCTTAATTCAACTAAATCCTAACTAAACGGGCGACTAATTTGGGTTCGGTAAAAACTGACTCGAAACTTCAAACGTGCGTAACTTTTGCGTCGGTTATCGGAATCGAACGATTCCAGCGGCCACGTACTCCTCTCATAACCTATTTTAACCTGCCAAAAGGAATTTTAAAACAACCAACCCTAGCTAGGTCAAAACTCCCAAAACCCGAACTGCCCCTTAACCCGGAATTTTCTCTTTTCCAATTTTCCCTCAATTCTCCCTCATTTCCTCACCAATCAACCTCATATACCCTTAATTAGTATAAACTAACAAAAATCCCGAGCTACACACACAAAACCCGAAATGCCCTAAATCGGCTTCACTGTTTTTCGCCCAAATTGGGCACCTCACTGCCAGGCGATTATTGCCAGCCCACTACCCGACAATCTCAGGCCAAAATCTACCAAAAATGGCCGGTGACCGGAGCTAATTCCGGCTCGTCACCGTCGGCCTTGAACAAAACCGAAACAGGGAGGAGAAATCGAGCTTACCTGGTCGGTCCTGCGCGAAGACGGCCGGAAGTCGCAGCTCTAGCACCGTCGACGTTATCTGGCCGGAAAACATCGAAAAACCCTGGTGAACAGCGTCGAACTCCCCCTCGCGTCGCCTTCCCCTCTCCCCTGTTCTCCTCTGCTCTCGCTGCCCGACGACAGAATGGTTTCGGCCATTGTGTCGTTTTGTTTTTATTATTATTTTTTTTAAAATAATAATAATAATAATAATAAAACTAACTGTTAATTAATCCTCATTTACCGTTCTGCCCTTCCGTGTTTTCGACCATTTCAAATTTCATTAAATCTCGTTCTTAAATTAACCTAACGCCCGACTTAATTTCAATCAAATTTATTCACTTTACTTTTCAATTAATTAAAACAACTATAAATCTCCAATAAAAAAAACCCGGGTGTTACAATCCACCCTCCTTACAAAATTTTGTCCTCAAAATTTGTGACTCTACCCCGAATACTCATACGTTCACTAACTATAATCTAATTCATACTCTCAAACTCTTCTAACTGAATTCTCAACTTAAATCCTTGATCACCTAGTAAATTTATTACTATGGAGCAATCTTCTTCGCCCTATTAGTTAACATCGCTTGGCCTTACATAACTACCTCAATTCTTCAACTCACTTCAATATCGTGACCCCAAGACTTCAATCAATATCCTTCTTACTCTAAATCCTAAATCCTCAAAGTTTCATTCTCTTCTACTCACCTAACCATAAATGACAAGTTCCCATGTCTTCACTATATCTTCAAAGTCTTACATTTCCTCAACTTACTCATTCCAAGCTCATCTCCTAACTTTGTGCGTTGACAAAGTAAAGCCCCACTACATTACCATCCCAAACTCATCTGGTACTACATCTCCAAAATCTTCGACTTCACCTTACTCCGTACTCCCTAGCTCTCATACTCATACACCTACGCCTATTGACATGAACTGGTTCAGTTATCACGAAGACTCTTAAATCCCTCTAACTTAGTTCTAACTCTCCACTTCTCATCAAACAATCTCAAACCTCCAAACAATCTCAATAGCGTAACACTAGAACCTACGGAGTAAGCTTCTTACCTCGTACCTCATTTTAACATCAATCACATATTCCGAATTCTCATTACCTAAATTAACTAACTATACACTCGAAGTACTAATTGAGTTTTCATTCACTCCAAACTGGCAACTCTCTACGATTCTAAATTGGGTCATTCTAAACTCTACACCCTAAACTATACACCACAACGCTCAATAATCCCTACATTTATTGACTTCACAACACTTTTCTACATCACCCAAAGTTTTCATGTTCTTAACCTCGCTCCTTATAACTTGAGTATTTATATGTCCCTTAACTTCAATTAAATAAATTATCACCTATACTTTCAAATCTTTCCAACTTAATTCCAACTCTAACTCCTATAATCTAATGCTCATTAACGTTCATCACCACATACATAACTACCTCATATCATATCTCCAAGATACCTTACTACCGTAACACTAAGAACTTTATACCTCAAGACAATTATACCACAAACAATCATGACATTTCATTAGTTATTCCAACACAACCCTCATACTCAAAGCTCTCATCTCTTAACCCTATCAACTATTCTTCAAAGTATATTCTGAATCTTTATCCTTACATTCACTATGCTCAATTTGTCGAACCCCTAATTTCAGTCATTACCAAACACTCAAATTCTTAAGTCTAAACTAACTCTTTCCCGACTTTACACTCGACACTCGAAATGATAGTGACGTCCTTCCTTTCGACCTCAAAACTTCCATAACATTTACGCACTTCGTGTCTTCCTATCCACTATTCTCCAATAGCATTTACTAATCTCTTCACTTACCCCACTATTCACCCACTAACATAGTTCAAACGCCTAACTTAGTCTAACTTTCATAACTATGTACTCTTACACATTTTATTAACTTATCTTAATCACTCCTCACCTATCCTCTAAATTCTTCAACTTCATACAAGGGCTAACTTTCTTATCCTAACTCTCCCTCTTAGGGAATTTAATCTCATTGTTCTTCTACCTTACATCTCCCATCCTCTACTAATACTCGAGTTCTCATTCACATCTCACTTTTAAGCTTACCAACTCTTAAGTTTATCACTTTTCTGATCTATTTACAACATCAGCAGTCCTCCAATTCATTTTATATATATTCCCCTAACCCTCATTACAACAAGTCGCCCAACAACCTCCTTGTTTGCAACCTTGTTGTAGCCCAATTAACACCCTAAATCTCAATCTCCTACCTATTACCTTTCTACAATAGCTACTCACTCTCGATGAGTCACTACCATTGTTAACCTCACTTACTTTGACAATCAATCAAACTTAACAATTACTTAAGCTAGACACCCAAACATAGTCAACATCTAAATACTCCCAAGAATTTGTTAACCTGGATCCTAATTCTAACTATCATAATTTTATCTCCTTAAGAGTAAAATCTTAGGCATACCATTCTTAAACTCTTATAACTTAATTCTTAACTCTAGCTTTTTCTTAAGCTCAATTGTCTAATTCCTTATTTCACAAAAAAATTGTAACTCGCTAAGGACACGTATATCATTCTTACAATCACCCGAGGTTATCTAACACTTTGATTCTCTAATAGCGGTCTCACTTCTCCAATACAATTCATAGCTATTCAAACTATCGATTACTACGTCTATGAATTGACGTAAGGGATCCACCAAGGTTGTCTCGATACACTCAAGATTTTCTAGTCCACTACAATCACAAAACAACAAGGTTAAACCTAAACCAAACAAACAGGGATTAAACCAATCAAATCTTAAATATAAATTAACTAAAGTATAGAAATACTTACAGTCGGTGAAGCACGTTGCATAGCGGCCGGCATTGTCGGGTAATCCTTTGAACGACTCGACCATTTATGCTCTGATACCATCTTGTGACGCCCCCGAACACACCCTGGCTCGGAGCGCTACTTTGCTAACCAATCCCACGGTAAATCATAATGAAAAATAAAACTCCCAAACATAAAAGAAACCTACACAGCTGAATTTAAAACTAAACTCCCGAAACTCTCTTACTTCATACCTAGCTGCCTAGACACATCAATTCCCTTACCCCTAACCTTTTAGCACCACGACGTCCTTCCCGAAAATTTCGGCAAAGTAATGCCTGAAAATGGCGCCTCCAAAATGATAGGTACCTGCACACAAACCAATTCCCAACCAGAATATTTTTCCTCAACTATCACTCAACAATCCTACATATAAAAACCTCCAAACAACAGTAAATAGGAAACTATAAAATACTAACATTCCTAACTAGCAAAACATCACCCAACACATAGCTATCTCATAACTGTCAACCAAAAACATTACGCATTTTCCAACAATTCCACAAACAGACATTTACAATACTATTAAAATACAAAGCCCACACTCCCGAAGACCATGGTCGAGGCGCCCCGACAACTGCCCGCACCGGCATACAGCGTACATCAACGACTGCGTCCCAATCCTAGCTTTTCTCATAGCTTTAACCTGTACTCCAGTCGTCACCTATACCACAGAACACACACACACACGTAAGCTTACGCTTAGCAAGTAGGGAGTAACAAATAATAACAAGAACAATGCACACACCATCCTACCCTAACACAACAACACAACACCACTCAACACGACAACTCAACACGACAACTCAACACAACGACACAACACCACCCAATGCAACTCAACAAACTGACTCAACATAACACGACAACACACAGTGCAATCAACCTAACACATGCAGTTTCTATCACTCAGTTGTGCTTATTTGCTGTTCGTTGTTTTAATCTTGCTTTAATTCTTCATAAGCCTTGTGGAACGAGTTGGCACACATCCCATAACCGTCTAGGATGGCCACACTCAGAACCACCATCCTTCATAGAGGTCCCCGCACCTCAGCCCGACAAGGCACCTATTCAAAATGCAATAAGTGTTTTAGCTGTCATCTCTCATAGAGTACCCCTCGGGGTGCTACTACCAGCACCTCAGCCCGACAAGGCACCTATTCAAAATGCAATAAGTGTTTTAGCTGTCATCTCTCATAGAGTACCCCTCGGGGTGCTACTACCAGCACCTCAGCCCGACAAGGCACCTATTCAAAATGCAATAAGTGTTTTAGCTGTCATCTCTCATAGAGTACCCCTCGGGGTGCTACTACCAGCACCTCAGCCCGACAAGGCACCTATTCAAAATGCAATAAGTGTTTTAGCTGTCATCTCTCATAGAGTACCCCTCGGGGTGCTACTACCAGCACCTCAGCCCGACAAGGCACCTATTCAAAATGCAATAAGTGTTTTAGCTGTCATCTCTCATAGAGTACCCCTCGGGGTGCTACTACCAGCACCTCAGCCCGACAAGGCACCTATTCAAAATGCAATAAGTGTTTTAGCTGTCATCTCTCATAGAGTACCCCTCGGGGTGCTACTACCAGCACCTCAGCCCGACAAGGCACCTATTCAAAATGCAATAAGTGTTTTAGCTGTCATCTCTCATAGAGTACCCCTCGGGGTGCTACTACTAGCACCTCAACCCGACAAGGCACCTATTCAAAATGCAATAAGTGTTTTAGCTGTCATCTCTCATAGAGTACCCCTCGGGGTGCTACTACCAGCACCTCAGCCCGACAAGGCACCTATTCAAAATGCATTTTACATTTTACTTTATCTTATTACATTCATGCTCACAATGCCAAACAATGCCACTAATCATTTCTAACAGTTCTATACCATGATGCATGCTTCAAATATGCAATACCACACGAAACCATCAACACAACAACACAAGTCAACAATACAACACCAAACAAACAAACATCCCCCGAGGCTATAAACTACGATGCATTTCACACTATGATGCAAGTCGCACAAATACTTAACCAGACCAGACCAAAACAAAGCAAATCAATCAACCAACAATACTCAACCAACAAAGAAGACAACCAAACAACAAACAACAAACCTACCGTTCCGTGGTGTAGGCCCGAAGGCAAAACATAAACGTCCTCTACTTACCTGACTGCTCGGCTTTACGGTGCTCACCTCTAACGATCAATTCACTCGTCTGATAACCTATCAATTATAGAAAATAACTTAGCAATTCACTCATAAATTTTCTAACTAAAACTAACCATACTTCAAACTCCTTTCTCTCACCAAAACACAAAATCCGATTTTTATGTAAATTTTACCGTCCAACTTCAACTCCATTAAAATTAAGCCTACATTCACCAAATTTACGCTCAAACTACTATTTCTAGCTTAATTCAATTAAATCCTAACTAAACGGGCCACAAATTTGGGTTCGGTAAAAACTGACTCGAAACTTCACACGCGCGTAACTTTTGCGTCGGTTATCGGAATCGAACGATTCCAGCGGCCACGTACTCCTCTCATAACCTATTTTAACCTGCCAAAAGGAATTTTAAAACAACCGACCCTAGCTAGGTCAAAACTCCCAAAACCCGAACTGCCCCTTAACCCGGAATTTCTCTTTTCCAATTTTCCCTCAATTCTCCCTCATTTCCTCACCAATCAACCTCATATACCCTTAATTAGTATAAACTAACAAAAAATCCCGAGCTACACACACAAAACCCGAAATGCCCTAAATCGCTTCACTGTTTTTCGCCCAAATTGGGCTCCTCACTGCCAGGCGATTATTGCCAGCCCACTACCCGACAATCTCAGGTCAAAATCTACCAAAAATGGCCGGTGACCGGAGCCAATTCCGGCTCGTAACCGTCGGCCTTGAACAAAACCGAAACAGGGAGGAGAAATCGAGCTTACCTGGTCGGTCCTGCGCGAAGACGGCCGGAAGTCGCAGCTCTAGCACCGTCGACGTTATCTGGCCGGAAAAGATCAGAAAACGCCGGTGAACGGCGTCAAACTCCCCCTCGCGTCGCCTCCCCCTCTCCCCTGTTCTTCTCTGCCCTCGCTCCCCGACGACAGAATGGTTTCGGCCATTGTGTCGTTTTGTTTTTATTATTATTTTTTTTAAATAATAATAATAATAATAAAACTAACTGTTAATTAATCCTCATTTACCGTTCTGCCCTTCCGTGTTTTCGACCATTTCGAATTTCATTAAATCTCGTTCTTAAATTAACCTAACCCCCGACTTAATTTCAATCAAATTTATTCACTTTACTTTTCAATTAATTAAAACAACTATAAATCTCCAATAAAAAAAAACCCAGGTGTTACACCTGTACTTTCACAGCTAAAAAAAAAAGTAGAAAATCAAATAATGATAAAAAGAATGAACAATAATGACCTCAAACAAATGAGTAAGATATCATTCCTAGAATCTTCAGATTGTTGCGCCTTTATAATTATTCTTTAGACATTAAGTTGATGTGAAGAAAACTATAAATAACATGTAAATCAAGTAAACACCACAATAGCCTTTAGCTAGGGAATAAATGGACAACATACAAACTTGAAATAGTACTTGTAATCTGTCAAACATTCCGACAAATTAAACCCAAACATAAAACACACAAAATAGATTTACAATAACCAAATTTTAACTATATATGCAGCAGTTGAAACAGTTATTATGGAGTGTTAACAACAATTCGGATAACCAATTTTCAAAACAAGCATTTTATCAAAAACAACAAATAGGATTCTCAAGTCAGTAATTTAAACGCTAGGAACATATGATGAATTTCTACCGTATCGAAACAGATATCATGCATTACTAACAGCAAACAAAATAAAACGCAAGATGATCCTGTGAGGACATTCAAATACTAAAAAGATACATTTCACAAGTCAATAGCAAATTAACCATTCTCGGTCAACCCAAAACTACAAATTCATCTAACTGATTAGAAGTTAATAAATGATGATATTTTCATCAATAGAACATGCTTCGTATAACAAAAAATTATCCTTTGTTGTGCATAACATACCAGAATGGGAATTGAGCAGGCCACGATTTTGAAGAAAGAGCCGAGCGTGAACGGTAATCGAGCAGGGAGCTTCAGGTTGGGGTCGTGCGTTCTCCTTCAGGGTCGGGAGCAGCCGAGCAGGAACGTCAGAAATCGGGGTCGAGGTCGCGGGTTGTGGTCGGGTTTAGGTGTTCATACTTCGCCAGTCGGCCATGGGGGCTCGGGATCTGGGTTCGCCTTAGGTTTGGGATTTTGGATAGTGGAAAGAAGAAGAGTGAAGTGAAGACAGAGGTATAGAAAAACCGAGTGTAATTAGCCGAACCGGTCTAGTCTGGTTCTGACTCCAGGAAGGGGCATTTCGAGAAGAAAAAATGGACACGTGAAAAAAACGTGATATTTTAACGAAAAATTGGACGGTAGGGGGGAAATTGCCCATTATCCATACATTGAGGTTGTTTTTGCCTATTATCCAAGTTTACGGTGTAAATTGTCCATTTCACCTAGTTGTAGGTGTAGCACCCGGTTTCATTGAGCCAACTTATTTTGTTAACTAGTAGTGAATGTTTTATAGATGAAATTGGGAGAAATTAGTGATTATGATAATGAGTGGCTAGGCGAGGGCATAATGGTAAATTGAGATATAAAGTGGACAACCTATTTAAGGGAAGAGGTTCTGCATTTAATGCACAGTAGCCGCCACGCTATTTCCATTTCCCTTCATTTGATTTTCAGGTCAGCTCAGCAGACTTCCTTCCGACATTTTCCTCTCTGATTTTCTCCATTCTAGGTGAGTTTTGTTTCATTTTACTTGCTGTTTTAGTGATTAGATAACAGAGAGATTGTAGGGGAGTGTTCGTGAATGCTGTGAGTGAGAGTTAGTTTCGGGTTTTGGGGTGGTGAACCAGGAATGCTCGACGAACAGGACTTCCAGCTAGTTTCCCTAAGATTTCTAAATAGTTTAGAATGAAGTTTAGTAATGCGGTGCTCTGTTTACGATTATAGGTGAGCAGACTCCCGAAGTAGCTAACAACCAGACAATCTCCAGGAGACCAGGTAAGTAGAGTATGTGTGTGCCTTCGAGCCTACATCACAAAACAGTAGGTTTATGCATGTTTTGTGCGTTTTCAGTTTGTCATGTATCATGTTTTGAAAGTATACGAAAATGAATTTAAATGCATAGTGGCATGGTGAGGATTGAACCGATTGAAACAGAACAATTGTTAAGGGAACTAATCCGCCCCTTAATCGAGAGAGAAGATGTATGACTTTGGAAAAATTGATCCAACTCTCAATTTCACATGAGGATCTGAACAGTTATTATGGGAACTAATCCACCCCTTAATCGAGAGAGAGAATGTATGACTTTGGGAGAAGTGATCCAACTCCCAATTTCACAGGGGGATCAGACCAGAAACGAATGCATATGCAACTGAGATGTGAAAGTAGAAACTGCATGTCTAGGAATTTTGTTTCAGCATTTCATTTCATTATTGCTTTACTTACTTAGCATTAGGCTAATAGATGAGTTTTGTGATGTAGGTGAAGAAGTGACAGCAGGTGTGTTCTCTGAGTTTGCTGAGAACTAGGCAGGTTGGAGGGGTGCATTCATGCACCGATCTGGCAACTGATGGGGAAGTTTAATTGGTGTCAGTAGATGAGAAGGTTTAGTGAACCATGATTTAATTTAAGTATGTTGAGAGTTTTTATTACGGTGGTAGTTTTAATGTTTTTGAATACATTTTGAGACTTTTCTGTTAATGATACTCTGTTGGTTTTAATAGTGGTTTTACCAAATTTTGGAGTAATGCACAGATTTAAGTAGTTTTGAATGATTTTTAGTAAGATGCTCAAGTCCTTTTGGTAGTCGGAGTCTTCTTTGTTTAGAGTGAAATTGCTTGCTATGCTGTTTCTATTGAGTGTTTCTGATCAATCGGTAGATGATGTCTATCGGTAGATGTTGAGTATTTTTGAACTATAGGTAGATGACGTCTATCGGTAGATGTTGAGTGTAATATCTATCGGTGGATGTAGTCCATCGGTAGAAGTCGAGAGTTTTGTCTATCGGTGGTTGTAGTCCACCGGTGGATGTTGAGTGTTATCGTCTATCGGTGGATGTTGTCAATCGGTGGATGGGAGTAATGGAATTTGTAGTTTTGTGAACGGGTGATGTCGAGTATTATATCTATCGGAAGATGTAGGAAGTGATTTGTTGTTTTGCGATCGGTAGATGTGAATTGAAGACTTTTGTCGTCTAGTGACTGGAAGACGCAGCTTGTTCTATCGGTAGATGTGAGCTGAGAATGTTTGTCGTTTGTGAGTGGTAGAAGTGAATAGGAGATTTGTCGTTTGTGAGCGCTGGATGCGAGTGTAAAACGTTGTCGTTTTGTGAGTGGAAGATGTAATTGTACGGCTTCTACCGCCGAGACTCTTTTGTCTCTATTTCTACAGCTGGAACTATTCAGCGGTAGATATGTTCTGTTTTCTTTTCTTTTTCAACCAACCGTCTTCAATATTTTAACTATTTAATAAATGTCGTTCATATAAATAGTTTTTCCGCTGCAAGTTTTAATGTTTTAAGGGTCAAGTCTTGATCGTTGAATGAAATTTTAAAATTTTCTCAAAAAGTCATAGCTCGATTTAGTATTATGTGTGGTGAACCGGGTTCAGATAACTCGGAGCGTTACAGTAGGGGCCAAATTGCACTTTACCCAACTATAAAAGGAAAAACACAATCATATATGATCTTTGTTTTTAAATGCTTTTCTCGGTTTACCACTAGAATCCGATTAGTTAGTGATATTAATAAGTCATCAATGTAAAATAAGCATGTAAATCCAAATAATAGCGTGATTAGGATTCCTAGGAGTTCACTTAACAATTATTGTTATCAAATAAAAACCTAAATAAACAAAAAAACTTGGAAAGCCTAAGATTAAGAACCCTGCTCGGCTCAACAAAAAGATCCGAATGATAATAATTCAAACATATTTTATACAATATGTAAGTAATTTCAATAGAAAGCATACAATGAAAGCTTGTAATAATATGCTAATTATACTTGCTGGAAATATGATTAAAAATGATCTAAAATAATACTGAGTTCAAACATGCTTCTCAGTCAAATTCACTAACCCAATTAAATTTAGTTTAAGCCAAATAAAAGATCATGCAACCATTAAACAAAAACAATCAAAATATCACACAAGGGAAACATTCTGTGCTCTAATACCAGATGATGTGCCAAAGCCCTGCAAATTCAAGAATAAGTTAATCAAGAGAAGGATCGGTGCTTCTTGGCTTAATCCGATAAGCACCCCAAATGCAAGAAACACAACTTTCTCAAATAAGCTCCAAATGAAATGAAATTTTAAAGAGAACTTATATAATGAATGAAGATTAAACTCTGGAAATTTCACGTAACAATATAAAGAAACGCAGAAAGATATGTAGAGAAACCCATGGCTGATCCGATAAGCAACCTAGAGCACTTTCGGTTAATGTTACTTTCCAAGGAGATAAACAATAACACTTGGGCAATGGTTACCACATTTTCTACTGTTTTCCAACCCTAGAGGGTTTGGAGAGAAAAGATGTCAATAATAACTTACAAGCAACCAAAAGCCTGAAGTAATGAAGGCACACTCCACTCGACAAAGATCCGTCGAGGCACTCATCTTGGAAGCCAATTGATCCTTTGGTTCTTAAGAGAAACGAGCCAATTTTTATTGATTATTAAAAACTCCATACAATGTTCTAAAAATTAGGATTAAATACGACCTAGGGTGGTGTAGGGTTTTTGCTTGAAAATAAAAGGTAATTGTCGTTGGTTTAATCTCAGCCAGTGCGAGTGTGCGCTCCTCCTATCTTCAGTCGTTAAGATGAGTCCTTTGTATGGTAAGTTGTCTTGAGTCCTTGTGGGGATGATGAGCTGTGGAAATTTAAATAAGTAAGGTGCAAATGCAGGCTCATCCATTCAAGTGGACCGGACCTTCAAATGGGTGCATCCGCTTGGAAACCTTGTGTGTGTGCGCCATTCTCTTCAATGAGGGTCGGGCCTTTGCTTATGCGTCGTATGTAATTGATGCTTAGTCCATCCATCTTGGAATATGTTGGTGTGTGGTCCATTTAATTTGGAAGGCTTGCATGTGCGCGCCTATCTCATATGATGTGGGTTGAGCCTTCTCTTGTGCGCCATCCATGAGTGTTGTTTGGTCAAGCCGCGCACGTTCTTCATGATTGAGTGTCTTAAGCCTTAACCACCTAAACTATCCTAAATGTCTATTATGCATGCATGCAATTAAAATGCTAATGTTTTGCCAAAAATAATAAGAGAGGCCAATGTTTGTCAAAAACAATAAAAGTAAATTAGTTACAACAATTTGTCTCCGGGAAGACAAATTCCCTCCTGATTGCTCAATGATCCGGTAAGCAGTTTCCATGATAGCAAATGTGTCGACTTGTCCATGTCTTGAACATTTGGATCCCACTCCAAGCCACCAAATAGGCATTTACTTGCAAAAATAGCGAACATGTTAGTTAAAAGGTTAATTGGTAACTGTGCCTTGTTTTTTGATCGAGTTAGAGGTCTTTGAGGCACATCAGAAAGAAATGACTTTGATCAAGGAACTTCTAGAGGGAAGAGAGCATACAGAGAAAGAAAATATTTTTGGGTCAGAGAAATGAATTAAATTTTGTTTGTTTTCATTTTATTCGAGAATATTTCATATTTTTCTTTATGTTAGGATTTTAATAAATTATGTTGACATTTTCATTAATAAAGTTTCATGAATTATTTTGTTAACTTATGAATTTTTATATTGAACTACATTTATTTTGAATTTTCACAAAACTATTTAATGATTGAACTTTTCTAATAAATATAGATAGTTGTTTTAAAAGCTTCCACGTATTTAATAATTTTGTTAATATTCAAAGGCTTTTCAAAATTCAGAAATTTAAGGTTTATAATGATTGATTTTTAAACCTAGTTTGTTAAACAGTTTGGGTAAAAATTCTAAGGCTTTCAAATTGGAAAAAATAAATTTTCAAATTTTGAGGTGTTACTCCTCATGTGATTCAACATTCTCTAACTTTTATGGTAAGAAGTGGTAGTGAAGATATCTATTCGTAGAATTACATTCATTGCCACTTAACATTAATGAGAATGACTCACTTAATTGTTTATTTTTAGGGTAAATTCCAAAATACCCCTGAAGTATGGGTATTTATCGAAAACAAAAAATCTTCACAGTCAAAACTTCGAACTATCGAAAACTTTCAAAAAAAAACTATGGCAAAGAGCCGCATGCCCCACGAATTCTACTTCGGGGGGCCGACTTAAAATCGCGGCCCCCCGCATTCCACGGGGGAAGTTGCGGGGAGCTCTGGCCCTCTCTCACGTGCGCTGCAAGCGAAACAATTCGGGGGGCCACGCCACATTTTCGGCCCGCCGCATAACACGGGTTTTGAACGCGGAGGGACTGGAACACCCTAGCACGTGGAATGCACATGAATCGATCTCGGGGGCCCGCAAATCTGACTCGGTCCACCGTGTTTCGTAGAAAATTTAATGCGGGGGGCCATATCAGATTCGCGGCCCCCCGAAAGTCCATCCACAAATTAATAATTGATCTATGGATGGGACTCGGGGGGCCATATCAGATTCGCGGCCCCCCGATATCTCATACACAGATCAATTATTGATCTGTGGATGGGACGGGGGGATCATATCAGATTTGCGGTCCCCCGATATCCCATCCACAGATCAATAATTGATCTGTGGATGGGACACAAGGGGCCATATCAGATTCGTGACCCCTCAATATCCCATCCACAGATCGCATTTGATTCGCGGCCCCCCGCATTAATAATTTTACGAGACGCAGGGGGCCGTGTCTATAAATCAGGGGGCCGAACTCTTTTATTATTTAAGGAGCTTCGTCATCCATTTTTTGAAATCTCTGAAATTTCTCACAAACTTTTTCTTTGCGCTTGCGAATTTTCTCTGTTTTAGCAAGGACGATGGATTCTGATCCAAATAGATGGTTTGAATTAGATGAGGAAGTAGATAGTGATGCCGAAATGAATTGGTATTCAGATGAGACTCCTGCATATGGTGATGATGGCTCAGATGAAAATGAACAAATACCTGTGTGTTCGACATCTAGAACTCTAGACGGTCAACTATGAACACCGGTTATCTCGGACGATGATGAGATTGAAAGCGTACAGGTAAGGGAAGAAATTCGTATGAAATTTTTTGTGACTAGAGAATATGCATCTTTAAAAGATCTGAAAGATGAAATAAAAGATTACTTTACTACAAAATAATTTGAATAGATTAATTAAGTAATTCATTTATTTTATATTTTATACATTACTCATTAATTTATTTGAATATATTAATGATATTATTGAAATTAATTAAATTGCATACAATTATAATTAATTAATTATTTTAATTTATTTAAAACAAAAAAAAGTGAAAAATTAGACAGAATTTTGTTTGTTTTATGACTCTTCATAGCTATCTTCAAATAGTTCCTGCAAATTCAAATAACATATATATAACAAAACAGTTCTAGTAAAGTACAAAAAATAAAGTACATCACACTAAAATAAAAGTACATCAAATAAAATACAAAATATAAACTAAACTACTTTGGTGGTATATCATCGTCGTTGTCCTCCATGCTCGCCTTCAAATCCTCTATCTTCTCAGTGACATCTTTAATGGACTCACTGAGATAGTCCTGTGACTCAACCACCTTCTTCTGGCCCAAGGTCAGCTTCTCGACCCTGCCTATGAGGAACTCAATCCTCTGCTCCATCTACCGAAGCATCTGTTGTCGCTCCTGATGCATCTGTCGCTCCTTCAGATGCATCTGCTGCCTCTCTTGATGCATCTGTTGGTTCTGCTGCATCATTTCTCAGCTACTGCCAACCTGAGGGGCAATTGGCGGCGCCGTCACGGTGGTGGGGGCATCCTCTTCCATCGGAGCATTCTGAGCTGGAGCGTCCCCGAACTCCCTCTCAAGCATCCAACACCCGGTGATCTTGACTAGACCCATCCTAGAAAGATGAAGTCTGTCAAATACATCCAAGCCTCGGGGAGCTCTCAACTGCTCTTCCACGGGTAGCTCAACCTGTGATCGCTGCATGAGCATCAAAATCAATGTACCATATTGTAACGACCCCAGAGGGATCGTCACATAATCTGTATCTTTCTTAATCATTTAATTCTTACAACTCACACTTTATTCATTATTGGTAATATATTTTTTTTTTTAAACATAACTTAGCTCAAGATGTCATGCGCGATTCACTAGGCATCTCTAAGCAAAGAAATACATTACACATCTACCGGCGGGCAGTGCAATATGTATCAGCTGATGAAGAGAAACTTAAACCCTTAGACTGCATCTACCGATAGAAGAATAAACCACATCTACCGGTCACTAGAAGACAAAACAATGTTTATATCATCCGGTAACTTAAATGCACTTCATCTGCCGGTCGCTAGACGACAAAACTATACTTATATCTTCCGATAACTTAAACACTCTACATCTACCGGTCACTAGACAATGTAATATCACTTCCATCATCCGGTAACTTAAATACACTTCATCTGCCGATCACTAGACGACAAATAGCACTTTCATCATCCGATAGCTTAAACACTCTACATCTGCCGGTCACTGAACGATGAAATAACACTTACATCATCCGGTAACCTAAATACACTTCATCTGCCGATCACTAGACGACAAGATAGCACTTTCATCATCTGATAGCTTAAACACTCTACATCAGCCGGTCACTGAACGATGAAATAACACTTACATCATCCGGTAACCTAAATACACTTCATCTGCCGATCACTAGACGACAAGATAGCACTTTCATCATCTCATAGGCATAACCTTCACTGATTTCAACTTCAATGGCATAACATTCATACTAATGAAAATCAGTAACTCACCCAGAATTCATATAGCGGAAGACTTCAGCAAACAGACCGTTCAATACTCCTTAAAATCATTTCCAGATTCAGTGGTCAACAGACAACTTCGAAAGAAGACTCAATATTATAAAATAGACTCATCCTACTCAAACTATCATATTCATTATCGTAATTAAAATCATAAAAACATTAACCAGGAGTCTCATTTGCCATCCAGCAACAGAAATTGCACCCTGATCACCTTCCAGCAACCAAGCTCAGACATCTTCATAAACTTTGGGATCCTCACCTGAAATCTCGTCACCTACATCATAAGGTTTAAACTATAAGCCTAATGCTTAGTAAGGAATGCAATACTAACAAGTATGCATGAATGCTCATTTGAGAAACAAATGCTTATGAATCTTTTCTTATTCGTAATTATACACAAAATCTCCATTCTTATTCATCATTCATATTCATCAATCATATTCATCATTCATATTCATCATTCATATTCATCATTCGTATTCATCAATCATATTCCTCGTTCATGTTGTGTGAATTAAGAGAGGATTTGTGCCGGTAAAGGGGGTTGACAGTGAGAGTGTACATAATCCCTTGCGGGTCGTAATCATGGTCCTTCCTTTTGGACAGTGACATACGTCAAACCGCCCCCAACCCTCACTTAATTCACGTTGTATAAGATTTACTTCGTTATCTTACTTTATTCATGAGAAACCATGCTCTTAAAATATTTTCGTATGCATAAAATAATCATGATGCATGTACATGGAAATTCTTAAATCATCAAGCTACAGAACAGAGCACTATCCAACATGAAACCTTACCATTGAACTAATCATCAACATAAATGCTAGTCAGTAACATAAGGAACTACTAATCATCGTATGAGTTTCTACCTAGCATCCTTTGATGTAGGGTCCTAAAGACCGAGAAACCTATACATTCATTTACCTGGTCTTCTTAGCAATTTGAGCTCCTTTCTCTTCAAACTTCTTCACCTAAAACGTTTACATTGCAGTAGTTGAAACAAAACCCTATTAGTTCTAACCACAAGTCATCCTAGGATCTAATAGCTAAAGTCACTCCCAAATCCCTAGTATAGTTCTCTGTGCAGTTTGAAATCCAAAACCCAAAACAGACAGATTCGATTAGCGATAACTAAGGGTTGGTTGTTTAATGTCCAAAATCGATTCGGAATGACATTACCACTTTCAGATTTTAAAATATCCTTACTAATACTCGGCCATTGAAAAATCTAGAACCTCAAAACATAGCTGAAAACAGAGCTTAACGACTAAAAGATAGCTACATTGCCAAACTCGTACCTCGAGCACAAAGTAGCCGAGAAGCAGCAAGGAAACCGATCGTCGAAGGAGGGATTTTCAGCTGACAGAGAGCGAGAGCTCGGGAGAGAAAGTTGCTGAGAGTAAGAGATGGCGGCTACAGTGGTTTAGATGAGGTTTGAATCCTTTCTTTTTTCTTTAAATACTGGCCTCAATCCTCCATTATTACAACTTTGCCACTCAACCTAGTTTAAATCCACATGTAATTAATTAAGCTTGACATAAAACTCTAAACCGTGAAGATTGAATATTCATGACCGTTAATACAGTTAGGAAGTCACCTGGTTGAAGTTGTCAGGTGTTACACATATGGCAGATTTTTGTTGCGTGTTCGCGCGATCTCGTGCATGTGCCATAATATCATGAACTCGGGGTTGAAGAGCATCTGCTATACATCTTCTCCATCACATAGAGATCCATCAAGTTGACTATGGTCATCCCTCGGCAGCTGGGAGTGGTTGATAAGGTTGTGAACAACTCGAGCTTTGCCGTTCAACTCCTTCAATTTCAGTTTGGTGAATTTTTCAATGTCTGAATTGCGGTGAATCTGTCTGAGAAAGTTCAATCCCTCTAGTGTTCTAGCAAAATCACACTCTTGAGAAGCGTGATAGTATTATACAGCCCTCTCGTCAGTAAATCTCAGTAACTTTGTAACGACCCCTTTTTCCCAGCAAGATATTGTCATCTTTGGGGATTAGTCCGTAGCCCAATATCCTCCCCTCACGGCTTTGTTTGGCGAGAACTTCCTAGAAGGTCAACCAACCTGGAATTGCTCTCGCCGAAGCACTTTTAACTTCGGAGTTCTTATGGGATCCGTTGTCAATTGTGCTCCAAAACGCGTCTTACTATCTTGGGAGGGATCTCTTACATATGTTTCATTTCCACATACTTCCCCAAGCGATGTGGGATTGTGACGACCCCCTTTTTACGACCTGTCACCTTCCAGTTCACCCGCGCGGACGTACCGCCATCCGGGTTCCAGTTCGTGCAGCCATCGTACCCATACGTACATATTCGGGTCATCACAAACTTGTTCGCATGCCTTCCAAAAAAACTAATATCCTTACCACATACATACGACTTCATACACCATTCCCTCCCAGTGTTGGTCAATTTCGCGTAAAATAAGTGAACAACTAGGTCACAGGTGTCTCCGCTCAAGTTGTACAGCCCTTGCAAACCAATTCTTTCAAACATTTCCTAGATTTACAAAGATTCCCAACCAGTGAAATTGACAATCTTTCCATAAATAATTGGTCGGACTAATATATCCAGATCAAACCTCTTTTTACACTCCTCGCTTCGAAAATCAATCAAGAAATAACCGGGTGGTAGTTGCGGCACTTCGTCTATAGGACCTTGTGATGAAGATCCTTGATTTACTGCTGGTCGGTTTGATAGTGGTCCCCGGTTTGATGGGCCAGCTTGTGTCGAGGGGTGAGAACGTTTGAACGAAATTTTGGGGCCCATTTCATAAAGTGGCCTTGGATTTTCAAAAAAATTGCCTCGGATTTGGGAGGAAAGGCTCGGGTTCTGGGATTTTCGGCAATTACAAGCTCCGGTTTTAGGATTTTTGGCTTTTAGAAGGGTCGGGTTTGGGATTTTCAGAGATTAGAAGGCTCGATTTTAAGCTGTTCAGATTTTCGGCCATAGGGTTTTCACTAGTGTATTTTGGGGTTCTCGACTCTAAGGCTTCTGATTTTTGCGATTTCTGGCAATGAGGATGCACCTTCGACCATTTTCGGGAAAAAATCAAAAACTTCGCCCTTTCTCCTCTCGGTTTCAAAATGCGGAGGGCGAAAAAGGGGCCAAGTTTTTAAATACAAATGATGATTTGCCCCCCGTGTAAATATTTCAGCCCCCCGCGTTTAGAACTAGGGCAAAACGCGGGGGCCGAGTTGAAAATTAGGCCCCCCGAATTATAATTTAATTCGGCCCCCCGCATCAATAATTTGGCCCTTGCATATAGAACGTGGAAAAATTGTGGGGTCGAGATGGAAATTAGGCCCCCCGCATTAAATTTTCTACGAAACACGGGGGGCCGAGTTAGATTTGCGGCCCCTTGAGGTCAGTTCATATGCATTGCACGTGCTAGGGTGATCCAGTCCCTCCGCATTCAAACCCCGTGTTATGCGGCGGGCGAAAACGTAGCGTGACTGTAACGACCCTTACCCGTATCCTAATTTTACCGTATAAATTTTTCATTTTAATCACAGTTTAAGCGGAACTTAAACTAAAATAAAAATAGTTAACACGTTGAAGGAGGATGGCCCGTGAGAGTGCGCTGGCAGTCAGCGCGTAATTTTGACCCATGGGGACGTATGTAGGTATTTTAGGTTATTTTGAATAGAAAATGTTTAGGTAAAATATTTGTACAGATAGAACATTATAGGATGTTTGGATCTGGACTAGTTGATAGGTTTACGTTTTGAAGTTTTTAAACGTTTTGGAACTTGTTTTGTAACTGCTTGGTAATTTTACTTTATAGGAATATGTTCGGCTTTTAAACATATCCACGCGGTTTGTTTTCATAAGGTCTTACCACGTTTAATACACGTCTTGAGTCGGTTTTGAGTGAGATATGAAGATGTACGAGTGTCGAGAGATTAAATGTTGAATTGTATGATTGTGAAGTTGGGTTAAGAGTATGTGTATGCAGGGAAAAAGAGAAAAAGAAAGTAAGAGCAAAGGGGGGAGGGGGGCCGAGCTCTCTGGAAAATTCCAGAGAGCTCGGCGATCGATTGCCAGGGAGGGTGATCGATCGCCCCTCTTGGTCACGCTCTGGAAGAAATTCCAGAGCGTGTGCCGAGCGATCGCCTGGTGGAGGCAATCGCTGGGCAAAATGCGATCGCCTGGAATGGGGCGATCGATCGCCCCTCAGCATTTTCAACAGGCGATTGATCGCCTGTTTTGGGCGATCGATCGCCCCTTTACATTTTGGGACAATGTCCCTTTTTTCCCTCCGCTTTGATTTTAATTGTTTAAAATAATTTTAATAGTTATATTTCAATTGTTTATTATTTGTTTTAAGTATTGTTTAAATAGTTTAACAACTTAGATTTAATTGATTTTTCAAACAATGTTAACTATTTTGATTTCAGTTTAAGTTCCGCTTAAACTGTAATTAAAATGAAAAATTTATACGGTAAAATTAGGATACGGATAAGAGTCGTTACAGTGACCCCTCAAATTGTTTCATGTGCAACGCATGTGCGAGAGGGCCAGAGCCCCCCGCAACTTCCCCCGTGGAATGCGGGGGGCCACGATTTGAAGTCAGCCGCCCGAATTAGAATTCGGCGGACATGCGGCTCTCCGTCGGAGTTTTTTTTTTTACAGTTTTGATAGACTAAAAATGAAGCAGTTCACTTTTACAGTTTTGATAAGATTGTAGATTCACGCAACAGTGTTGTACCTCTGGATTTCTTCAGTGAAGTAGTACCTCCTGGCTTTCCGCCACAACAATTGATTTTGAAAAAAATAACCGACCTATTATGTTGCTTATAAATATCAATTCCGTTAAAGGTCTTTGTAAAAAAATGAATTGATATGTTGATATTTCGGTCGTAATGTTATAGATTCTAAAATTTGCATTGGTGGTGGAAAAGAGTTTTCTTATCGTTGAAGTTCTAATTAAACCAATTCATAATTATTTGTTACTTTCTACCTTCACAAAAAAACATAGTTTACAGAGAAAATTTTGACATTTTTTTAGTTGAAGACTCTTTCTTAACAAGTAACAACACACGTGTATAGGTACCTTTTCACAATTCGGTCCATTCATTATCATATATAATGTATAATATTGTATAATTTTAAATAATTTAATAATTATCGCGTCATATTACAATAATCATTTAAATTCTGCTTCAAATCCTATTTCCAAATGCTTCTCAACGAACTAATCTTCTATCCTCTAGTCATTCATATTATTTTGGCATTGTGTATTATATATATTAATTTTTTAAGTGCCCAACATTCTTTATATTTCAAGCAGGTGGACTATTTATTAAGAAGGAGATGTATGAACTTCCCTATCTACTATCCCGATGTCATGTAAGGGCGATGGTGGTATGGGTCGGTTTCATTTTTGGAAAGTTTAGGATCGGACCACTAAAATTTAGTTTTCAAATTTTTGCACTAATAAGTTTAAAAAAATTTCCAAGACCGGACCAGATTTCTGATCTCGGTTCTGGTCCTCCCAGTTTTTTTTTTTTCATACTTGACTTCACAAGAAACATGCTGCCCAAACAAAACAAAAAAATACACAGCAATTGCTAAAACGTAATTTACACAACCTAATTACTAAACAAAATGCACAGTAATTGCTCAGAAAAATTTGGTCTCGGTTCATGCAGTAAAATTAAAATAAAAAACACAACTAAAACACAGAAAATATGTCAATTAAACATGATACATGCAACGGTTAGACAGAGAACACAAAATAGAGGGTCGGTACTCTTTCGGTTAAGTTGAGAGAGTACCCCAAAAACTAGAACGAAATATCTAAAAAAACAAATTCAAAAACGTCTGAAACAGATGAAGAAAGTGTCACGACCCTAATACTGTACCTGTATTTCCCGTACTATTATTATTATTTTTATCCTAATATCTTTAACTAAACTCTAGGCGGGACCTAAACCGAAATCGAAACCAGAATCGAGATCGGAATTAAAATCTAAGTTTAAAAACCGTTTAAAACAAATATTAAAACTATTTAATAAAATATTTAATAAACAGGTTAAAACTATTAATAAACTTGAGAGGGCAAAGTGGGCATTCTGCCCGATGAAGGTGAGCAGCGACCAGTCGCTGCTGCATGCAGCGACTGATCGCTGCAGAAATTAACCTGTAATTGAAGAAACAAGAAATAAGAAGTGTGCGATTGAGGATGAGAGACGGCGAGGGCGAGAGACTTAAGAGTGGTCTGTCGAAGAGAAGAGGCAGACGAGAGAGTAACCTCTTTCGTCTGAGAAAAGTCGTTCTTTGAAGAGAAGAGACAGCGGTAGATGGAAAGTGAATTAGGGATTTAGGGTTATACAATATGATCCGGTCCGATTTTAATGGTTTTCTGTCTTTAGACCCAAACACCAAACCGATAACTTTGGTTATGGTAAATCAAAACCGAAAATTATTAATTTAATAGGAAAAACCGACCAGAGCCGGAACAACTAGGTCGGTTCTATCCGGTTCTCGGTTCTGGTCGGTTCTTACTCATCCCTAATGTCATGTGTTGTCCATTCTCATAAATCATTTTTGGTATCTTCTTTATCTTTATTTTTAATCACATTATTTTATTTTAATTTAATATTTTTCTTTCAATTATCCTTCACAAATTTTCCTTATTCCTTTTAGGAATCGGAATTTTGTAAAAACGGCTGTTGTCCATTCTATATAACAAGAAAACTAATTTTGTGATATTTACCGTGACAGTAATTTTTTTTCTTTGCAAATAACATTGAAACCAGCATAGAATGCATATTCACGCTAGAAAATGAGTCAATAAACATTTATATTGTTGTAGCTAAACTCAGACATTCTGATTGCAATTGTTCATATCTATCCTATCTTTTATTGCGTATGCTTCCTTGTACATTCTCTTGAATTAAATGTTCTTGGCAAAAATAAGGAACGGCGCGCACGTGCATTATACGTTGATCACACAAGATAAATGCCATTGGAGCGTGTGAGAAGATGATTATTCACGAGGTGGCACGTGGCGCCCTATGCAAAATACGTTCTTTGCGTCTTCTGCAACACTAGATTCTTATTCTTCCCAGCTTCGTCCAGATTCACTGGAGTCAACTGGCTCAGATTTTGCCACCTCAGCATCACTGCCTTCCACGTCAAAATTTCTCCCTCCTCAATACTATTGTTATTTCCATTATTACCCACCAAAAAATCTCCTATTTTCTTCCGTTTTTAGACTGTCCAAGCTCACTCATTTTTCTCTCCTTCTTCCATGGCTCAGCTCCTCTCTCCTGTCTGCGCAGACGTCCTCAAACTCCAAAACCCTTCGCTGGGTTTGTGCGCAAGAACCTCATGCCGCAGCTTAGCTAGGATCAGAAGCTCTGGCGGTGGGATTGGTTCTGGAGAGAGGAGAAGAAGCTCAGGCAGAGTAAGGGTCACGACTGGGCATTCGGCCACCGCGGATAGTGTTGCAGATGATTACTACGCAGTCTTGGGACTTGTAAGATTTTGAAATTATTTCTAGATTCTGTTTGGTTGCGCAAATCATGGTGGGGGAAGAACTCTTTCCTCGCCTGCTTAATTTTACAATCAACTCAGTTGAAGTGAGATCTAAAATTGCCGTTATTTATAAAATTTTGTGGCGTGAAAATACAAGATTCTGAACTATCATTTAAAAGAAGAACATTCATCAATGTTCAAAGGGATCTACTAAAGCTTTAAATGAATCATTACTTAGATAATAGATGAATAAAAATAATTAGGATTCATCAAGATCTTCTAAGAGACTGACCAGTCCTAATGTTCCTTGATCTTTGAAAAAAGATTGGTTAGATGTTTTAGATAGAAAATTTGAACGAGTTTTTGAACAACTAATGATATTTGTTGTGGTGGGTGTTATTAGCTCCCAGACGCGACAGCTGAGCAGATTAAGAAGGCTTACTATAATTGCATGAAATCCTGTCATCCTGATTTGAGTGGAAATGATCCTGAGACCACAAATTTCTGCATGTTTATCAATGATGTCTATGAGGTTTGGTACTCGAATCGATTGGAATGCTTTAAGCTTGAAGAGATTTACCCATGATTTTGAGCAAATCGTGGTGATGCAGGTGCTCAGTGACCCGATTCAGCGAATGGTTTATGATGAAATTCACGGTTATGCGCTGACTGCTATTAACCCTTTTGTGGATGATTCAAGCATAAGAGATCATGTATTTGTCGATGAATTCAGCTGCATCGGTAAAAGCTTTTGTTCTTTTGATCATGTCATCAAAATAGTTAGTCCAGTTAATGTTTCGGAGAACAAAATCCAAAATCAAGACTCTTTATCTGACTAATTGTGATTGGTTTCTTTTAAAAAATGAAAAGGCAAAGAATTTGTTTGTGAAATTGAGCTCAGTGATTAAATTCAGAATGTCAAGGTTTCTGCATTTCCTAACAGGCTGCAAAAATTGTGCAAACGTTTGCTCCGCTGTCTTCCGAATAGAGGAAGATTTTGGAAGAGCTAGAGTACATTGCCAGAGTGGGATTACAGATAAAGTACAACAAGCTATTGACAGTTGGTATGTCTCTTTCAGCTAATTGAAGGATTATAAAGATAGGTTCTTCTTTGTTGATTTTCCCTCCCGTTTTCCAGCCCGGTAGATTGCATTCATTGGACTTCCGCAGCACAACTATCGTTGCTCGAAGATGAAATGCGGAGGATTGAAATAGTAAATGTAAGGAAGACTAGACTTGCACAATCGAATTGTTGACCTTCTTATTGTCGGTGTAAATACTGATCCCTAGAATAACCTACACCTTTTTGTTCTAATTTACGATTCAATGGAGGATTTATGCGTTCGAAAACCTTACTTTTTTCGTTCGTTTGCTTTTCATTTTTTGTTCGTTTGCTTTTCATGGATTCTGTTAGTTTTTCGGAGAAACTCGTCCAACGAGCTGGCTAAGATGTTGCAATTTTCAGGTAGCATTTATGCTTTCGGGGATGGGATCATCGGCGGATGTTTTCAGAATGGTAACCTCTCAGCAAATAGTTCATTAACCTCCTACTTTTGCTTCTCCTTCCTAGCTTTAAATGATTCTTTGTCCTAACAGGCGAATTCTCGTTGGGAAAAGAGGCAAGCAAAAGTCTTGGTACGAACTCATGCTCAAATTCTTCATTCTCCTCAATCCTAGATAACTGGCAGCTTTAATTCTAGCTCTACCCATTTTATCAAGTACCAGAAACTAAAATATGCACTGCATTGAAGGAACAAGCGAAAAGGAGCATGAGGAAGCAGAAAGATTCTGATAAGTCTGCGTCCTACTGGAGCTATCTGTGGGGCACACCCAAAGAACACAGAAATTCAGGCAAAACAATCTCACAAGTCTAAGCTTTTAGAAATCAAATAAATTTTGCTAATGGTTGGGTTTGATTGGTGCAGAGGAAGACATGAAGGAACGAGCAAGAAGTGCAGCTGCAGCGGCTCGAAGATGGCGGGAGTACTCGGGGAGGGGCGCCGATAAGCCTCCCACGTTTAAACTCCCGGAATCTGTCTCGAACCAGGAAAAGTGACCAGAATTTGATTAGTACTTGGAAGACGAAATTCTTTTAGATTGTATACCTCGTGTAATTTATGGAAGAAAAAACTATCATTTACTCAATCATCTGTACTGTATTATAATTGTTAAAACCCATGAAAAATTAAGTTATAATGGTAACAAATTTACTCATTTTACCGACTCGTTAATGCCCTGTAATTGTTAAGAAACTGCTTTAGAATCCACCATCAGATGCTGCACGTTGTTTTTTGTTGTCCTAGGTTTTAGGAATTATATCCATCTTTCCTTATTTTTAGAATCACGTAGTTAGTGATTCTTCTTCTGTATTTCCTGCTTACAAAAATTGTACTAAAATTTCAGAATGTTGTAGTTCTTCTTTCTAAGCCTTTGTATACGCGGGTATTTTTAATTTAAAGTTTTATGCTGCTGATCTTGACGTTTTTTTCTCTTCTCTGCTGCTCTTCCACCAATATTGTTGTTCTCTTTTCTTCAAAAGAGCACTCTTCTTAAGGGATCTGGGTAAGTTTGATAATCATGGAAGTCGACGCAAGTTCAATCTCTATAGCTCCACCGGTGTTTGATTAAGATAACTATCAAATCTGGATAGTTCGAATGGAGACTTACTTGGAAGCAGTAGAAGAAGTCTATGAAGTTCTAGTTCTTTCTAACAATCTCACCAAGATATAAATCAAAGCGCAAAAAGAAAAGAAGACAGAGAAATCAAAGGCAAAAACATATTTATTTGCTACAGTTTCTTCTACAATCTTTACTCGTATTATGTCGCTAAATCAGCAAAAGCGATTTGAGATTATCTCAAGAAGGAATACGAGGGAGATGAAAGAATCAAAGGGATGAAAGTTCTGAACATAATCAATCAAAGAGTATTATGATCGATTGCTAAATATTGCAAATCATGTTAGATTACTTGGTTCTACCTTTAATGATTTAAGAATTGTTGAAAAAATTCTTGTAACAGTACTTGAAAAATTTGAAGCATCCATTTCAGTATTGAAAAATACCAAGAATTTGTCTCAAATTACTCTTACGAAAATTCTTCATGCACTGTAAGCACAGGAGCAAAGAAGGGCCATGAGACAAGATATTATTGTTGAAGGAGCTTTACTTGCCAAGCACCAAGAAAAAGAAAAGTTCAACAAAAAGAAAAATTTTAGGAAAAATCAAGGATTAATTGGAAACAAAAAGGAATACCCTCAATGTCAACATTGCAACAGAAATGGTCATCCTCGTTTCAAATGTTGGAGAAGACCAGATGCAAAATGCAGCCGGTGTAATCAGATGAGGCATGAAGATGTAATTTGTAAAAAGAATAACCAACAGCAAGGGGAATAGGCTAAGGTTGCTAATCAAGAGCAGGAGGATAAATTGTTTGTCGCTATATGTTTTTCCAGCAGTGAATCAGTTGAAAGTTGGCTAATTGACAGTGGCTGCACCAATCATATGACCAACGACAAGGAACTTTTCAAACAATTATCGCCAACCAACATCACCAAAGTCAGAATAGGTAATGGTGATTACATTTCTGTCAAAGGAAAGGGTGTTATGGCAATAGAGAGTTACTCAGGTACAAAGCTTATTCATGATGTTCTTTTTGTTCCTAAGATTCAACAAAAATCTGTTGAGCATTGGTCAAGTGATTGAAAGAGGTTTAAAGGTAGTTTTTGAAGATAAATATTGTCTGATTAAGGATGACTCTAATCAAGATATTTTTAAAGTAAAAATGAAAGGAAAAAGTTTTGCTTTAGACCCATTGGAGAAGGAGCATTGTAGACCAGGCCCGGCCCCCACCATTGGGAGGATCCGCGAACCAGATCGTGCGGCCCATAGCCGCCAGCTCGGCCCCTACCACCGAGAGGATCCGTGGACTGTACTCATGATATTTTTCTTCCTAGTGGGGAAATTCTTGCTCTCCCTAGCCCTCGAACCTATGACTTCCAGCAACTAAGTACATAGGAACACTAGAGCTGGTACCACTAGCATACTACTTTTTCGATCGGAGAAAATATCACAGAGCTATGACACAAAAGACTTGGACATTACCATTATCAAGGGCTGCTGCAAATGAAGTCTAAGATGATGACAAATGATCTTCCAGAACTTGAAGATCACATTCCAAGTTGCAAAGCTTGTCTGTTTGGAAAGCAAAATATAAAACTATTTCCAAAAGTGGCTGAAAGGGCATAAAAAAAACTGCAATTGATTCATATTGATATTGTAAGCCCACGAAGGACACAATCTTTAAAAGGTAGTCTTTATTATTGTGACAATCCGAAATAAGGGGTCAGACGCAATCTCACATCGCTTTGAGAGAAGATGGAAATGAAACATGTGTAAAGAAACTCTCCCAAGATAGTAAGACACATTTTAGAGCACAATTGGCATTGGATCCCATAAGAACTCCGAAGTTAAGAGTGCTCCGGTGAGAACAGTACCAAGTTGGGTGACCGCTTGGGAAGTCCTCGCCAAAACAAATCTGCGAGGGCTATATGAGCGACCCAAAGTGGACAACATCTTACTGGGATGAAGGGGTTTATTACAATTATATTATCTTTGTTGATGATTTTGTTGACTTAAATGGGTTTTGAGTCTAAACTTGTTTTTGATGATGTATTTAATGATAAATATGTAATTTGATCATGTTTATAAAATGAGATTATTGAATTATGCCTTTGATTTTTAATCCTTTGAAAATACCCTTGAAAATGGTATTTTAGTGTCTAATAATATTGGTTGAGTGTACAAGGCATCTGCCGATAGAGTACAAGACGTGCTTCTGCCGATGAAGCTCAAGACTTGCTCATGCCGATGAAGTTTAAGTTATATCTGCCGATGAAGCTCAAGTTGCTCATGTCGATGAAGTTTAAGTTACATCTGCCGATGAAGCTCAAGCTGCTCATGCCGATGAAGCTCAAGACTTGCTCCTGCCGATGGCCTTTCAAGATGCTTCTGCCGATGGGCTTTCAAGATACTTCTGCCGATGGAATCTTAAGGTGCATCTGCCGATAACATTTCAAGCTACACATACCGACAGTGTTAAAGCTTCACATGCCGATAACTTTCAAGCTTCACCTGCCGATTGTTTAAAGCTGCTTCATCCGGTGATCTTCCGCCAGAATTTAAAATAGCCGCAAAGCTACAATGACGTCGTTTTCAGCATTAACTCCAAATCTTTAATGGCGACGACGACTTGCAACTACAGACGGCAACGGCTACCTGAAATTGTACGAAAGCTGCTCCAACGGTAACAAGGTTTCTATTATTGGATAAGGAGCATTGAAGTCAAGCCGATTCTGAAGACAGAGTATTTAAGCCGAGATTAGAGCACAAAGATACAACTTTTGCAATTTGAATTACTGAGCCATAACTTGCGAAATCATTCATACTCTGTAACTCTATCTACTCTCCTCTCAGATTCAAAACTTGATATTTATTCCGTGAGAGAGTTTAGACTGTGACATATATTTTTACTCATTCAAAATCTGTAAAGGCTGTGGATTATCGCCCGCGAAGAATAATCCTGTATTGTAAAGGCAGTTGATCGGAGCCTGGAATTCCGATCTGATTATTCTCGAGGAGAAGGTTAAGGATCTTCAAGGGGTGAATCTTGAAGCGTGGATGTAGGCTAGGCTGAGCCGAACCACGTAAAAACTTCTGTGTTGGTTTTTTCTTTCTCTCTCTTTTTACTTTTACTAATTGTTTGCTTGCTGTTAGTTTAAGAGATATTAAGAAATTAAAAAGGTCTAATTCACCCCCCTCTTAGACAATCTCGATCCTACAATTGGTATCAGAGCAAGGTTGTCTTTGTCTAAGCTGTATTTAAACACTCAGTAATACATATACTTTTTCAATGGCATTCAACACCAACTTCACACAAGTTGAAGGTCAAGCAACAAATAGACCTCCCTTATTCGATGGGAGTGATTATGTCTACTGGAAGTCTAGAATGAGAATATTCATTCAAGCTGTAGACTATGAATTATGGAACAATATAGAAAATGGTCCATACATAGTGTTTAAAACAGAAAATGGTATTAGAATTCCCAAAGCTTCACACGAATTAAATGATACAGATAAGAGGAACTTGAGCCTAAATGCCAAGGCTATAAACACCATGTACTGTGCTCTGAATAGAGATGAGTTCAATAGAGTACAAGGGTGTGAGAGTGCCCAAGAGATTTGGCACTTACTAGAGGTCACACACGAGGGCACAAATCAGGTGAAAGAGAGCAAGTTAAATATGTTAGTACACGAGTATGAACTTTTTACCATGATAAAGGATGAGTCTATTTCATCTATGTTTACTCGATTCACTAACATTACTAATGGTTTAAAAGCTCTCGGTAAGATTTACTCAGGTGAAGAACAGGTAAGGAAAATTTTGATGTGCCTACCCAGAGCCTGGCAACCAAAGGTGACAGCAATACAAGAGGCTCGGGATCTAAAGGTGCTCAAGCTGGAAGAGCTTATTGGCTCTCTGATGACTCATGAGATAACCATGAGGGCCAATGATAAGGAAGATCTCAAAGAAAAGGAGACCAATAAAAAGTATCGCTCTGAAAGCCTCTTCCAGTAAACAAGAAGTATCTGAGGAAGAAGAAGAAGATGAAGATGATGAGGATATTACCCTCATTACTAGGAGGTTCAGCAAATTCCTCCAAAGAAAAAGAATGCAAGGAAGGAGATTTCCAAAGGGTGAGAAATCTCATAAGGAGAAGGAAATCACATGCTTCGGGTGTGGCAAGCCTGGCCATATGAAGGCAGATTGTCCACAGGCCAAGAAATATCCCAAGAAATTTAAGAAGAAGGCTATGAAGGCCACTTGGGATGACAGTGAAGGCGACACCTCCTCTTCAGAAGATGAGGAAGTAGCCAACCTGTGCTTTATGGTACACGAGAATGAGGTTAGCATTTTCTTAAGTGATAGTGAATCTGATGAAGATGGTGATATGATTGATGCATTTAATGATCTGGTAAAACAATTTAACATGCTAAAGGTCAAATATAATTTGTTGAAAAAAGAAAATGCAAGCTTAATTGAGAAGCATGAAAATGAACACAATCAGCATGAAAAAGAGGTTTCTGAACTGAAAAAGAAAAATGAGACCTTAAATAGTTTTGTTCAGAAATACACTTATAGTAGTAATCAACTGAGCATGCTGTTAAGTGACCAGAGAATGCAATTAGATAAAGCTAGTTTAGGGTATGATAGGTTGAGCAAAAAGAAATCTTATAAGAATTACTTTGTTAAATCTACTGTTTGCCATACTTGTAATGAAGTAGGACATAAATCCTTTGAGTGTCCATTAAAATCAAACAATATGAAATCTGGCAGTAAACTGCAATGGGTTCCTAAGGGGATCAGGCCTAACACTAGGACCCAAAAGATTTGGGTACCTAAGAAGACCAATTGATTTCTGTTTTGCAGGTTGAGTGCTCTCCTGGAAAGAACCAGTGGTACCACGACAGTGGATGTTCGAGACATATGACAGGAGACTCAACCATGTTTGCTGCTGTCAACAAAAAGAAAGGAAGCGTCACTTTTGGTGGAAACCAAAAGGGCAAAATTGTTGGCATCGGCAATATAGGTAACAGTTTTAATCCTATTATTGAAAATATGCTTTTAGTTGAGGGATTAAAGCATAATTTGCTTAGTATTAGCCAGTTATGTGATAAAGGTTATGAGGTGATCTTTAAATCAAACTCTTGTTTAATTAAAGATGCTTCTTGTAACAAAACTTTGTTTTCTGGCTTTAGGAAGGAAAATATTTATATCATTGACATGGATAATGTTGTCTGCATTGATGAAAAATGTTTTGCTGTGAATTCTTCAAATGATAGCTGGATTTGGCATAGGAGATTAGGTCACGTAGGAATGGATACCTTAGCTAAGATTACTAAGGAGAATTTAGTTAGAGGAATCCCTAAGATATCCTTTGAAAAGGATAAAGTCTGTGAAGCTTGTCAAATGGGCAAGCAGATCAAAAGTTCTTTTGCTTCTAAGAATTCAATTTCTACTTCTAAGCCTCTTCAACTCCTTCACATGGACCTCTTCGGTCCTTCCAATATAGCCAGCCTAGGTGGTAAATTCTATGCCTTTGTTATTGTAGATGACTTCTCCAGATTCACTTGGGTTCACTTTCTGAAGTCTAAGGATGAAACTTTTGACACATTTTCTAATTTTAGGAAAAGAGTTCAAAATGAAAAGGAGCTCACCATTGTTGCTATTCGTAGTGATCATGGTGGAGAATTTGAAAATGAGAAATTTGAACTCTTGTGTCTCAAGTATGGAATTGAGCACAATTTCTCTTCTCCTAGGACCCCTCAGCAAAATGGTGTTGTTGAGAGGAAAAATAGATCTCTGCAAGAGCTTGCTAGGACTATACTTAATGAAAATTCACTTCCCAAGTATTTATGGGCTGAAGCTGTTGCAACAGCCTGTTATGTGCTTAATCGGGTCTCCATAAGACCTATTCTTGAGAGAACTCCATATGAGCTCTGGAGTGGAAAAAATCCTTCTGTTAAATACTTTAGAGCCTTTGGTAGCAAATGCTTCATTCTTAACACTAAGGATAACTTAGGAAAATTCGATTCCAAATCTGATCTTGGAATTTTTCTGGGTTATTCCCTTTCTAGCAAAGCTTATAGAGTATTCAATAGGAGAACTCTAGTTGTAGAGGAATCAGTGCATGTCAACTTTGATGAGTCCCCTCAACCCACAATCAATGTAGATGAGGATGTTACTTTGGAAAATCATCTGGACTCTATTTCCTTAGAAAAACCCTCAGATTCACTACAAGTAGAGAAATCTTTAGAACCCTCATCTACTTCTCTAGATATTATTCCTGTCAAGGATGAAAATCCTACTCTCCCTAGAGATTGGAAATTTGTCAGAAACCATCCAATAGATGAAGTCTTAGGTGATCCTTCATTAGGAGTTAAGACTAGATTATCTCTTAGGAATCTTTGTGCTAATGTGGCATTTATTTCTCAAATAGAGCCTAAGAAGTTTGAGGAGGCCGAGGATGATGAGAATTGGATTTTAGCTATGCAAGAAGAGTTAAATCAATTTGAAAGGAGCAAGGTATGGGAACTTGTTCCACGGCCTAAGGATCATCCCATTATTGGAACCAAATGGGTTTATAAGAATAAATTGGATGAAAATGAGATTGTTGTGAGAAACAAGGCTAGACTAGTTGCTAAGGGATACTCTCAAGAAGAGGGTATTGATTTTGAGGAATCTTTTGCCCTTGTAGCTAGATTAGAGTCAATTAGGATGCTTCTTGTGTTTGCTTGCTACAAAAACTTCACACTCTTTCAAATGAATGTAAAGAGTGCATTCTTAAATAGATATATTACAGAAGAAGTTTTTGTTGAGCAACCTTTAAGTTTTGAAGCTTTTGACAAACCCGACTATGTCTATAAGTTAAGGAAAGCTCTCTATGGTCTTAAACAGGCTCCTAGAGCTTTGTACGATAGGTTGAAGAATTTCCTTGAGGAAAGAAATTTCAAAAAGGGAAACTCTAATTCAACTCTATTTACCATGCAAAAGGATAAGGATATTCTGTTAGTTCAAATTTATGTCGATGACATTATTTTTGGATCAACAAATGTCAATATGTGTAATGAGTTTTCCTCCCTCATGCAAAGTGAATTTGAAATGAGTATGATAGGGGAGTTAAAATTCTTCTTACGATTCCAAATTAGTCAATCTCCTGATGGAATTTTCTTCTGTCAAGAAAAGTACATTAAGGAACTCCTTAAGAAGTTTTGATTAGAATCTGCTAAGTCGTCTAGAACTCCCATGAGTACCACTACTAAATTGGACAAGGATGAAAATGGTATAAGTGTGGATATCAAGAAATATCGTGGTATGATTGGTTCTCTGTTATATCTGACTGCTAGTAGGCCAGATATTCTATTCAGTGTCTGTCTTTGTGCTAGATTTCAAGCTGCTCCTAAGGAATCTCACTTATCTGCTGTCAAAAGAATTTTCAAATATTTAAGTGGGACTCATGATTTAGGATTATGGTATCCAAAGGGCACATCTTTTGATCTGATAAGATATTCAGATTCTGACTATGCTGGTAGTCTAGTTGATAGGAAAAGCACCAGTGGAACCTGTCAGTTCCTTGGAGAATCTTTAGTTTCCTGGTATTCTAAGAAACAGAACTCTGTTGCATTATCAACTGCAGAAAGTGAATATATTACTGCTGGCAGTTGCTGTGCACAAATGTTATGGATGAAACAGACCTTAGAAGACTATAATCTGTTTTATGATAGGATTCCTATTCGGTGTGATAACACCAGTGCAATTAACATCTCTAAAAATCCTATTCAGCATTCTAGAACCAAACATATTGATGTAAGATATCACTTCATCCGTGATCATGTTCAAAGAGGTGATATATCTTTAGAATTTGTCAATTCTGTTGATCAATTGGCCGACATCTTTACCAAGCCTTTGGATGAAAAGACATTCAATAATATTAGAATAAGGCTAGGCCTCATTCGGGTTAAGAGAAACTAAGTTTATTCCTCTGCTGAAAATTCCTGAGTGTTAGATCATTTCCTTCAGTGATGGCATCGGTAGATGCTGAGTTTTCTCTAGGCATCAGAAGATGCATGTCTATTGGAAGGCATCGGTAGATGCTGTGTTCTTCAATAGGCATCGGATGTCTACCGGTAGGTATCGGCAGATTCATACTCTCTGAAGGCATCGGAAGATGAATTCCTTAATCTACCGACACGTGTGACCCATCGGGTTAACCTGTCCTACACGTGTGACTTCATCTCATCGGGCGATGCCCTTTTTTCATTTAAACTCTGCTTCTTTTCAAAGACGCTTCACATTTTCGCGCTCTTTCAGAAAGTCTTCAGCCAGAAACCCCTCTCGCTCTCTCTAGGTTTTTCATCCTCATCAATGTCTTCATCATCTCGCGCAGTTCCACAACCGGCCAAGAAGAAGGGCAAAGTCTCAGCTCGACCTCCTCGTGAGATTCCACGGGCAAAGGATTTTCCATCTCTGTTTTTCCTCACTAAAGCTGCTGAGCTACGGTACCATGACGATTATAAGCATAAGTCTCTAATTCCCAGTCGAGGTATTTACTTTGACGACTTAGCTGGCCTGAATATTGTCGAACCCTTGACGAACCTCGGGTTGATAGGACTGTTTAATGTAGATTCTTATTATTACCCGGAAGCAATTAGGATGTTCTATGCCAATATGGTTTTCACTTCTGATTTATCCATTAATAGGAGCTATGTGTATAACAAGCACATAGAGATTACACCTCAGTTTATCAATGCTCTTCTGGAGGTCCCGCATTTAGATAGCTGCCCTTACAAGTTTGTGTCTGGCACTGAGCCCCCTTTCTTTGGTACTGCTGAGGGTCAAGATTTTTTAAAGAACATTGCTTTGGATCCCAACCAAACCCCTGATCAATTAAAAGGCAAACATCTGACCGCAAGGGCCAGATTATTTCATCAGATGATAGGGTACAATATTGTTCCTAAGGGTGGTCATCATGATGAAGTAAGTGCAATGGAGCTTTTTGTTCTGTTTGCAATTTACCTCAAGACCCCCTTCAATCTTGGCTATGTGGTTGTTCGAAGGATGATTCAGGCAGTATCATCAAGGGCTACATCTTTTCCATACAACCTGCTCTTAATGAAGATCTTTGCTCAGCTTGAGGTTGTATTTCCAGAAGATGAAGATCCTGTCCGTCTTAAACCCTCCAATTATTATTCCAAAACCACACTGAACAAAATGGGAATCAAGAGAACACGGACAGGGGCACTTGTCTTGGATGCTTCTAAGATTAATCCTGGTAAAACAGCAGTTGCCAGAAAAGGAAAGAGAGCACTTATTCTGCCAGAGGAATCAACAGCTGAAGGCGGGGATGACTCTAAAATACCAGCATTTGTTAATTCCCCCTCTCAATCACAGGCCTCTAGCTTCATAGCCCCTCCTCTAGTGCGAAGGCATCTTGCTCCTTCTTCAAGAGTTCATGCCTCAGAGGCCATCTCTGCTCCCTCTTTTGTACCTCTTCCTATTCCTGTGAATCCTTCATCTCCTCCACATGCACACATTTTGCAAATTCTACTTCCTCCAAGTCCTCCTTCACTAGTCCAACCCTCTCCTCCACTCAAACCTTCCCCATCAGTCCAACTACTTCCTCCAGTCCAACTCTCTTCACCAGTCCCACCTTCTTCGCCAGTCTAACCTCTTCGCCAGTTCAACCCTCTTCACCAGTTCAACTCTCCTGCCCTGTTCCACCACCCTCTCCAATCTAACCAGCTCCACTAGCTTTAACTACTCCACTAGTTCAAGTCTCCTCACCAATTCCATCAGCTCCTCCTGCACCTCTAAAGACATATCAAAAGAGAGCTTACATAAGTGAGGACAAATTCTCTGATCTGCAGTCTTCCATTGCCCGCCTTGAAACTGCTCTCAGTTCCATTGAAAGTAGGATTGAACACTCACTTGATGCCAAGCTAGCCAAGAATCGAAATGACATGAGCAAGGATTTAGATACCGGTCTTGGTTTGCTGTCTCAGAAAGTGGATGCTGATAGGCGAATGGTTGTCAGGGAACTTGACTCTCTCCAATCTTCTGTTGAAGCCTTGCAACCTGTCCCTGAACCCGAACCATCTAGTTCAGTCAGTGTTCCAGCGTCTTGCTATGAAGTTCTCTTTCTTCCATTTTCCCGGCCTGCAGTTTATGAAGATGTGCGTTTCATGACACTAGATCTTCGGGAGACTGAATTTGCATTCTCTCCTCCTGATGCGTCTACTGCTGCTCCTCCTGTCGACACTCCTCCAGGTATGGACATGGTATGCCGATGAAGCTCAAGACTTGCTCATGCCGATGAAGCTCAAGACTTGCTCATGCCGATGAAGCTCAAGACTTGCTCATGCCGATGAAGCTCAAGACTTGCTCATGCCGATGAAGCTCAAGACTTGCTCATGCCGATGAAGCTCAAGACTTGCTCATGCCGATGAAGCTCAAGACTTGCTCATGCCGATGAAGCTCAAGACTTGCTCATGCCGATGAAGTTTAAGTTACATCTGCCGATGAAGCTCAAGACTTGCTCATGCCGATGAAGCTCAAGACTTGCTCATGCCGATGAAGTTTAAGTTACATCTGCCGATGAAGCTCAAGACTTGCTCATGCCGATGAAGTTTAAGTTACATCTGCCGATGAAGCTCAAGACTTGCTCATGCCGATGAAGCTCAAGACTTGCTCATGCCGATGAAGCTCAAGACTTGCTCATGCCGATGAAGTTTAAGTTACATCTGCCGATGAAGCTCAAGACTTGCTCATGCCGATGAAGCTATGCACTTACTATGGGGGAGCTAGGATTATGGGGGAGAACAATTACTTAATCAAATTTATATTTTGTCATCATCAAAAAGGGGGAGATTGTTGACTTAAATGGGTTTTAAGTCTAAACTTGTTTTGATGATGTATTTAATGATAATATGTAATTTGATCATGTTTATAAAATGAGATTATTGAATTATGCCTTTGATTTTTAATCCTTTAGAAATACCCTTGAAAAGGGTATTTTAGTGTCTAATAATATTGGTTGAGTGTACAAGGCATCTGCCGATAGAGTACAAGACGTGTGCTTCTGCCGATGTCATGCCGATGAAGTTTAAGTTACATCTGCCGATGAAGCTCAAGACTTGCTCATGCCGATGAAGTTTAAGTTACATCTGCCGATGAAGCTCAAGACTTGCTCATGCCGATGAAGCTCAAGACTTGCTCATGCCGATGAAGCTCAAGACTTGCTCATGCCGATGAAGCTCAAGACTTGCTCATGCCGATGAAGTTTAAGTTACATCTGCCGATGAAGCTCAAGACTTGCTCATGCCGATGAAGCTCAAGACTTGCTCATGCCGATGAAGTTTAAGTTACATCTGCCGATGAAGCTCAAGACTTGCTCATGCCGATGAAGCTCAAGACTTGCTCATGCCGATGAAGTTTAAGTTACATCTGCCGATGAAGCTCAAGACTTGCTCATGCCGATGAAGTTTAAGTTACATCTGCCGATGAAGCTCAAGACTTGCTCATGCCGATGAAGCTCAAGACTTGCTCATGCCGATGAAGTTTAAGTTACATCTGCCGATGAAGCTCAAGACTTGCTCATGCCGATGAAGTTTAAGTTACATCTGCCGATGAAGCTCAAGACTTGCTCATGCCGATGAAGTTTAAGTTACATCTGCCGATGAAGCTCAAGACTTGCTCATGCCGATGAAGCTCAAGACTTGCTCATGCCGATGAAGCTCAAGACTTGCTCATGCCGATGAAGCTCAAGACTTGCTCATGCCGATGAAGTTTAAGTTACATCTGCCGATGAAGCTCAAGACTTGCTCATGCCGATGAAGTTTAAGTTACATCTGCCGATGAAGCTCAAGACTTGCTCATGCCGATGAAGTTTAAGTTACATCTGCCGATGAAGCTCAAGACTTGCTCATGCCGATGAAGTTTAAGTTACATCTGCCGATGAAGCTCAAGACTTGCTCATGCCGATGAAGTTTAAGTTACATCTGCCGATGAAGCTCAAGACTTGCTCATGCCGATGAAGTTTAAGTTACATCTGCCGATGAAGCTCAAGACTTGCTCATGCCGATGAAGTTTAAGTTACATCTGCCGATGAAGCTCAAGACTTGCTCATGCCGATGAAGTTTAAGTTACATCTGCCGATGAAGCTCAAGACTTGCTCATGCCGATGAAGTTTAAGTTACATCTGCCGATGAAGCTCAAGACTTGCTCATGCCGATGAAGTTTAAGTTACATCTGCCGATGAAGCTCAAGACTTGCTCATGCCGATGAAGTTTAAGTTACATCTGCCGATGAAGCTCAAGACTTGCTCATGCCGATGAAGCTCAAGACTTGCTCATGCCGATGAAGCTCAAGACTTGCTCATGCCGATGAAGTTTAAGTTACATCTGCCGATGAAGCTCAAGACTTGCTCATGCCGATGAAGTTTAAGTTACATCTGCCGATGAAGCTCAAGACTTGCTCATGCCGATGAAGTTTAAGTTACATCTGCCGATGAAGCTCAAGACTTGCTCATGCCGATGAAGTTTAAGTTACATCTGCCGATGAAGCTCAAGACTTGCTCATGCCGATGAAGCTCAAGACTTGCTCATGCCGATGAAGTTTAAGTTACATCTGCCGATGAAGCTCAAGTTGCTCATGCCGATGAAGTTTAAGTTACATCTGCCGATAAAGCTCAAGCTGCTCATGCCGATGAAGCTCAAGACTTGCTCCTGCCGATGGCCTTTCAAGATGCTTCTGCCGATGGGCTTTCAAGATACTTCTGCCGATGGAATCTTAAGGTGCATCTGCCGATAACATTTCAAGCTACACATACCGACAGTGTTAAAGCTTCACATGCCGATAACTTTCAAGCTTCACCTGCCGATTGTTTAAAGCTGCTTCATTCGGTGATCTTCCGCCAGAATTTAAAATAGCCGCGAAGCTACAGTGACGTCGTTTTCAGCATTAACTCCAAATCTTTAATGGCAACGACGACTTGCAACTACAGACGGCAACGGCTACCTGAAATTGTACGAAAGCTGCTCCAACGGTAACAAGTTTTCTATTATTGGATAAGGAGCATTGAAGTCAAGCCGATTCTGAAGACAGAGTATTTAAGCCGAGGTTAGAACACAAAGATACAACTTTTGCAATTTGAATTACTGAGCCCTAACTTGCGAAATCATTCATACTCTGTAACTCTATCTACTCTCCTCTCAGATTCAAAACTTGATATTTATTCCGTGAGAGAGTTTAGACTGTGACATATATTTTTACTCATTCAAAATCTGTAAAGGCTGTGGATCGCCCGCGAAGTATAATCCTGTATTGTAAAGGCAGTTGATCGGAGCCTGGAATTCCGATCTGATTATTCTCGAGGAGAAGGTTAAGGATCTTCAAGGGGTGAACCTTGAAGCGTGGATGTAGGCTAGGCTGAGCCGAACCACGCAAAAACTTCTGTGTTGGTTTTTTCTTTCTCTCTCTTTTTACTTTTACTAATTGTTTGCTTGCTGTTAGTTTAAGAGATATTAAGAAATTAAAAAGGTCTAATTCACCTCCCTCTTAGACAATCTCGATCCTACAGATTTCACTAGAATGTGCTGGATTTTTTTTATTGAAGTACAAATCAGAGGCAGTTCAAATTTTTTAGAAGTTCAAAGCAAGAGTGGAAAATGAAAGTGGATGCAAAATTCAGGTTTTAAGGTCTGATATTTGAAAGGAATACACCTCGGTAGAATTTAATAAATTTTGTGAGGATGCCGGCATTGACCATCAGCTTACAGTTCCCTATACTTCTCAACAAAATGGAGTTAGTGAAAGAAGAAATCGATATATCTTAGAAATGACGAGATGCATGCTTCATGAGAAAAACTTACCAAAGAAATTTTGGGCAGAGGCAGCAAATACTTCAGTTTCTCTTCAAAATCGGCTTCTTACTAATGCAGTGAAGGATCAAACATCATTTGAGGCTTGGTATTGATACAAACCATCTCTGAAATTTCTTAAAGTATTCGGTTGTTTGTGTTTTATCCATGTTCCACAACGCAAGCCAGATAAACTAGATAAAAGAGTTTCACCATGTATTTTTATAGGCAATAGTTCTCTTTGCAAAGCCTATAAGATTTTTCAGCCACAAATAGAAAACACTGTTATTACTCTGATACGTTTGCGCCGGTTGCTCAGTTGGACACTATCAGGCTACTACTTGCTATAGCTGCTCAGAAGAATTGGAGAGTGTACCAACTTGATGTCAAATCGGCATTTTAAAATGGTTTCCTGCAAGAATAAATCTATATTGAGCAACCTTAAGGTTTTATAAAGGCAGGCGAAGAAGACAGTGTGTTTCTTCTCAAGAAAGCTCTTTATGGTTTAAAACAAACTCCACGAGCTTGGTATAGCATGATTGATGAATACTTGTTAAACTTGGAATTTATCAAAAGTAATTCAGAATTAACTCTATATGTTAAGCAAGATGAAGTTGAAATTCTTTTTATTTCTCTCTATGTTGATGATTTGCTTGTGACAGGAAGCAAAACAAGTCTTGTGGAAAAGTTTGAGCAAGAGATGATGAAGTTTTTTGAGATGACAGATCTTGGAATGATGATTTTTTTTTCTTGGAATGGAAATTAAACAAGCTGAGCATGAAGTCATCCTTTGCCAGAAGAAGTATGCTAAAGAGATTTTGAAGAAGTTTAAATTTGAGGAATGCAAGGGAGTAAATACTCTTATGAATCAAAAGGAGAAGCTGTGTAAAGAAGATTACACTAATAAAGTAGATGAGGAACACTTTAGAAGCCTGATTGGTTGTTTGATGTATCTTACAGCAACACGACTCGATATTTTAAATGTTGTAAGTATTTTATCAAGGTTTATGCATTGTGCAAGTGGATTGCATCTCAAACTGCCAAGAGAGTAATTGGATATGTCAAAGGCACAAGTGATTTTGGTGTTAAATTCATAATAAGCAATAATTTTAAGTTGATTGATTTTTCAGATAGTGACTGGGGAGGTTCTGTCGATGATATGAGAACCACTTCAGGCTACTGTTTTACTTTTGGCTCTGGTGTTTTCTCATGGTCCTCAAAGAAGCATGACATTGTCGCTCAATCTACTGCTGAAGCAGAATTTATTGTTACAGCAGTTGTTATTAATCATGCATTGTAGTTGAAGAAAATTTTAAAATATCTCAATATGGAGCAGAAAGAAAGCACTGAGATTTTTGCTGATAACCAAGCTGTCATTGCCATCTCTAACAATCCTGTGTTTCATGGAAAAACCAAGTATTTCAACATCAAGTTATTTTTCTTACTTAAAGTACAAAAAGATAGAGCTATTGTTCTTGTCTACTGCAAAACAGAAGATCAAGTTGCAGATAGTTTTACCAAATCACTGCTTGTGAGCAAGTTTGAGTTGCTGAGGAAAAAACTCAACGTTTGTATATTCTAACGCAAGGAGTGTTAAGAAACTGCTTTAGAATCCACTATCAGTTGCTACACGTTGTTTTTTAT
This sequence comes from Begonia masoniana, assembly GCA_022432975.1. Taxonomy (NCBI): domain Eukaryota; kingdom Viridiplantae; phylum Streptophyta; class Magnoliopsida; order Cucurbitales; family Begoniaceae; genus Begonia; species Begonia masoniana. The sequence continues at coordinate 33,733,193 of CM039509.1, forward strand.
TGTCCTAGTTTTTAGGAATTATATATATCTTTCCTTATTTTTAGAATCACGTAGTTAGTGGTTCTTCTACTGTATTTTCTGCTTAAAAAAATTGTACTAAAATTTCAGAATGTTGTAGTTCTTCTTTCTAAGACTTTGTATATTTGGGTATTTTTAATTTAAAGTTTTATGCTGCTGTTCTTGACCTTTTTTTCTCCTCTTTGCTGCTCTTCCGCCAATATTGTTGTTCTCTTTTCTTCAAAATTTAACAGGAATCAATCTATAGTGCTGCATTTTTTTTCTCCTCTTTGCTGGTTTTCCGCCAATATTGGTGTTCTCTTGTCTTCTTCTTCTTCTTCTTCTTCTTCTTCTTCTTCTTCTTCTTCTTCTTCTTCTTCTTCTTCTTCTTCTTCTTCTTCTTCTTCTTCTTCTTCTTCTTCTTCTTCTTCTTCTTCTTCTTCTTCTTCTTCTTCTTCTTCTTCTTCTTCTTCTTCTTCTTCTTCTTCTTCTTCTTCTTCTTCTTCTTCTTCTTCTTCTTCTTCTTCTTCTTCTTCTTCTTCTTCTTCTTCTTCTTCTTCTTCTTCTTCTTCTTCTTCTTCTTCTTCTTCTTCTTCTTCTTCTTCTTCTTCTTCTTCTTCTTCTTCTTCTTCTTCTTCTTCTTCTTCTTCTTCTTCTTCTTCTTCTTCTTCTTCTTCTTCTTCTTCTTCTTCTTCTTCTTCTTCTTCTTCTTCTTCTTCTTCTTCTTCTTCTTCTTCTTCTTCTTCTTCTTCTTCTTCTTCTTCTTCTTCTTCTTCTTCTTCTTCTTCTTCTTCTTCTTCTTCTTCTTCTTCTTCTTCTTCTTCTTCTTCTTCTTCTTCTTCTTCTTCTTCTTCTTCTTCTTCTTCTTCTTCTTCTTCTTCTTCTTCTTCTTCTTCTTCTTCTTCTTCTTCTTCTTCTTCTTCTTCTTCTTCTTCTTCTTCTTCTTCTTCTTCTTCTTCTTCTTCTTCTTCTTCTTCTTCTTCTTCTTCTTCTTCTTCTTCTTCTTCTTCTTCTTCTTCTTCTTCTTCTTCTTCTTCTTCTTCTTCTTCTTCTTCTTCTTCTTCTTCTTCTTCTTCTTCTTCTTCTTCTTCTTCTTCTTCTTCTTCTTCTTCTTCTTCTTCTTCTTCTTCTTCTTCTTCTTCTTCTTCTTCTTCTTCTTCTTCTTCTTCTTCTTCTTCTTCTTCTTCTTCTTCTTCTTCTTCTTCTTCTTCTTCTTCTTCTTCTTCTTCTTCTTCTTCTTCTTCTTCTTCTTCTTCTTCTTCTTCTTCTTCTTCTTCTTCTTCTTCTTCTTCTTCTTCTTCTTCTTCTTCTTCTTCTTCTTCTTTATTTGTCTTTCATCTCACCTAATTTGTTAGGTGACAGAAGGGAGCGAGTCTCGTCAGCTACTTTTCAACTTTCCTTTTGTTTGTGCTTCATTTACAAAATGCCAATTCCTTTTTGATGAGTGTGGAATGCCATCATGACTCAGAGTTTCGACCAAATTAATATTCCAAGGGGAAAGAATGGTGGAACTGGGACCAGCCTTTTTCAATTAAAAATAATAACTTCAAATGGAAAATGTTTATGATATGAGAAAATTACAAGATTGGTCGAGCTCTGGTTATGGAGTATCTGCGTCTGCTTAGGTGTTCATATAATTTCTGTTAATGGTGAAAATGGTGAAAAAGAAGAAGATAGTATGGTAGGAAACATCAAGGAAATGGATCTTTATCGCAATATCTACACCATATCTTCTTCTTCTTCTTCTTCTTCTTCTTCTATTCTTCTTCCCAGTCTCTGCAACGCAGGAATTATAGAAACCAGATTTGAATTCTCGTACTCTTCCTCAGAAAACACGAAACCCAGATCCATAAACCCCTTCAGCTCCATAAACTCAAGCTCTGACAAGCTCTTACTGCCTCTGGCCAGCACCTTCCTCCTTCTCCCTTCCTTCACTCTTCCCTTTTTGGCAACTTCCTTAACTTTCTCCGCAGTTTTTTCTGGTAATTCTTCTCCTACTTCTTTGCCGGAAAAAATGGTTTGAAGCTTGGGAGAATTGGGTATCCGATCTGCGGTCAGATTTTCAGTTGTTTTCGAGCTCAAAAAACCATCGCTACGAGATCGAGTATGGAGAGTCTGTAATCGCGAAACTTTCAGAGGCTCCTCCATCATTTCTATACCTTTCATCGCGGAAATTTCCTCTACACATGGCCGTACAAGTGTTTTACTGGAAAAAACTCCAGAGACGAACCAGCAAAAGTCAAAGAGGTCAAGGACCTCTTCTGCAGCCATGGACAGGGTAGAAGATGGAGATTTAGGGAAATAGGGTTTTTCAGAGACAGAGAAGCAAGTGTCACAGTGCCATTGATTTGATGCTCATATTGCTCAAATAAACAATAATATTTCTACTTTTTTCTTGATTGTTAATTCATGTTGGACGAGATGCTTCGACCAATAAATCCACACAATTCTTGACTTTAACTCGTCTATCTTAACTCAAAAATCTCAATTTGCCGAGTTATTAACTCGACCAAAGAAAACGAGTTGAGTAACATTAGCTCATTTAGTTAATAAATTTACCAAAATTAACTTAGGAGATACTCCCTCCCCTAATTGGAGTCGAGCTTAGTCAAGACAAAAGGCTAAAGAAAAAAAACAATAGTGCAATTTTTAATGAAATATATGAATGACGTGCGTGAAAGTATAATAGGGGCTAGTTCTGTTATATATTCAAGTAAAACAGAATCTCGCTCGAAAATAAACCTCAGACCGTGGGATTTCACTACTTATGGGTCATTTTGTTAACTAACATATTTTAAGAGCAATTTTTTTAATGACTCATACTTTAGGGTTCTTTTATGTTATTAACTCATATTTTAATTACGTTTTATCTCACTATATCTCCTCAACTTGTAATATTAAAAATTTTCAGGATAAAATAAATATTAACTTTTAAATTCAACTGTGAATAGCGAATAAGTTATTATTAAACTTAATTCTAGGCAAACAGCAAGGTGAACTTAAATATCTTCAGATGTCAGAAGTGTTGAAATTGAAAAATCAGCTTTATTATTCACAAGTCAAGTGAAAAATCAAATGATAATTTTTGGAAATCAAAAACTGGGTTTCAGAAGAAATGCTTAAATTTATTTTAAAAGAAGTTAAATATTGTCAACTATTTAACTTGTTTTATAAATCATAAAAAGAATTGTTGTAAGTAGCACCACACAATTAGTACTTCTATGGACACTAGTATCGAATATTTCACTTCGCGCGCGGAGAATATAATTAAAAAAACAAATAATTTTTTATTCAAATTAGTCAAATATCAAAGTAGTACCTCTTTTAATTTAAACTTTCAGTTCAGTCCCAACAGGCTCTGATAGGGCTAAGAACTGGTCGCGGTTCGGGGACCCCAAAACCGTGAGCCATAGTTCGGTGACCCACCCGAGACAAGTTCATGATTTCAAATTCATTATTGGTTCTTTCTACCTTTATAACAATATGATAAACTTTATACTTATACTATATAATAAGTTAGCAGAAGTTCGTATAACAGCTGTGATTGACGTGTATAAATAGAGTAATATGAGAATAGAAAATATCTGACTTTGGGAGAAAGCAAAATAAGGGCATTTATGTCTATGGCAACATGCATAGAACAAGGTTGGAAAAGTCAGTGTCTTCCTTGCCCCTCCCTTGAAATCCACAAGCAGAACTCCAGAGAGTACCATCCATACATCCACAGCCTGAATACATGGTTATCAATGAGCCAAGAAGATCAGCTTCTGACCAAACAAACCTGGACTTTATTAGCTTTTGCATGAATCTGTAGACCCTGTCCAAGAGTCGTAGATTTAGATTGTTGGGTTTTTTTCTCTTAATTGGAAATATCTAACTTGATGATACCTTAATTTTAGGCTTATATATTGAATGATATGTTAGAAACAATTCTTTAGTGATTATTCAATTCTAAAAAACACAAGAGAAAGAAGAGAGAAGAGAGAAGAGAGAAGAGAGAAGAGAGAAGAGAGAAGAGAGAAGAGAGAAGAGAGAAGAGAGAAGAGAGAAGAGAGAAGAGAGAAGAGAGAAGAGAGAAGAGAGAAGAGAGAAGAGAGAAGAGAGAAGAGAGAAGAGAGAAGAGAGAAGAGAGAAGAGAGAAGAGAGAAGAGAGAAGAGAGAAGAGAGAAGAGAGAAGAGAGAAGAGAGAAGAGAGAAGAGAGAAGAGAGAAGAGAGAAGAGAGAAGAGAGAAGAGAGAAGAGAGAAGAGAGAAGAGAGAAGAGAGAAGAGAGAAGAGAGAAGAGAGAAGAGAGAAGAGAGAAGAGAGAAGAGAGAAGAGAGAAGAGAGAAGAGAGAAGAGAGAAGAGAGAAGAGAGAAGAGAGAAGAGAGAAGAGAGAAGAGAGAAGAGAGAAGAGAGAAGAGAGAAGAGAGAAGAGAGAAGAGAGAAGAGAGAAGAGAGAAGAGAGAAGAGAGAAGAGAGAAGAGAGAAGAGAGAAGAGAGAAGAGAATAGAAAACAAAATCCATTTTAGGAGTTCATTGCAGCAGCCGGAGGAGAATTGAACTAACCGGAGTTTAAACTGTTGGATCGACTTGAAACTTTGTAGCTTGTTCGTGACATCTAGGACTACATTCTGAATGGTGGAGATCGGTGTTTGAGGCTTATATGTCTGTCTGGCAAAGGAAAAACGAGACTATATTGATTTGGGTACCCATTTGTTAACTTTTTTTTTGTTTGCTCTTTCTTATACCTTGTTATTTGTCAAGATTGTTATTTGATCTTGATGAAAATGTTGTATGCCTCTAGTTTGATGATCTAGAGAGAACCTTTGATTGTACTCATATTGATCATAGTGGATTGTTAAACGGCGGCCTATACAGGTCCCGTGACTTTTACTCTCGTCTTGAGATGTTTTTCACGCTAAAAATGATCTTGCATTGTAGGTGTGATTTTATTGTTAGTTGTTCAATTGTCTTATACTCGGATTATTGGAAAGTTTGTTTTGAATCGAACTTCTGTTGCAACGAAAACTTTCCAATTAAATTGATATCAAAGCATAGTTTTTGATTTGAGTATAAGGATGGAGACTAACACATCTAGAATGGTGAGATTGAATGTATCTAATTACAATGTTTGAAAAGGTAAAATTGAGGAATTGCTCTATGTCAAAGGTTTTCACTTGTCGGTGTTCTCTACGAACAAGCCCGCAACCAAAAGCGATGATGAGTGAAATTTGTTGCATAGACAAGTATGTGGTTACATTCGTCGATGGATTGATAACAATGTTTTGAATCATATGATCTCGGTTACTCATGCTCTTACACTTTGGTCCAAACTTGAAGAATTGTATAAGAGGAAGACGAGAAATAATAAGTTATTTTTGATCAAACAAATGATGTCCTTAAGGTATCAAGGTGGTTCTCTGATGACCAACCACTCGAATGTTTTTCAAGGAATCATTAATCAATTTGCCACAATGAAACTTAACTTTGATGACGAGATACAAGGTTTATGATTGCTTGGTACTTTGCCTAGCTCATGAGAGACTTTTAGAACGACGTTGTCGAATTCTACTCCAAATGGTATTCTCTCGATAGATTTAGTCAAGAGTAGTGTGTTGAATGAAGAGATGAGATGAAAGGCACAAGGTTCCTCTTCTCAATCCAAGGTGTTGGTAACCGAATCGAGGGGGAGGAGTCAATGTTGTGGTTCGAGTGATTGTAGCACATCATGTGGGGTTTCTATTAGGTGGGCAAACTTTGAGTGTCATCATTGTGGTCTGAAGGGCCATATAAAGAAGCATTGTCGAAAGTTGAAGAAGGAGAACAAGAAGAAAAACAACATCACCACCACCGCCAACAACAAAGAAGGTAAAAACCATGATGATGTTATTATTGTAGATGATTTTCTTGTTGTTTGTGATAATGATGTTGAGAATGTTAATGTGTCTTGTGATGAGATGGATTGAACCGTGGATAGTGGTGATTCTATCCATGCTACCTCACGACGTGATCTTTTCTCAACATAAGATGTCACGACCCAAAACCCAACGGGCCGCGACTTACATAATCGTGTTCGTGTTCTTATTCTTGACTCGTATTCTTTTTTTTGAAACATAAAGAGAAAACTATTTGAAGAAAACTCTACTAAAATGATTGAGAGCCAAGTTTAATATTCGTTTGAAATCCATTGAAAATAAATTAAAACATTGATGGATTTGAAGAAGGAAAAAGAGAAGGATGCGTTCGGTTTTAGAGGAAAAGAAGAGGGGGCAGAGACGGAAAATAAAAAGGGGCGATCGATAGGCCAAAATAGCCGATCGTTCGCCTTATGAAAATTTCGCACAGCCGATCGATCGGCAAAATCAGCCGATCGTTTGGCTGGCCTTCTGTCTTTGAGATTTAGAGACACGAGTTGCCGATCGATCGCTCCTCTTTGCTGATCGATCGACAACCTCTCGGCTTTTTCATTTTGCCAAAACAACATTAGCCGATCGATCGCCCTTTTGGCTGATCGATCGGCTACCCCTCTGGAAACATGCTCCTGCAAATTCCTTCCTAACAACTTAAACATACAACAATTAAATCACAACTTCTCCTAAATCCTTCAACCAAAACTCAATTAAACCATTCAAATGAGAAGTTTTAAATCCCTAAACCATCCATCGTATAAAAGAACAAAATGTTTAGACCGTAGCGGAAGACAAAACGGGTGAAAATTCCTTAGTCATAAATTCATCTTAAAATCATAAAAAGGAAAACCGTCAACCATCCTAGTACTTGCCATCGTATTAAAATCCTATGAAAATCCCTTTCTACCTATTTTCCATAATGTAAACTTTTACCAAAACTTGCTAGGAGCACCACCCTCGGGTCAAATCGCCGTCCAGCCACAAAACCCCGTCATGAGCACCATCCAGCAACCCGACTTAGACTTTATAGTTAGGTTTGAGGTCCTCACCTTCAAATTCGTCACCTACATCAAAATGTTTAAACTATAAGCCTAATACTCAGTAAGGAATGTAAACATATACGTGAATGACCGTGTATGCATGTATCGTAAAATCATGTTCATAATCTTATTTCATATTCCACTTGTCTTGGGTTAAGGGGGGGCACGAGGAAGTGGCAAGGGAATCGTGATCGTGGTGCTCTCGGACAATAACCGTAACGACCAGTCTGGCCCACACAGTAGTAGGATTCGCGAACTGACCGTGCAGTGTCGACCCAGCCCCCACCAGCGGGAGGATCCGTGAGTCATCCTGCCAGTCCGGCCCCCACCAGCAGGAGGATCCTCGAACTGTACACATAATCTCAAGAACAAAAATCATGGCCAATTAACCCCGTCCCACGCCTAACCATTTACATACATTTCATAGTCTTATCTTATTAACTCAAATCATATGCATAAAACGTTTTCGTGTGCTTTTAGAGAAAACCATGATGCATGAACATGAATGTACATAGAGACGTAAGGACACTATACAATAAGAAACAAGCCATCCAACATTCATCATATCATAATCCCGACAAGTCATATTCATCAAACAATCATAAATACTAAACTCTTAGTACCCTCGTGATGTAGGGCCCTAACGGCAGACATCCTAACACACTCACTTACTTGGGCTCCTTTAGCAACGTTGTGCATTCACTTTCTGCCCTCACTTTATGCCCTCTTCGCCTAAAACATTTCATATTTCGATATTAAAAATCAATCCTAAATAATCTAAATTCGAAACTAGCAAAATCCTAGCTATGGAAGTTTCCTAAATCTCCAATTTCTCTCTTTCGAGCATTTTATCGAACACCTAGTGTGCATAGCTTAATCTCACTCACAACAATAGCATTTAAAACTTCCAACCACCAACATCAACCCTATCTATCAAGTAATCACCATCAATGCATTCTAGCTACCTCAATAGCAATAAATGTATCATTAATGAGAATTAAAACGCAACACCATTGATTACTAACTAAAACCCAATAAATCTCAACTCTAAATCAATCACTCTAACGAAATATAACCCTAAATCGACAAACTAAACGTGCCAAAAGTTTGGGGATTACCTAGAATGTCGATTGGGGAGGTAAAATTGGAAGAAGAATCGATCGTCGGAGAGGGATCGGTGGCTGGTGGAGAGGGAACGCCGAAGAGAAGGGAAGAATAAAAAGGGAGTCGGCTGAAGAGGAAAGGAAACGTGTTGGGGGGGGGGGGGGGGGAAGAGATTTTTAGGTTTTAATCAATTTTGGCAAGCAAAATTACATTATTGCCCCTTATAATAAATCTTTATTTAATTTCACTAATTTATCCTATGATTTGATTTTCTCCAAAATAATCTTAACCCACCAAAATTCCAATAAAACCTTGGGGTTCCAATAAAACTTCCCGTTCGCCAAAAGACATTATATTCCACTGTTTACCCGTCTCAGAACACATAACTACAAAATCGAGTACATAAAATTCCTAGGTGTTACATATGAGGCCGGTGATTTTTGTTGCAAAAAATACGAACCCAATTGCATGTGTCGCAAAAGTAATAAAGTGAATAAATACGAGTCGAACCCACAAAGACTATTTTCACTAATTATTGAACAACTTTAATTCTATGTATAGATGAACACTAAAACTTTGATAATTTTGATTAAAATAATAGCAAGAGAACTTAATTAAATAAACTAAAATTGAATAAAGTTGTAGAATCTAATGAGAGAAAAATCTAGGGCTTTTGACTTTACCTTAGTTAATCATGTTTAGTAATCATAATTCAATTTATTAATATATATTTCTATGTGTTGATGACGATTTCATGAACATATGTATCAATCACTCCTGACACACTTATCCAACTAACGGGTTATTACCTACTGGTTTACACACTTATCCAACTAACGAGTTATTACCTTCTGGTTTCAAACCCTAGCAATTAATTGAATACATTATGAATGAGAAATCAAACTACCAAATGAATGTCTTAACCATCCCTAATCAAAGATCTTTTTATGGCAAATTATCCATTGCGTAATTATTTTTCACCTCCTGGTCTCAAAAAAATCCTACGAACATGCTATTGTTGATCAGACAATCGCAAGAAATAAGAACATTAATTATTCATTCAACACATAATTGGAATACGACATCAACAAATTGAATTAAAGAAAATACCAAACAATCATAATTCAGCTACATCTTAGCTCTAGAGAAGAAAATTAGTTCATGCTAGAATAACGAAAAAAAACAAGAATCAAAGTGATGATGTTCATAGTTGCAAAGAAAAATGGGAGAGAAAACTATGCTTTTGAATGCAAATTCTTAACGGAAGCAATCTCCTTGTTCATTTCTACCTCTAGCTTGTTTTTGGCTGCCTCATTCCTTTATAACCTAATTTTGGAGTAAATTTGGCGTCCTTATGATCAACGACTAAGATTTTCTCATTAAAATCACCAAAATTGTATCTTTTTAAACTTGTCAGCTGATTGATCCACTTATGTTTTTTTTTTTTTTTTTTTTTTTTTTTTTTTTTTTTTTTTTTTTTTTTTTTTTTTTTTTTTTTTTTTTTTTTTTTTTTTTTTTTTTTTTTTTTTTTTTTTTTTTTTTTTTTTTTTTTTTTTTTTTTTTTTTTTTTTTTTTTTTTTTTTTTTTTTTTTTTTTTTTTTTTTTTTTTTTTTTTTTTTTTTTTTTTTTTTTTTTTTTTTTTTTTTTTTTTTTTTTTTTTTTTTTTTTTTTTTTTTTTTTTTTTTTTTTTTTTTTTTTTTTTTTTTTTTTTTTTTTTTTTTTTTTTTTTTTTTTTTTTTTTTTTTTTTTTTTTTTTTTTTTTTTTTTTTTTTTTTTTTTTTTTTTTTTTTTTTTTTTTTTTTTTTTTTTTTTTTTTTTTTTTTTTTTTTTTTTTTTTTTTTTTTTTTTTTTTTTTTTTTTTTTTTTTTTTTTTTTTTTTTTTTTTTTTTTTTTTTTTTTTTTTTTTTTTTTTTTTTTTTTTTTTTTTTTTTTTTTTTTTTTTTTTTTTTTTTTTTTTTTTTTTTTTTTTTTTTTTTTTTTTTTTTTTTTTTTTTTTTTTTTTTTTTTTTTTTTTTTTTTTTTTTTTTTTTTTTTTTTTTTTTTTTTTTTTTTTTTTTTTTTTTTTTTTTTTTTTTTTTTTTTTTTTTTTTTTTTTTTTTTTTTTTTTTTTTTTTTTTTTTTTTTTTTTTTTTTTTTTTTTTTTTTTTTTTTTTTTTTTTTTTTTTTTTTTTTTTTTTTTTTTTTTTTTTTTTTTTTTTTTTTTTTTTTTTTTTTTTTTTTTTTTTTTTTTTTTTTTTTTTTTTTTTTTTTTTTTTTTTTTTTTTTTTTTTTTTTTTTTTTTTTTTTTTTTTTTTTTTTTTTTTTTTTTTTTTTTTTTTTTTTTTTTTTTTTTTTTTTTTTTTTTTTTTTTTTTTTTTTTTTTTTTTTTTTTTTTTTTTTTTTTTTTTTTTTTTTTTTTTTTTTTTTTTTTTTTTTTTTTTTTTTTTTTTTTTTTTTTTTTTTTTTTTTTTTTTTTTTTTTTTTTTTTTTTTTTTTTTTTTTTTTTTTTTTTTTTTTTTTTTTTTTTTTTTTTTTTTTTTTTTTTTTTTTTTTTTTTTTTTTTTTTTTTTTTTTTTTTTTTTTTTTTTTTTTTTTTTTTTTTTTTTTTTTTTTTTTTTTTTTTTTTTTTTTTTTTTTTTTTTTTTTTTTTTTTTTTTTTTTTTTTTTTTTTTTTTTTTTTTTTTTTTTTTTTTTTTTTTTTTTTTTTTTTTTTTTTTTTTTTTTTTTTTTTTTTTTTTTTTTTTTTTTTTTTTTTTTTTTTTTTTTTTTTTTTTTTTTTTTTTTTTTTTTTTTTTTTTTTTTTTTTTTTTTTTTTTTTTTTTTTTTTTTTTTTTTTTTTTTTTTTTTTTTTTTTTTTTTTTTTTTTTTTTTTTTTTTTTTTTTTTTTTTTTTTTTTTTTTTTTTTTTTTTTTTTTTTTTTTTTTTTTTTTTTTTTTTTTTTTTTTTTTTTTTTTTTTTTTTTTTTTTTTTTTTTTTTTTTTTTTTTTTTTTTTTTTTTTTTTTTTTTTTTTTTTTTTTTTTTTTTTTTTTTTTTTTTTTTTTTTTTTTTTTTTTTTTTTTTTTTTTTTTTTTTTTTTTTTTTTTTTTTTTTTTTTTTTTTTTTTTTTTTTTTTTTTTTTTTTTTTTTTTTTTTTTTTTTTTTTTTTTTTTTTTTTTTTTTTTTTTTTTTTTTTTTTTTTTTTTTTTTTTTTTTTTTTTTTTTTTTTTTTTTTTTTTTTTTTTTTTTTTTTTTTTTTTTTTTTTTTTTTTTTTTTTTTTTTTTTTTTTTTTTTTTTTTTTTTTTTTTTTTTTTTTTTTTTTTTTTTTTTTTTTTTTTTTTTTTTTTTTTTTTTTTTTTTTTTTTTTTTTTTTTTTTTTTTTTTTTTTTTTTTTTTTTTTTTTTTTTTTTTTTTTTTTTTTTTTTTTGTTTTTTTTTTTAATTGACACATCTTTGATACAACTTGACAAATGACAAAAGAGTTTTGTCCACCCTCACCATCACCTTTTCTGATTCTCCTCTAAATACATCAATATTCCTCGTGCTCATTAGATAGTGTAGGATAAATGCATATAAGGCTAGGCTAAATTTTTAGGTAACAATTGAATGGTACACATTTGGCTCAAAAGGGTGACTAAAAGTGTCATTGAATAACACAACAAGGTAGGCTAAGAAAGTTCAAACAATCCAATGATGGTCTAAGTCATTCTCTTAATTATGAAAAACCTCAATTCGTCTTAATAGATGTTGGGCAAAACCAAGAAGGATTTCATCTCATTATCACTCGTTAGATTTGTTTGAAAATTCACTCCCCTACCTGTGTTTGGACTTCAAGAGTCTCACTCATTATATGTAGACTACACGAGTTTGAAGCCAATAGATCAAGCCAAACAAGAATGAAATAGTGCGCTAAAATTTGGAGTTTAACTCTGTAAGCTCAAGCCAATGCTAACTAGTACAAATCACATTGACTTAGAGATTGTCTAAGGGCTAAAACATGAATTTTCCACAATTTCAGTCACAGACTCCATCA
>CM039509.1:33750213-33995033 GCA_022432975.1 Begonia masoniana
CCGATTACTCATCTTTACTCACATCATCCGATCAAAACAACACTACTCACATCATCCGATTACTCATCTTTACTCACATCATCCGATTACTCATCTTTACTCACATCATCCGATTACTCATCTTTACTCACATCATCCGATTACTCATCTTTACTCACATCATCCGATCAAAACAACACTACTCACATCATCCGATCAAAACAACACTACTCACATCATCCGATCACAAAACGACAAAGTTTAGACTACTCCAGCCGATGACGTCAGCCGGATGATTTACTCATCCGATCAAAACAACACTACTCACATCATCCGATTACTCATCTTTACTCACATCATCCGATCACAAAACGACAAAGTTTAGACTACTCCAGCCGATGACGTCAGTCGGATGATTTACTCATCCGATCAAAACAGCACTACTCACATCATCCGATTACTCATCTTTACTCACATCATCCGATTACTCATCTTTACTCACATCATCCGATCACAAAACGACAAAGTTTAGACTACTCCAGCCGATGACGTCAGTCGGATGATTTACTCATCCGATCAAAACAACACTACTCACATCATACGATTACTCATCTTTACTCACATCATCCGATCACAAAACGACAAAGTTTAGACTACTCCAGCCGATGACGTCAGTCGGATGATTTACTCATCCGATCAAAACAACACTACTCACATCATCCGATTACTCATCTTTACTCACATCATCCGATCACAAAACGACAAAGTTTTTTTTTTTTTTTTTTTTTTTTTTTTTTTTTTTTTTTTTTTTTTTTTTTTTTTTTTTTTTTTTTTTTTTTTTTTTTTTTTTTTTTTTTTTTTTTTTTTTTTTTTTTTTTTTTTTTTTTTTTTTTTTTTTTTTTTTTTTTTTTTTTTTTTTTTTTTTTTTTTTTTTTTTTTTTTTTTTTTTTTTTTTTTTTTTTTTTTTTTTTTTTTTTTTTTTTTTTTTTTTTTTTTTTTTTTTTTTTTTTTTTTTTTTTTTTTTTTTTTTTTTTTTTTTTTTTTTTTTTTTTTTTTTTTTTTTTTTTTTTTTTTTTTTTTTTTTTTTTTTTTTTTTTTTTTTTTTTTTTTTTTTTTTTTTTTTTTTTTTTTTTTTTTTTTTTTTTTTTTTTTTTTTTTTTTTTTTTTTTTTTTTTTTTTTTTTTTTTTTTTTTTTTTTTTTTTTTTTTTTTTTTTTTTTTTTTTTTTTTTTTTTTTTTTTTTTTTTTTTTTTTTTTTTTTTTTTTTTTTTTTTTTTTTTTTTTTTTTTTTTTTTTTTTTTTTTTTTTTTTTTTTTTTTTTTTTTTTTTTTTTTTTTTTTTTTTTTTTTTTTTTTTTTTTTTTTTTTTTTTTTTTTTTTTTTTTTTTTTTTTTTTTTTTTTTTTTTTTTTTTTTTTTTTTTTTTTTTTTTTTTTTTTTTTTTTTTTTTTTTTTTTTTTTTTTTTTTTTTTTTTTTTTTTTTTTTTTTTTTTTTTTTTTTTTTTTTTTTTTTTTTTTTTTTTTTTTTTTTTTTTTTTTTTTTTTTTTTTTTTTTTTTTTTTTTTTTTTTTTTTTTTTTTTTTTTTTTTTTTTTTTTTTTTTTTTTTTTTTTTTTTTTTTTTTTTTTTTTTTTTTTTTTTTTTTTTTTTTTTTTTTTTTTTTTTTTTTTTTTTTTTTTTTTTTTTTTTTTTTTTTTTTTTTTTTTTTTTTTTTTTTTTTTTTTTTTTTTTTTTTTTTTTTTTTTTTTTTTTTTTTTTTTTTTTTTTTTTTTTTTTTTTTTTTTTTTTTTTTTTTTTTTTTTTTTTTTTTTTTTTTTTTTTTTTTTTTTTTTTTTTTTTTTTTTTTTTTTTTTTTTTTTTTTTTTTTTTTTTTTTTTTTTTTCCTTAGCAAATGGAGCACTTCTCTACAATCTTCTTCACCTAGAACATTCCACATTACAGAGTTAAACAAAATCCTAAAAGTCCTAACCAATAGTTATCCTAGAATCTAACACATTTGTACTTCTAGGTTCTCTAGTTAGCACCTTGTGTGCGTGGATTCAGTTTCCAGATCCTAAATAATCAGATTCAACCTAGCAGCTGTACACAGTCGATTATCTTAATGTTCAGATTCGAATCGAAAATGCCATTACTAAATGCGGATTAAAATGTCACTAAAATAACTCTGCCATTAAAGAATCCAAAACTACAGAGCTTAGCTGAAAAACAGAGCTCAAAATGGTTAACCAGCAACTACATTGTCGAGTCATACCTAGGGTGTGAATTCGTCGGGGTGGAGACTGAAGAATCGGTCGCCGAAAGGAGCTGTAGCTGGCAGAGAGAGAGAGAGCTCTAGAGAAGAGAGAAATCGCCGAGAGTGAATGTGTCGGCTACAGTGAGGTTTTAGTGAGGTTTAAGGTTTCCATTTTCTATATATATTAACTAAAATCCAACTTAATTACAAACTTGTCACCCAACCTAGTTTCACTCAACTTGTAATAAATATAACTTGACATTAAATTTAAAATCATAAAGATTAATAAAAAGGGTGACAATCAAAATGGTTAAGAAAATCACCTGGTCGAAATTGTCGGTTGTTACACTTGTTGAGTTCTTATTCTCCACCATTCTCTCCACTCTTTCAAGAGTTTGAAATCAGTAGAAGGTGGTGAAACCATCTTCCTAAGCTGTTGTTTCTTTCATTGGAAGAAACATTATCCGAGAACTTACAAAATATTGCTCATCGGACAGCCCTGGTTTTGTTACCATATTTTCGTGTCCATTTCGTATTACCATTTGATATTTCAGGATTATGAACTTCACTCCTAAGGTAAGATTCACTTGAAATATTGTTTCCATTTGAGTCCATTTGTGCACTTTTATACTTGCATCTTTTGAAGTGTTCTCGGATAAACGAGCACTACATATAGTTGTTGTTTGTGGGTTTTCGAACGTTTTCAAGTTGTTTCCGAGTTAGCTTGGTATCAGAGTTTAGGCTGCTTCCTCTGTGTGTCATTTAGTGTATTTATTCATTTACTTAATCAAGTTTTGATAGCTGCAATCTGCTTTACATTCGGTTGTCTATTATCACTAATATTCTCTTTTTGCTACTATAAACCAATCTGTTTTTTTTTTTTTTTTTTTTTTTTTTTTTTTTTTTTTTTTTTTTTTTTTTTTTTTTTTTTTTTTTTTTTTTTTTTTTTTTTTTTTTTTTTTTTTTTTTTTTTTTTTTTTTTTTTTTTTTTTTTTTTTTTTTTTTTTTTTTTTTTTTTTTTTTTTTTTTTTTTTTTTTTTTTTTTTTTTTTTTTTTTTTTTTTTTTTTTTTTTTTTTTTTTTTTTTTTTTTTTTTTTTTTTTTTTTTTTTTTTTTTTTTTTTTTTTTTTTTTTTTTTTTTTTTTTTTTTTTTTTTTTTTTTTTTTTTTTTTTTTTTTTTTTTTTTTTTTTTTTTTTTTTTTTTTTTTTTTTTTTTTTTTTTTTTTTTTTTTTTTTTTTTTTTTTTTTTTTTTTTTTTTTTTTTTTTTTTTTTTTTTTTTTTTTTTTTTTTTTTTTTTTTTTTTTTTTTTTTTTTTTTTTTTTTTTTTTTTTTTTTTTTTTTTTTTTTTTTTTTTTTTTTTTTTTTTTTTTTTTTTTTTTTTTTTTTTTTTTTTTTTTTTTTTTTTTTTTTTTTTTTTTTTTTTTTTTTTTTTTTTTTTTTTTTTTTTTTTTTTTTTTTTTTTTTTTTTTTTTTTTTTTTTTTTTTTTTTTTTTTTTTTTTTTTTTTTTTTTTTTTTTTTTTTTTTTTTTTTTTTTTTTTTTTTTTTTTTTTTTTTTTTTTTTTTTTTTTTTTTTTTTTTTTTTTTTTTTTTTTTTTTTTTTTTTTTTTTTTTTTTTTTTTTTTTTTTTTTTTTTTTTTTTTTTTTTTTTTTTTTTTTTTTTTTTTTTTTTTTTTTTTTTTTTTTTTTTTTTTTTTTTTTTTTTTTTTTTTTTTTTTTTTTTTTTTTTTTTTTTTTTTTTTTTTTTTTTTTTTTTTTTTTTTTTTTTTTTTTTTTTTTTTTTTTTTTTTTTTTTTTTTTTTTTTTTTTTTTTTTTTTTTTTTTTTTTTTTTTTTTTTTTTTTTTTTTTTTTTTTTTTTTTTTTTTTTTTTTTTTTTTTTTTTTTTTTTTTTTTTTTTTTTTTTTTTTTTTTTTTTTTTTTTTTTTTTTTTTTTTTTTTTTTTTTTTTTTTTTTTTTTTTTTTTTTTTTTTTTTTTTTTTTTTTTTTTTTTTTTTTTTTTTTTTTTTTTTTTTTTTTTTTTTTTTTTTTTTTTTTTTTTTTTTTTTTTTTTTTTTTTTTTTTTTTTTTTTTTTTTTTTTTTTTTTTTTTTTTTTTTTTTTTTTTTTTTTTTTTTTTTTTTTTTTTTTTTTTTTTTTTTTTTTTTTTTTTTTTTTTTTTTTTTTTTTTTTTTTTTTTTTTTTTTTTTTTTTTGTTTTGGTTCTTACTCTGTTTTTTCTTTTTTTTTTTTTAAAAAAAAAAAAAAAAAAAAAAAAAAAAAAAAAAAAAAAAAAAAAAAAAAAAAAAAAAAAAAAAAAAAAAAAAAAAAAAAAAAAAAAAAAAAAAAAAAAAAAAAAAAAAAAAAAAAAAAAAAAAAAAAAAAAAAAAAAAAAAAAAAAAAAAAAAAAAAAAAAAAAAAAAAAAAAAAAAAAAAAAAAAAAAAAAAAAAAAAAAAAAAAAAAAAAAAAAAAAAAAAAAAAAAAAAACCGATAAAGGCCCAAACTTTATTTATTCTTCTTACTTATTATAATGTTTCTTTTGTAGGTGTTGATCCAGTTGGAGATGCTACGTGGGATTCTAGCTCGTTGGACATGGATGCCACATGGAAGCCTAGCTATATGGATGTCCTCTTGGAAAGCTCGGAACGGAAGGAAGAAAACACTAGAGCACCAGCTGGAGTATCAGAAGCCGAAATTTGTCTTCCAAGGAACAAATTGTTATAATTTTCTTTTGCTTGTTTTCTTTGTTATCGCTTTTTTGGCAAACTTTTAGCCATTAGTTTTTGGTATCCATGCATTAGTTTTGTTGATAAAACTTAGTCACATCTTGGTGGCATGGTTGTGGGTTGAAGACCACAAGTGGTTAGGCCCACTACTAAGCCCATACTGGTACGTTGGAGCATACTTGGCCCATATTTGGAAGTATCACTTGGCCCATATTTGGCCCACATTTGGATGCAACACCTTCATCAAATAGGCCCATGAAGAGCCAACCCAAGAAAACCCAAGCTTGAAGATTTGGCCCATGCAAGTACATCAAGTAGTGGCCACAATGATAGATAACATGGCCATTTAGCACCATTGATCAAGCAAAACGAGGAAAACACCTCAACCCTTGGATGAAGCACATGGATTGTAATCTTGTCCCTTCATCAACGGCTCCAATTCTTTCTATGGAAACCCTAATCTCCACCCTAGGTCTATATAATGCATGCATATTGTTGTTTTCAAGAACCTTTTGCCCAATTAATACAAATTCTCTTTTCCTAACCGAAGTGTTAGAAGGCCTATGGGATTCCTCGATTTTTCAATTGAGTGGAATAGCCCTCCACTGTTCTTGTGACGCCCCGAAACCGTACCTGATCGGGGTCCGGGATCGGAGCCATCACACCGGACATTTTACAGAAAAACAAGACATTTTTTTTTTTGAACATAAAACAGTAGGAGACATGAAGACGTATAAACACATGGATAACAGTTACAAATGGCAGAAACAGAAGATGTAATTAATGGTTAATGAGAATAAGACAAAAAGTGAACAGTGACCGGATGATAAAAATGTGAACAGTGACCGGATGATTAAAAATGTGAACAGTGACGGATGATTAAAAATGTGAACAGTGACCGGATGATTAAAAATGTGAACAGTGACGGATGATTAAAAATGTGAACAGTGACCGGATGATTAAAAATGTGAACAGTGACCGGATGATTAAAAATGTGAACAGTGACCGGATGATTAAAAATGTGAACAGTGACCGGATGAATAAAAATGTGAACAGTGACCGGATGATTAAAAATGTGAACAGTGACCGGATGATTAAAAATGTGAACAGTGACCGGATGATTAAAAATGTGAACAGTGACCGGATGATAAAAATGTGAACAGTGACCGGATGATTAAAAATGTGAACAGTGACGGATGATTAAAAATGTGAACAGTGACCGGATGATTAAAAATGTGAACAGTGACCGGATGATAAAAATGTGAACAGTGACCGGATGAATAAAAATGTGAACAGTGACGGATGATTAAAAATGTGAACAGTGACCGGATGATTAAAAATGTGAACAGTGACGGATGAATAAAAATGTGAACAGTGACCGGATGATTAAAAATGTGAACAGTGACCGGATGATAAAAATGTGAACAGTGACCGGATGATAAAAATGTGAACAGTGACCGGATGATTAAAAATGTGAACAGTGACGGATGAATAAAAATGTGAACAGTGACCGGATGATAAAAATGTGAACAGTGACGGATGATTAAAAATGTGAACAGTGACCGGATGATAAAAATGTGAACAGTGACCGGATGATTAAAAATGTGAACAGTGACGGATGAATAAAAATGTGAACAGTGACGGATGATTAAAAATGTGAACAGTGACCGGATGATTAAAAATGTGAACAGTGACGGATGATTAAAAATGTGAACAGTGACCGGATGATAAAAATGTGAACAGTGACGGATGATTAAAAATGTGAACAGTGACCGGATGAATAAAAATGTGAACAGTGACCGGATGAATAAAAATGTGAACAGTGACGGATGATTAAAAATGTGAACAGTGACCGGATGATTAAAAATGTGAACAGTGACGGATGATTAAAAATGTGAACAGTGACCGGATGATAAAAATGTGAACAGTGACCGGATGATTAAAAATGTGAACAGTGACGGATGATTAAAAATGTGAACAGTGAACGGATGATTAAAAATGTGAACAGTGACGGATGAATAAAAATGTGAACAGTGACGGATGATTAAAAATGTGAACAGTGACGGATGATTAAAAATGTGAACAGTGACGGATGATTAAAAATGTGAACAGTGACCGGATGATTAAAAATGTGAACAGTGACCGGATGATTAAAAATGTGAACAGTGACCGGATGATTAAAAATGTGAACAGTGACCGGATGATTAAAACTTAAAAGACAAAACTGGCAACTTTTAACATGATTACATGAAAACAGAAGTTGTGGAAACAGAATGTATGAAAACTTCAAACTTCAGAAAACGATTCAAAACATGATTTTGAACATATCGGGAAAAACACGACGGAATTTTAAGGAAAAACAAATTACATGGATGGCTCTAACATGACAGAAACTTAAGAAAAAATCACACTACATGGATAGCTCTAAAACCAGAAACTGTCCATGCACAGACTAACAGAAAATATCCCAAACAAATTCCAGAATACTTCAAAACATACGAGCAATTCCAGAATATTTTCAAACATACATTCCACTGTCAAATACAGAGGTTTAAAAACATAAACTCCAAAACCTATACTTTATCAAAATCCCAACAGAATTCCTAACAGAGACTAAACTTTGTTTTAAAATCTCAAAAACTATGCAGAACTTGACATACATACACACCACAGGAAATCAGAATATGTCTGGCTGCCACAACCAACCCCCGCAAGCTCATTCCTCCAACAGCACCTACACATCGGCCGGAGGCACAAAGTCCTCATCCACGGGTTCAGTACCTACAACAGGGAGTTCAACTATGAGCCTAGAGCTCAGTAAGAACATACAATGCAAAGTGATGCACGTGCTATGCATGAACATTTTCAAATACATGAACATTACATTACATTACATTACCTTACATTTCACTGGACAGGGAGGTATAAGTGGGGCTTATAGAGGAACTGACGCATATACATACTTGACATAACAGGACATGACACTGGTTAGTAATTTTGCCGGGTCCCAGGGAAGGACAAGGTACAGGGTATCCTTGGCAGGGATAATTTTACATGAGTCCCAGAGAAGGACAAGAACAGGATGCCAGTCCTCGTCCACACTTAACCATACATTCATTACAGGTTTTATCATACTTAACTTCAAAATTGTGTACATAAAACGTTTACATGATTTTACAGAAAAACAAGACATTTTTTTTTTTGAACATAAAACAGTAGGAGACATGAAGACGTATAAACACATGGGATAACAGTTACAAATGGCAGAAACAGAAGATGTAATTAATGTTAATGAGAATAAGACAAAAAGTGAACAGTGCACGGTGGATATAATACGTGAACAGTGACCGGATGAATAAAAATGTGAACAGTGACCGGATGATTAAAATCGTGAACAGTGACCGGATGATTAAAATGTGAACAGTGACCGGATGATTAAAAATGTGAACAGTGACCGGATGAATAAAAATGTGAACAGTGACCGGATGATTAAAAATGTGAACAGTGACGGATGATTAAAATGTGAACAGTGACCGGATGAATAAAAATGTGAACAGTGACCGGATGATTAAAAATGTGAACAGTGACCGGATGATTAAAAATGTGAACAGTGACCGGAGACTAAAATGTGAACAGTGACGGATGGTTAAACTAAACGACAAAACTGGCAACTTTTAACATGATTACATGAAAACAGAAGTTGTGGAAACAGAATGTATGAAAACTTCAAACTTCAGAAAACGATTCAAAACATGGTTTTGAACATATCGGGAAAAACACGACGGAATTTTAAGGAAAAACAAATTACATGGATGGCTCTAACATGACAGAAACTTAAGAAAAAAATCACACTACATGGATAGCTCTAAAACCAGAAACTGTCCATGCACAGACTAACAGAAAATATCCCAAACAAATTCCAGAATACTTCAAAACATACGAGCAATTCCAGAATATTTTCAAACATACATTCCACTGTCAAATACAAAGGTTTAAAAACATAAACTCCAAAACCTATACTTTATCAAAGTCCCAACAGAATTCCTAACAGAGACTAAACTTTGTTTTAAAATCTCAAAACTATGCAGAACTTGACATACATACACACCACAGGAAATCAGAATATGTCTGGCTGCCACAACCAACCCCCGCAAGCTCATTCCTCCAACAGCACCTACACATCGGCCGGAGGCACAAAGTCCTCATCCACGGGTTCAGTACCTACAACAGGGAGTTCAACTATGAGCCTAGAGCTCAGTAAGAACATACAATGCAAAGTGATGCACGTGCTATGCATGAACATTTTCAAATACATGAACATTACATTACATTACCTTACATTTCACTGGACAGGGAGGTATAAGTGGGGCTTATAGAGGAACTGACGCATATACATACTTGACATAACAGGACATGACACTGGTTAGTAATTTTGCCGGGTCCCAGGGAAGGACAAGGTACAGGGTATCCTTGGCAGGGATAATTTTACATGAGTCCCAGAGAAGGACAAGAACAGGATGCCAGTCCTCGTCCACACTTAACCATACATTCATTACAGGTTTTATCATACTTAACTTCAAAATTGTGTACATAAAACGTTTACATGATTTTACAGAAAAAACGGGTATGCATGGACGGTGCTTGAACCTAAAATAACAGGCAACAAGAATATCACAACAGAGAGTGAAACAAAACCAGACAACTCAGAACTTATTCTAACTTTTCTACCCAAACGAACCGACAGAACTGATACTCCTAGTACCTCCAAGTTGCAGGGCCTTAAGGGCCAACCTACGGGCATGAACTTACCTGGTTGCTGTCGCGTTGATGTTCTGAATGTCTCAGAAATGCTCAGACCTGTAGCATGCATGTAGAGAATTTAAAACACGCTACAAATGCTAACTAATAAGCTGTTAGAAATCAACAACAACATCTTTCAAATCCTTAGAAAACAACAACGTGTTTTCATCCAAAAACAGTGAGTTTTCACAAATACCAAAACCCTAAACTTCGGTAAAAACTCACTTTTTAACTTATCCAAAATGTTAGCTTTAGTAGACGTTTACCTTTGCTGGAGCAGGCAGGAAAAATAGGAGTGTTTTATGAAAGGTTGAAATCGCAGGAAAAGAAAAGAAGAAGCGGAGAAGGAAAACAGAGAAGAGAAAGAAAGGTTTCACGTAGGAGGGAAGAGAATGAGAGAGGAAAAACTTGGCTTCTCCAACAAGTTGTACACTTGGAATTCATCCATTGGCCTCCTCCCACCAACCTTAATTTCACCCCAAACTACCCCTTCATCCATTTCAAACTAGCTGGTTTGTTTAGTTACACATTGGTTTGGTTTTTATCTCATTATCCAATTTCTCATTCGTTTTGGTTTCCAACAAATCATACATTGTATTATCATTGAATTAATCCCACTTAATAATTCGAGAAAATAATTACATAGGTAAAAATGCCGGGTGTTACAGTTCCCCTAGCCCTCGGGTTGCTAGGTGAACTCTTATCTTTCCCTCACCTCTCTCATTGAGAGTTTCAAAGGTTGGAGGATGAAAAACCTAGGTCTAACGGTGATTGTTTTCCTACGGAAAAACATGCACCCATGAGCAAACGTCGGATAGCTCTCGGGTCCGCTAAAGGTATCTCCATTTTCATTTACATTTCATGCTCTCATTTTCATCTTCAACTCGGCCATCATCACACACACTTCACTTTTATTTTTGGTTGCATTTTCTTCTCCTTCACCTTCTATTTCTCCTCGGATTTGCACTCTACACCATCACCCAAGCACATTGCTTCATTTGTGGGTTTTTACACAGTTCCTTCTCTAGGGCCACCGTGTCAAGTGGTATCAGAGCTTAGGGTGCTTCCTCTGAGTGTTTTTAGTGCATTGGATCAACCTTTTTCATAAAGGTTGGCGGGTGTCTTCACCTAGCACAAAACAGGGCAACACACCCCTCTTTTACCCATTTCCAGTTCTATTTTTAGTTGCTGTTTTGAAATAGTTTAACCTATCATTTTTAGCAAGTTTTTAGTGTTTTGTTTAGCTTTTGTTCTTAGGAAAATAACCTTTAAAAATTGGTTTCACTTATTGCACACATTGCATGAGAGTCGGCCAAGGTAAGCTCTTGGTTTCAATTTTTTCTTCTCCGCTTCTTTGTCATCTCTATCGGTTTCTTTTGTGTTTTCTTTTTGCAGCAAGTTAGTGAATCTATTTCATCTATTTTATTTCGTGTTGCCATCTTAAGTATTAATATAAATCAAGATTGAAATCGGTTTTGTGCAAGATTGTGAAACCATGTTGGCCAATTTTGACTTGTTTGTTTTGTGTTATTTTTGTGTTGCTCTTTATTCTATTTTGGTTCTAATCTTAATCGGGGATTAGTCTGAATATATTGTGGTTGTTTGTGAAAAAAAATTTGGTTGCTTAAACATACAAATTGAAGTGGTCATTACATTGCATAGAAGAGTTTATAAAGTGTTTGTTTAAATTCTTCACTAAACTTTGCTACTTTAAATTTTCGTGCACTTGTTAAATTTATTGTTTCAGCACCTTAACATCATATATTAAGCATGTTCTAAAGTGTTACAAACTTATTTTGCTATGCTAAAGGTTGGTAATTGCATTAAAATTGAAAATTCAAATTGCATATAACAATTGTAAGCTAGCCGATTTTGGATACATTTTGGACACTTAGAATCAATCAACTTTAATTGCTTATATTTCCATATTTGAATCTTATGACATTGTATTAATGTTAAACATCCAACTAAAGTAAAAAGTAGTCAAATTTGGTGGGATATAACATATTTTTTGTGGTCATTAAAATCAAATCAAAAACTGTTTTTTTGCATGCAAAGTTGAATTGATGCCTATTTGAATTTTAAAAATTACTAAGCTTTTGCATGATCCTTGTTTTAGTTTTGACATAACCATTTAGTATTAATGTGTCACGAAATTTGGAAAGATAATTAATTAAATTGAGCATGCTAAGTCACTAACTAGTTAATCCAAAATTGTTTTGTTTATTTGTCTAAGTGTTATTTAATTTTAATTTCTAGTTTAAAATTTTGCATATAGTTTTGAATTAGGCGTTCCTAATACTTAATTAGATAATAATTTCCCTTTAAGTAATCAACTTAATTATTTACAAAAAAAATTAAAATTAAAGTTAAATTAAAATTAAAATTAAAAAAAATTCAAATTTCAAATTTCCCTCCAAAATGTCTAAGACTTAAAGTTAACACTTTTCCCTAATGAATCACTCTAAAACTTTAAGTATTCAACTCTTACATTAATTTAGAAATTTCCTTACGTAAAATAATAATAATAATGAATCCTAGAAGAAGAATTATCTGAGAAGAATTTGTTTTTGATGAACTCAACCATAAATATTTGGGTTATTATAGGGATAACAAAATTCATAGCAAATCTTATATACACCCTTATGATAATAGTTATCAACCAAACAATTCTAGGAAGAAAAGAAATGTTCCATCAAAAAGAGATAAAATGTTTAAGAAAAATCACTCTAGGTATTATCATAACTTTTCCGATTTTAAGCATCAACATAGTCATGAATATCTATCTACTTATGGAGCAAAATGGATAAAATGAGATTAAGGACTAAGAACAATCATCAATCAAACCGAGGACCAATTCTACTTCCCAAACTGATTGTTGATAGGGATCTAAGACGGCTAGATGAGATCATATACGAAATTGAAATTACTAGCCACCTTTTGGAAAATTGGGTACAATAATCTTTGAGGAAAATTGCAAAATCATTAACCATACTTATACCACCACTTCCTATGTCCCAAAAGTTTAATGAACTTAATGAATAATCTTTAAGTGACGGTGAAGATCAAGAGATTTTAGAGAAAACGCCTAGCTTAAGTGAAGAGGAGGAAGAGACACTAGAAGAAGTTGATTGTCATCCCGAAGAAGGTCCATTTCTTAAAATGGACAATCAAACGGAGGAAGAAATTTTGCTAGGAGAAGGAAATGATCAAGAAAAGGAGGAATTGCCACAAGGGTTATCACCCATACATTGTATCAAACACCAATTGGATGGTTCAATCCAAAAACACTCTCATATCAAGTGGAATCTTAATTCCCTTTATGGCGAAGTACACGCACCACGACCCTCAATATTACCCTTCCTTAAAATCAATGAACTTTGGGAAGAGATGGTGGATGAAGAAGAGATGTCTTATCATTTGAAAGAAGTGTCAACATGGCATCGAGAAAAGAAGGAAATAAGTGAAGAGATTATCTTTGGGATTTGTAATATGATCATTGGTCCACCTCACTCGCTTCCATATGTTGGAAGAATCAACTCCCCTTCACACCAATTTTTGAAGAAGTTAGCCTATTCCCTAGATCCTACATATTGTGTTATTTTGGTCCATAGTGGAAATAGACAAAACAAGAGGAAATTTACACCTAATGTATTCAACAAATGCCCTAATTTACAATTTGGTGAACTAACGAAACAACTAGCCTTTTCATTTGGATATTATAAATTTTATCATCGTACTAAGGAAAATGAGTTAGTAGATTTAGTATTTGCAAGTTATCTACCCTTCGACTATAGGATTACTTGGCTTTCTAAGATGGATTGAGGTAGAGATTGTTTGTTGCTGTCATATTGATCTTGGATTCTTGATAGAGAATTTTGAAGAATTGGCTCATTGGACAAAAGAGTATAATTGGGACACTGTGCTACCACATCTTGAATTCTGCTACAATCGAAACTTTCACTCCACTAACCAGCAAACGCCTTTCGAAGTAGTTTTTGAATTCAATCCACCCCCCTTTACCAAAGTACTACATATCAAGGCCACCCAACCACCCAAAATTTGGAGTTTATATCAAAAATACTATTGGTGGTTGAAATGATTTCAACTCTACACCTTAATGAACGACTACACCCTCATCATGCTCAAGTTTAAAATCTTAGCGAGTTTAGTTGAGACCCTTGGTACTAATTTTGGAGAGAACATCATTGGAAAAAAGTCAACCAATGGATTTGAGGTCAAATCCTAAAATCACCCAGAGAGGATGACATGCCTAGGGGCCCAATTACTTGAAAAAAAAATCGATAAAGGCCAAAACTTTATTTATTCTCCTTACTTATTATGATGTTTCTTTTGTAGGTGTTGATCCAGTTGGAGATGCTACGTGAGATTCTAGCTCATTGGACATGGATGCCACATGGGAGCCTAGCTATATGGATGCCTTCTTGGAAAGCTCGGAATGGAATGAAGAAAACACTAGAGCACCAGCTGGAGTATCAGAAGCTGGAATTTGTCTTCCGGGGAACAAATCGTTGTAATTTTATTTTGCTTTTTTTCTTTATTATCTTCTTTTTTGGCAAACTTTTAGCCATTAGTTTTTAGTATCCATGCATTAGTTTTGTTGGTAAGACTTAGTCACATTTTGGTGGCATGGCTGTGGGTTGAAGACCACAAGTGGTTACGCCCACTACTTGTCTTACGTTGGAATCATCACTTGGCCCATATTTGGAAGCATCACTTGGCCCACATTTGGATGCAATACCTTCATCAAATAAGCCCATGAAGAGCCAACCCAAGAAGGCCAAAGCTTGAAGATTTGGCCCATGCAAGTACATCAAGTAGTGGCCACAAGGATGGATGACATGGTCATTTAGCACCATATCATCCGGTAACTTAAATACTCTACATCTGCCGATCACTAGACGACAAAATAACACTTTCATCATCCGGTAACTTAAATACTCTACATCTGCCGATCACTAGACGACAAAATAACACTTTCATCATCCGGTAACTTAAATACTCTACATCTGCCGATCACTAGACGACAAAATAACACTTTCATCATCCGGTAACTTAAATACTCTACATCTGCCGATCACTAGACGACAAAATAACACTTTCATCATCCGGTAACTTAAATACTCTACATCTGCCGATCACTAGACGACAAAATAACACTTTCATCATCCGGTAACTTAAATACTCTACATCTGCCGATCACTAGACGACAAAATAACACTTTCATCATCCGGTAACTTAAATACTCTACATCTGCCGATCACTAGACGACAAAATAACACTTTCATCATCCGGTAACTTAAATACTCTACATCTGCCGATCACTAGACGACAAAATAACACTTTCATCATCCGGTAACTTAAATACTCTACATCTGCCGATCACTAGACGACAAAATAACACTTTCATCATCCGGTAACTTAAATACTCTACATCTGCCGATCACTAGACGACAAAATAACACTTTCATCATCCGGTAACTTAAATACTCTACATCTGCCGATCACTAGACGACAAAATAACACTTTCATCATCCGGTAACTTAAATACTCTACATCTGCCGATCACTAGACGACAAAATAACACTTTCATCATCCGGTAACTTAAATACTCTACATCTGCCGATCACTAGACGACAAAATAACACTTTCATCATCCGGTAACTTAAATACTCTACATCTGCCGATCACTAGACGACAAAATAACACTTTCATCATCCGGTAACTTAAATACTCTACATCTGCCGATCACTAGACGACAAAATAACACTTTCATCATCCGGTAACTTAAATACTCTACATCTGCCGATCACTAGACGACAAAATAACACTTTCATCATCCGGTAACTTAAATACTCTACATCTGCCGATCACTAGACGACAAAATAACACTTTCATCATCCGGTAACTTAAATACTCTACATCTGCCGATCACTAGACGACAAAATAACACTTTCATCATCCGGTAACTTAAATACTCTACATCTGCCGATCACTAGACGACAAAATAACACTTTCATCATCCGGTAACTTAAATATTCTTCATTCATAGTCATTGATCATATTCTTCATTCATAGTCATTGATCATATTCTTCATTCATAGTCATTGATCATATTCTTCATTCATAGTCATTGATCATATTCTTCATTCATAGTCATTGATCATATTCTTCATTCATAGTCATTGATCATATTCTTCATTCATAGTCATTGATCATATTCTTCATTCATAGTCATTGATCATATTCTTCATTCATAGTCATTGATCATATTCTTCATTCATAGTCATTGATCATATTCTTCATTCATAGTCATTGATCATATTCTTCATTCATAGTCATTGATCATATTCTTCATTCATAGTCATTGATCATATTCTTCATTCATAGTCATTGATCATATTCTTCATTCATAGTCATTGATCATATTCTTCATTCATAGTCATTGATCATATTCTTCATTCATAGTCATTGATCATATTCTTCATTCATAGTCATTGATCATATTCTTCATTCATAGTCATTGATCATATTCTTCATTCATAGTCATTGATCATATTCTTCATTCATAGTCATTGATCATATTCTTCATTCATAGTCATTGATCATATTCTTCATTCATAGTCATTGATCATATTCTTCATTCATAGTCATTGATCATATTCTTCATTCATAGTCATTGATCATATTCTTCATTCATAGTCATTGATCATATTCTTCATTCATAGTCATTGATCATATTCTTCATTCATAGTCATTGATCATATTCTTCATTCATAGTCATTGATCATATTCTTCATTCATAGTCATTGATCATATTCTTCATTCATAGTCATTGATCATATTCTTCATTCATAGTCATTGATCATATTCTTCATTCATAGTCATTGATCATATTCTTCATTCATAGTCATTGATCATATTCTTCATTCATAGTCATTGATCATATTCTTCATTCATAGTCATTGATCATATTCTTCATTCATAGTCATTGATCATATTCTTCATTCATAGTCATTGATCATATTCTTCATTCATAGTCATTGATCATATTCTTCATTCATAGTCATTGATCATATTCTTCATTCATAGTCATTGATCATATTCTTCATTCATAGTCATTGATCATATTCTTCATTCATAGTCATTGATCATATTCTTCATTCATAGTCATTGATCATATTCTTCATTCATAGTCATTGATCATATTCTTCATTCATAGTCATTGATCATATTCTTCATTCATAGTCATTGATCATATTCTTCATTCATAGTCATTGATCATATTCTTCATTCATAGTCATTGATCATATTCTTCATTCATAGTCATTGATCATATTCTTCATTCATAGTCATTGATCATATTCTTCATTCATAGTCATTGATCATATTCTTCATTCATAGTCATTGATCATATTCTTCATTCATAGTCATTGATCATATTCTTCATTCATAGTCATTGATCATATTCTTCATTCATAGTCATTGATCATATTCTTCATTCATAGTCATTGATCATATTCTTCATTCATAGTCATTGATCATATTCTTCATTCATAGTCATTGATCATATTCTTCATTCATAGTCATTGATCATATTCTTCATTCATAGTCATTGATCATATTCTTCATTCATAGTCATTGATCATATTCTTCATTCATAGTCATTGATCATATTCTTCATTCATAGTCATTGATCATATTCTTCATTCATAGTCATTGATCATATTCTTCATTCATAGTCATTGATCATATTCTTCATTCATAGTCATTGATCATATTCTTCATTCATAGTCATTGATCATATTCTTCATTCATAGTCATTGATCATATTCTTCATTCATAGTCATTGATCATATTCTTCATTCATAGTCATTGATCATATTCTTCATTCATAGTCATTGATCATATTCTTCATTCATAGTCATTGATCATATTCTTCATTCATAGTCATTGATCATATTCTTCATTCATAGTCATTGATCATATTCTTCATTCATAGTCATTGATCATATTCTTCATTCATAGTCATTGATCATATTCTTCATTCATAGTCATTGATCATATTCTTCATTCATAGTCATTGATCATATTCTTCATTCATAGTCATTGATCATATTCTTCATTCATAGTCATTGATCATATTCTTCATTCATAGTCATTGATCATATTCTTCATTCATAGTCATTGATCATATTCTTCATTCATAGTCATTGATCATATTCTTCATTTAAGTTGTGTGGATTAAGAGGGGATTTGTGCCGGTAAAGGGGATTTGACAGTGAGAGTGCACATAGTTCCCTTGCGGGTCGTATCATGGTCCTTCTTTTGGACAGTGACATACGCCAAACCGCCCCAACCCTCTCTTAATTCACCGTTGCATAAGTTTTATATTCTTATCTTGTTCATGTGAAGACATGCTCTTAAAACATTTTCATATGCATAAAACATTCATGGTGCATGGACATGAAAATTCTTAAATCATCAAGCTACAGAACTGAGTACCATTCGACATGAAACTTTACCACTGAGCTAATCATCAGCATAAACAATAGACAGTAACATAAGGGAAACTTCTATTCATCATATGAGTTTCTACCTAGCATCCTTTGATGTAGGGTCCTAATGACCAAGAAACCTGTACATTCACTTAGCTGGTCTCCTTAGCAATTTGAGCTCCTTTCTCTTCCAACTTCCTCACCTAAAACATTTACATTGCAGTAGTTAAAACAAAATCCTATTAGTTCTAATCACAAGTCATCCTAGGATCTAATAGCTATAGTCACTCCTGAATCCTTAGTATAGTTCTCTATGCAGTTTGAAATCCAAAACCCAGAACAGACAGATTCGATAAGCGATATCTCAGGGTTGTGTGTTTAATGTCCAAAATCAATTCGGAATGACATTACTACATTCAGATTTTAAATATCCTTACTAATACTCGGCCATTGGAGAATCCAGAACCCCAACACATAGCTGAAACAGAGCTTAACGATTGAAAGATAGCTACATTGTCAAACTCGTACCTCGAGCAAGAAGTAGCCGAGAAGCAGCAAGGAAACCGATCGTCGAAGGAGGGATTTCCAGCTGACAGAGAGCGAGAGCTTGGGAGAGAAGAAATCGCTGGGAATTGGGGATGTCGGCTACAATGGTTTAAATGAGGTTTGAATCCTTTCCTTTTTCTTTAAATAATGGCATCAATCCTCCATTATTACAACTTTGCCACTCAACCTAGTTTAGATCCACATGTAATTAATTAAGCTTGGCATAAAACCCTAAACCGTGAAGATTGAATATTCGTGACCGTTAATACAGTTTAGGAAGTCACCTGGTTGAAGTTGTCGGGTGTTACATCCACCCCTCCTTAAACAAAATTTTCGTCCCCGAAAATTGATAAAGCGAAGAGTTCAGGATATCTGTCCATCATGTCCTGCTGTCTTTCCCATGTGGCTTCCTCGATACCATGATTCATCCATAAAACTTTCACCAGTGGAATTTCTTTATTCCTCAGAGTTTTTACAGCAGATTCCAAAATTTGCACCGGCTTCTCTTCATACATTAACGATGGTTCAATTTCGACATGTCTTAACAACATGTGTAGGATCCCGTATGCATTTCCTTAACATTGACACATGGAAAACATTATGCACCTTTTCCAGCGATGGAGGCAATTGCAATCTATATGCCGTACTGCCAATCCTTTCTAAGATGGGGAATGGTCCAACAAATCGTGGGTTTAGCTTTCTTTTCTTACCAAATCTTAAAACTTCTTTAAATGGTGAAATCCTCAGGAAAACTTCATCGCCAACAGAAAACTCAAGGTCTCTTCTCCTCTGGTCTGCATAACTCTTCTGTCGGCTCTGTGCAGTTATCATTCTTTTCCTAATAGCGGCAATCTTGTCCGACATCTGTTGTAAAATCTCGGGACCTAGGAGTTTTGCTTCACCGACCTCATCCCAGTACAAAGGTGACCTGCACTTCCTGCCATACAGTGCCTCATAAGGTGCCATACCTATGGTGGATTGGTAACTATTGTTGTAAGAGAATTCAACCAATGGCAGGTATCGACTTCATGATGTCTGGAACTCAAACACACATGCCCTCAACTTATCCTCAAGTATTTGAATTGTCCATTCAGATTGTCCATCAGTTTGTGGGTGGAAGGCAGTGCTGAAAGATAATTTTGATCCTAATGTGCCTTGTAAGCTTTGCCAAAATCTTGAGGTGAATATAGGATCACGATCGGATACAATAGATAAAGGAACTCCATGCAATCTGATGATTTCTTGGACATACAGATCAGCAAGCTGGTCCATTGTGAAAGTCATTCTTACAGGTATAAAGTGTGCCGACTTTGTCATTCTATCAACCACGACCCAAATACTATCATGTCCTTTAGTTGTCTTTGGAAAACCTACTACAAAATCCATAGCAATGTTTTCCCACTTCCATTCAGGGATTGGTAGGGGTTGAAGGGTACCTCCTGGGCGTTGGTGTTCTGCCTTAACCTGTTGGCATATCAAACATGACTCCACATACATAGCAACATCCTTCTTCATATTTTGCCACCAATAATGTAACCTTAAATCCCGATACATCTTGGTGCTACTAGGATGCACAGAAAAGGAAGAAGAATGAGCTTCAGCCAAGATCAACTCACGCAACTCTTTATCATTCGGAATGTACCATCGGTTCTTAAATTTCAAAGTGCCATTACTAGAGAGACTGAACTCCGAGGAGACGTCCTTTAACTTATTCATCATGCTACTATTCTCCTTCGAATTTTTTTGTTGTGCCTTCTTGATCCTGTCTAAAATAGTTGGTCGGATAAATAAATCAGCCAGTAAAGCTGATAGCTCGGGAACTATTTCCAATTCGAATCTCTGAACTTCCTTCCTCAAAGGTATAGACATGGTTGATAATGCGGGTTGCATTGTCGTTGACATTCTGCTTAAAGCATCGGCTACAGCATTAGCCTTGCCTGGATGATACTTAATTTCGAAGTCATAGTCTTTAACAAATTCTAACCAACGTCTCTGTCTCATGTTTAATTCATTTTGAGTAAAGAGTTACTTCAGGTTTTTATGGTCAGAAAATACCTCACACTGTTGTCCATACAGATAATGTCTCCAAATCTTTAATGCAAACACAACTGCGGCTAATTCCAAATCGTGAGTGGGGTAGTTCTGTTCATAATTCTTTAGCTGCCTAGAGGCATACGCTATAACCTTGCCTTCTTGCATCAAAACACACCCCAGTCCAACTTTGGATGCATCACAATAAACACTAAACTTTCCTCCTTCAGTTGAGAGAGTCAAAAGTGGAGCTGTCGTTAACTTCAGCTTAAGTGTCTGGAAGCCATCTTCACAAGCTTCGGTCCAAGAGTACTTGGTGTCCTTTTTTGTCAAACTAGTTAAAGGTTTAGCTATCATAGAAAATTCCTTAATAAACTTCCTATAATAGCCTGCCAAAACAAGAAAACTGCGGACTTCACTAACATTCCTTGGCTGTGGCCAGTCCTTAACAGCCTGAATCTTAGCTGGATCTACTGATATACCCTCAGCAGAAATGACATGACCTAAAAAGTTAACCTTATACAACCAGAACTCACATTTGGATAACTTGGCATAAAGTTGTTGCTGTCTCAGGGTGGTCAAAACTATCCTTAAGTGTTCCATATGGTCAGCCTCAGTCTGTGAGTATATGAGAATATCATCTATAAATACAATCACAAACTTGTCCAAGTAATCACGAAACACTCGATTCATCAAATCCATAAAAGCTGCAGGTGCATTGGTTAACCCAAACGACATCACAAGGAATTCATAATGTCCATAACGGGTCCTGAAGGCAGTCTTAGGTATATCACTCTCCTTAACTTTCAGTTGATAGTACCCCGAACGCAAATCAATCTTCGAAAATACTTTAGCTCCTTGCAATTGGTCAAACAAGTCATCAATACGGGGCAAGGGGTATTTATTCTTAATGGTTAACTTATTCAGTTCTCGGTAATCTATGCACATCCTTAGGGAACTATCTTTCTTCTTAACGAACAACACAGGTGCACCCCAAGGAGAACTACTAGAGCGTATGAATCCCTTGTCTACTAATTCCTGTAGTTGGACTTTTAACTCCTTTAACTCGACAGGTGCCATGCGATAAGGATTCTTAGATTCGAGTAATGCCTCGGGATACGTACCAATTACAAATTCTATTTCTCTATCGGGCGGTAATCCTGGTAAATCATCCATAAACACATCAGGGAACTCTTTAATTATAGAAATATCTTGTAGCTCTATTTTGTTCTTTACCCGATTATCGATCACACTGGCTAGATAACTCTCACAACCATCTTTCAATAACCGCTGAGCCTCTAGCGAGGATATAATCGGTATCTTACTTATTTTTGGGATAGCTTGGAAAGTGTACTGATCTCCATTAGGGGGTCGAAACTCGACTAATCCAGACCTACAACTTATCGTGGCATAATGCCTGGATAACCAATCCATTCCTAATATAACTTCATATCCCTTCATGTCAACTACAATCAGTTCTACATATAACTTCTTATCTCCTAGGGACACAATATCGCCTTTCAATATCTGCTCAGAATACAAGGACTTTCCCGATGGTAACATCACACTATATGGCCTATCAGCTGGTAAGTATTCTAACTTATGCTTACACGCAAACAAGGTCGCAATAAATGAGTGTGTGGCACCCGTGTCTATAAGTGTATAAGCAGAAACACCACAGATCATAATTGTACCTGTTATGACCGTATGCTGCATGGTGTCTTCGTCTTCCATCATAGCAAAGACTCGGGGCATTACTCTTACTCGGTTTGGATCGGGTGGCATGGGGCAGCCTCTGACTACATGTCCGACCTTGTCACATCTAAAACAGCGGCCAGAAAGTAACTTGCACTCGCCGGGATGGTTCTTCTGACAGGTGGGGCATTGAGGGGCTATTGGTCGCTTTCCTTTTCCCTGATCATCATTTGGATTGAAGGGTCTCTTTATAGCTTGTTGTTGTTGTGGTCCCCTGTTCTGTTGCGGCTGCCATCCTTTGTTCTGACGTGGTGGCGGCTGAGTTTCCTTCGTGAATTTTCTTGGCTGCTCACGCTGGGCATATGCTGTCATTTCTGCCTCTTCCAGCTCCAAGGCCTTAGCCGTCACTTCACCATATGGTACATTGTGTATCCCAGCAGTCTTTACTTTCATGTACAAACTCGGCTTCAGTCCTTGAACAAATTGGTTAATCTTGTCCTCATCATCCATACATCATTCGGGGAGCAAACCGTGATAAAGCATCAATTTGCATATTGTAGTCCGTCACAGAGCCAGTTTGTCGCAGATTCATGAACTCCTTCTTCTTGTGGCCCAACAGTCCTATTGAAGTACTTGTCAAAGAAGGCAGTCTTAAACATTTCCCAAGTCATAGCTCCTGCATTAGCGGTGTTCTGGATTGAATCCCACCAATGCCTTGCACTCAATTTCAAATGAAAAACAGCATATGTGACCTTATCTCCGTCATCAACCTTTGCGTACTTAAACATGTCTTCTATCTTTCGAACCCATTCCTCAGCATAAATAGGATCTGAAACATGTCCATTAAACACCGGGGGTCGAAGCCGGTGGAAACGCTCACCCCCATGATCATGAGTTGCATTAGTACTGGAGTTGCCTTGTTCCTCTCTAGCAGTCACTCAGCTGTCGATCTGGCGAGATTGGCGCATGACCAACTCTGTCAACTGAGCAATGGCATTGCTATCCTCATTGGTCTCTCTCTGCTGACCTCTAACCATTCTGGGATTCCTAAACAAATCATTATAGATACATCTTAACTTAATGACATTTACTGAAATCATAAGTACTTACAGTTGCTGGAGTGTGCTCATGTGACAGTCAGTGCTGGAATGCAGTCTGCAGAATCGGTTTTAGAACCCGGTTTTTCTCTGATACCATAATTGTAACAGCCCCAGAGGGATCGTCACATAATCCATATCTTTCTTATTACTCACACTCTACTCATTTTCGGTAATATATATATATTTTTTTTGAAACATAACTTAACTTAAAATGTCGTACATAATTCACTAGACATCATTCGACAAAGGAATACTTTACGCATCTGCCGGCGGGCAGTGCAATGTGTATCGGCTGGTGAAGGGAAACTTAAACCTTTAGACTGCACCTGCTGATTGAGGAATAAAACCACATCTACCGTTCACTAGACGACAAAATAACACTTTCATCATCTGGTAACTTAAATACTCTACATCTGCCGATCACTAGACGACAAAATAACACTTTCATCATCTGGTAACTTAAATACTCTACATCTGCCGATCACTAGACGACAAAATAACACTTTCATCATCTGGTAACTTAAATACTCTACATCTGCCGATCACTAGACGACAAAATAACACTTTCATCATCTGGTAACTTAAATACTCTACATCTGCCGATCGCTAGACGACAAAATAACACTTTCATCATCCGGTAACTTAAATACTCTACATCTGCCGATCGCTAGACGACAAAATAACACTTTCATCATCTGGTAACTTAAATACTCTACATCTGCCGATCACTAGACGACAAAATAACACTTTCATCATCTGGTAACTTAAATACTCTACATCTGCCGATCGCTAGACGACAAAATAACACTTTCATCGTCCGACGGCGTAACATCCCCTTACATTTGCCGAATGACGGCAGCGGGGTGATTGACATTATCCAGTTCACCACGGCAGGAAAACCCTATAACCATCAAACAACTTCATCCAGTAGACATTACCACAACTCACCGAATCTCACTTAGTAACTATAAACCCATGAGTTTAAGAATCATAAAATCTCATCCAAATACGCATAGCAGAAGGCTAAGAAAAAACACCCCATTTCCTAATCTTTAAAATCATCATCATACTCTTAAGTCAAATCATCCAAGCTAAATCTCATGTTATACAAATTCTATTTTTTCCTTAGACATCTCTGTTTAATCATAAATTCACCACCATACTATACGCATAACCAGGGGTCTAGTCGCTGCCTGCCCAGCTTGCCTGTCATACTGAGCATCCTCCGGCAACCCTCTTTAAAACATCATCTCTGTATGGGAATCCGCACCTCTAACTCTTCCCCCTACATCATAAGGTTTCACGATACGGCCTAATTCTTTTAAGTATGAATGCAACACTAACATGATGCTGAATGAATAATTATGGGAAATCACATGCTCATCAGTCTTT
The DNA here is from genome assembly GCA_022432975.1 of Begonia masoniana. Taxonomy (NCBI): domain Eukaryota; kingdom Viridiplantae; phylum Streptophyta; class Magnoliopsida; order Cucurbitales; family Begoniaceae; genus Begonia; species Begonia masoniana. The sequence goes on from CM039509.1 coordinate 33,775,205, forward strand.
CTTAAATCATATCTTGCTCGAAAACATCGTTCCATAGTCATGGATCATATTTATTCTAGTCATTGATCATATTCTTCATTCATAGTCATTGATCATATTCTTCATTCATAGTCATTGATCATATTCTTCATTCATAGTCATTGATCATATTCTTCATTCATAGTCATTGATCATATTCTTCATTCATAGTCATTGATCATATTCTTCATTCATAGTCATTGATCATATTCTTCATTCATAGTCATTGATCATATTCTTCATTCATAGTCATTGATCATATTCTTCATTCATAGTCATTGATCATATTCTTCATTCATAGTCATTGATCATATTCTTCATTCATAGTCATTGATCATATTCTTCATTCATAGTCATTGATCATATTCTTCATTCATAGTCATTGATCATATTCTTCATTCATAGTCATTGATCATATTCTTCATTCATAGTCATTGATCATATTCTTCATTCATAGTCATTGATCATATTCTTCATTCATAGTCATTGATCATATTCTTCATTCATAGTCATTGATCATATTCTTCATTCATAGTCATTGATCATATTCTTCATTCATAGTCATTGATCATATTCTTCATTCATAGTCATTGATCATATTCTTCATTCATAGTCATTGATCATATTCTTCATTCATAGTCATTGATCATATTCTTCATTCATAGTCATTGATCATATTCTTCATTCATAGTCATTGATCATATTCTTCATTCATAGTCATTGATCATATTCTTCATTCATAGTCATTGATCATATTCTTCATTCATAGTCATTGATCATATTCTTCATTCATAGTCATTGATCATATTCTTCATTTAAGTTGTGTGGATTAAGAGGGGATTTGTGCCGGTAAAGGGGGTTACAGTTGAGATGCACATAGGTTCCCTTGCGGGTCGTATCATGGTCCTTCTTTTGGACAGTGACATACGCCCAAAATGCCCCCAACCTTCTCTTAATTCACGTTGCATAAGTTTTATATTCTTATCTTGTTCATGCGAAGACATGCTCTTAAAACATTTTCATATGCATAAAACATTCATGGTGTATGGACATGAAAATTCGTAAATCATCAAGCTACAGAACGAAGTACCATTCGACATGAAACTTTACCCAGAAGCTATCATCAGCATAAACAATAGAAAGTAACATAAGGGAAACTTCTATTCATCATATGAATTTCTACCTAGCATCCTTTGATGTAGAGTCCTAATGACCAAGAAACCTGTACATTCACTTACCTGGTCTCCTTAGCAATTTGAGTTCCTTTCTCTTGCAACTTCCTCACCTAAAACATTTACATTGCAGTAGTTAAAACAAAATCCTATTAGTTCTAATCACAAGTCATCCTAGGATCTAATAGCTATAGTCACTCCCGAATCCTTAGTATAGTTCTCTATGCAGTTTGAAATCCAAAACCCAGAACAGACAGATTCGATAAGCGATATCTCAAGGTTGTGTGTTTAATGTCCAAAATCGATTCGGAATGACATTACTACATTCAGATTTTAAATATCCTTACTAATACTCGGCCATTGGAGAATCCAGAACCCCAACACATAGCTGAAACAGAGCTTAACGATTGAAAGATAGCTACATTGTCAAACTCGTACCTCGAGCAAGAAGTAGCCGAGAAGCAGCAAGGAAACCGATAGTCGAAGGAGGGATTTCCAGCTGACAGAGAGCGAGAGCTTGGGAGAGAAGAAATCGCCGGGAATTGGGGATGTCGGTACAGTGGTTTAAATGAGGTTTGAATCCTTTCCTTTTTCTTTAAATACTGGCCTCAATTTTCCATTATTACAACTTTACCACTCAACCTAGTTTAGATCCACATGTATTAATTAAGCTTGGCATAAAACATAAACCTTGAAGATTGAATATTCGTGACCGTAATACAGTTTAGAAGTAAACTGGTTTTGAATTGAAGTTGTAAGGTCGTTACTCTGGGTCCGCCAAAGGGTATCTCCATTTCATTACATTCATGCTCTCATTTTCATCTTCAACTTGGCCATCATCACACACACTTCACTTTTATTTTTGGTTGCAATTGTCTTCTATCTCACCTTCGATTTCCATTGGATTTGCACTCTACACTATCACCCAGCATATTGCTTAATTTTGGGGTTACCGTTCCTTTCTTTAGGGCCACCGCGTCAATAACCTTAACCTAAAATTAGAAACAATTATGAGTCAGTTAGACGAACGTTGAGCATAAATCTTAAGAATCCCCTCGAAGGAGAAGGAACGAACAACCTAGGAGAAGACAACCAACACAGTGAATATTTTGATGAAGTTAAGCGTACGATGCTGAAGTATGAGGATATACCCCTACCCTCGTAGAGATAATGACGTCTTAAGAACGTTCAACTATCTTCCATCATTAAATGGATTGGACACGAGATCTTTGTGTTCGAGTCCTAAGACCAAGAAACCTGTACATTCACTTACCTGGTCTCCTTAGCAATTTGAGTTCCTTTCTCTTGCAACTTCCTCACCTAAAACATTTACATTGCAGTAGTTAAAACAAAATCCTATTAGTTCTAATCACAAGTCATCCTAGGATCTAATAGCTATAGTCACTCCCGAATCCTTAGTATAGTTCTCTATGCAGTTTGAAATCCAAAACCCAGAACAGACAGATTCGATAAGCGATATCTCAAGGTTGTGTGTTTAATGTCCAAAATCGATTCGGAATGACATTACTACATTCAGATTTTAAATATCCTTACTAATACTCGGCCATTGGAGAATCCAGAACCCCAACACATAGCTGAAACAGAGCTTAACGATTGAAAGATAGCTACATTGTCAAACTCGTACCTCGAGCAAGAAGTAGCCGAGAAGCAGCAAGGAAACCGATAGTCGAAGGAGGGATTTCCAGCTGACAGAGAGCGAGAGCTTGGGAGAGAAGAAATCGCCGGGAATTGGGGATGTCGGCTACAGTGGTTTAAATGAGGTTTGAATCCTTTCCTTTTTCTTTAAATACTGGCCTCAATTTTCCATTATTACAACTTTACCACTCAACCTAGTTTAGATCCACATGTAATTAATTAAGCTTGGCATAAAACCCTAAACCGTGAAGATTGAATATTCGTGACCGTTAATACAGTTTAGGAAGTCACCTGGTTGAAGTTGTCAGGTGTTACATCTTGGGTCCGCCAAAGGTATCTCCATTTTCATTTACATTTCATGCTCTCATTTTCATCTTCAACTTTGGCCATCATCACACACACTTCACTTTTATTTTTGGTTGAATTTTCTTCTCATTCACCTTCTATTTCCCCTTGGATTTGCACTCTACACTATCACCCAAGCATATTGCTTAATTTTGGGGTTTTACACAGTTCCTTCTTTAGGGCCACCGCGTCAATACCCTTAACCTAAAATTCGAACAATTCATGAGTCAGTTAGACGAACGTGACATAAAATCTTAAGAATCCCCTCGAAGGAGAAGGAACGAACAACCTAGGAGAAGACACCAACACCGTGAATATTTTGATGAAGTTAAGCGGTCCGATGATGAAGTCGAGGATTATACCCCTACCCGTCGTAGAGATAATGACGATCTTAAGAACGTCAAATTATCAATTCCCTCATTCAATGGAACTTGTGACGGAAACACATTCCTTGATTGGGCAGACAAAGTCGAGAATGTCTTCGACTACTACGACTACTCAGAGAGTTATGTTACAACTAGTGTCGGTAGAGTTATCTAGGTATGTTGCACTCTGGTAGGCTAACCTAAAGGCCTAAAGGTTAATGATAGGGGATGACCCTATCACCACATGGAGAGTTATGAAGACTGTCATGACAAGGAGGTTTGTACCAAGTCATTACAGATAGAAAATATTCCTGCAAATGCAAAACCTCAAACAAAACAGTCAATCTGTGGAGGAGTATCTCATGGAATTTGAGACTCTCAAAATTCGTGGAGGATTGGACAAACCTGAGGAACAGGTTATAGTTAGGTTTATACGTGGTCTAAACCGAGAAATTGGTGACACAGTGAAATTGCAACCACTAGACTCAATGGATATAGTTGTATAGATGGCCATGAAGTTAGAAATACAACTAAAGAGAAAGAAAAAGGTCACTTACACCACAAGTTCACCCAAGACTCTCCAGAAACTAACAAGGCTACTACTAAGGCTTAAGGTAAGAAACCTTTTACTCGGAGCTGGCCTCTAAAAGAATCCAGTAGTAAACCTGTAGTTGAAGATCCCAACAGACCTAAAACACGAGAGATTAAGTGTTTCAAGTGTCTAGGTTCAGGACACATGCAAGCTCAGTGCTTGAACCGTCGTGTGATGGTCCTCAGAAACACCACTAGAGAGCTTGAAAGTGAGGATGAGCTAGAAGAAGAAGAGGTCGTTGAAGAGGAGGAGGAATCATGAGAGGAAGTTTGCCATGCACAGGAAGGACCTCTGTTAATGATAATTCGACGAGTCCTCATATCAAAGAATATCGAAGAAAAATGTCAGCACGAAAACATATTTTACAGTCGCTGCCAAATTAAGGACCGAGTATGTTTAGTAATTAAATATGGAAGAAGTTGTACCAACGTAGCTTCACAAGATATGGTTGATAAACTGGGACTAGAGACTAGTGTCCATCCATGTCCTTATAAGCTAAGATGGTTGGATGATAGAGACGACGTAAAGGTCACTAAGCAAGTATCTATCGAGTTCAACGTAGGTAAGTATAAGGATTCTGTTTTATGTGACGTAGTGCCAATGAATACAATCCACCTACTCTTAGGAAAGCCATGGCAATACAACCAAAATGTCACACATGATGGATTCTCAAACTACTATTCATTTAAGTTCGGAGGAAAAACCATTAAGTTAATACCAATGTCAGCCGAACAAATAGCCCAGGAAGAGGCAGAAAGAAAGAAAGAAAGGAGAAATCAAGCCTCTTTATGACTAAGGGTGAGATAAGAACAACCGTGCTAAAGGGAGATTCCCTTATAATGATATTATTTAAGGATAGAGTTATGAAACTAAGAGTTATAACTCCTTCCGTTCAGAACTTGCTCAAGCAATTCCAAGATATTTTCCCCGAAGAGTTACCACAAGGACTACCACCTTTACGTGGTATAGAACATCAAATAGATTTGTAACCAGGGGCTATGTTACCTAACCGTCCAGCATATTGGATGAACCTTGAGGAGACCAAGGAATTACAAAGCCAAGTGCACGAGTTATTAGACAAGAGATATATTAGGAAATCAATGAGCCCATGTGCAGTAGCAACCTTATTAGTTCCAAAGAAGGACGGAACAATGAGAATATGTGTAGACAGCCAAGCTATTAACCAAATCACGGTTAAGTATAGATTTCTCATTCCCCGGCTCGAGGACATGTTGGATGAGCTCTGTGGAGCCTCCATATTCTCAAATATGGACTTGAAGAGTGGCTACCACCAAATTAGAATGAAAGAAGGTGATGAGTGGAAGACAGCCTTCAAGACGGGTTGTTAGATTGGATGGTTATGTCATTCGAACTAACAAATGTTCCAAGTACATTCATGCGTTTAATGTAACGCCCCGAGTCTTCTAGACCCGATTTTGCTACCCAAAACATTGAACTGAACTAAGAAAAATTACGGAAAATTTTAAATTTTCTCTCAGTGATGATAAATCTATCTTTAATCCTCGACTTTACAACGGAAAACTCAATAAGTAGACAACATTTATAATTAAACAAAACGTTAAGACATTTGGCCGAAGGGAATTGGAAACTCAAGGACATCTACCGATCGCAAAACGACAAAGCATGGTGCACGCTCCTACCGATTGGCACATGCATCCCACGTGATTCATTAAACTTCATCCGATCACAAAACGACAAGACTTAATACATACTCCTGCCGATAATGGAAAAACCTACATCTACCGATTGACACATGCATCCCACGTGATTCATTAAACTTCATCCGATCACAAAACGACAAGACTTAATACATACTCCTGCCGATAATGGAAAAACCTACATCTACCGATTGACACATGCATCCCACGTGATTCATTAAACTTCATCCGATCACAAAACGACAAGACTTAATACATACTCCTGCCGATAATGGAAAAACCTACATCTACCGATTGACACATGCATCCCACGTGATTCATTAAACTTCATCCGATCACAAAACGACAAGACTTAATACATACTCCTGCCGATAATGGAAAAACCTACATCTACCGATTGACACATGCATCCCACGTGATTCATTAAACTTCATCCGATCACAAAACGACAAGACTTAATACATACTCCTGCCGATAATGGAAAAACCTACATCTACCGATTGACACATGCATCCCACGTGATTCATTAAACTTCATCCGATCACAAAACGACAAGACTTAATACATACTCCTGCCGATAATGGAAAAACCTACATCTACCGATTGACACATGCATCCCACGTGATTCATTAAACTTCATCCGATCACAAAACGACAAGACTTAATACATACTCCTGCCGATAATGGAAAAACCTACATCTACCGATTGACACATGCATCCCACGTGATTCATTAAACTTCATCCGATCACAAAACGACAAGACTTAATACATACTCCTGCCGATAATGGAAAAACCTACATCTACCGATTGACACATGCATCCCACGTGATTCATTAAACTTCATCCGATCACAAAACGACAAGACTTAATACATACTCCTGCCGATAATGGAAAAACCTACATCTACCGATTGACACATGCATCCCACGTGATTCATTAAACTTCATCCGATCACAAAACGACAAGACTTAATACATACTCCTGCCGATAATGGAAAAACCTACATCTACCGATTGACACATGCATCCCACGTGATTCATTAAACTTCATCCGATCACAAAACGACAAGACTTAATACATACTCCTGCCGATAATGGAAAAACCTACATCTACCGATTGACACATGCATCCCACGTGATTCATTAAACTTCATCCGATCACAAAACGACAAGACTTAATACATACTCCTGCCGATAATGGAAAAACCTACATCTACCGATTGACACATGCATCCCACGTGATTCATTAAACTTCATCCGATCACAAAACGACAAGACTTAATACATACTCCTGCCGATAATGGAAAAACCTACATCTACCGATTGACACATGCATCCCACGTGATTCATTAAACTTCATCCGATCACAAAACGACAAGACTTAATACATACTCCTGCCGATAATGGAAAAACCTACATCTACCGATTGACACATGCATCCCACGTGATTCATTAAACTTCATCCGATCACAAAACGACAAGACTTAATACATACTCCTGCCGATAATGGAAAAACCTACATCTACCGATTGACACATGCATCCCACGTGATTCATTAAACTTCATCCGATCACAAAACGACAAGACTTAATACATACTCCTGCCGATAATGGAAAAACCTACATCTACCGATTGACACATGCATCCCACGTGATTCATTAAACTTCATCCGATCACAAAACGACAAGACTTAATACATACTCCTGCCGATAATGGAAAAACCTACATCTACCGATTGACACATGCATCCCACGTGATTCATTAAACTTCATCCGATCACAAAACGACAAGACTTAATACATACTCCTGCCGATAATGGAAAAACCTACATCTACCGATTGACACATGCATCCCACGTGATTCATTAAACTTCATCCGATCACAAAACGACAAGACTTAATACATACTCCTGCCGATAATGGAAAAACCTACATCTACCGATTGACACATGCATCCCACGTGATTCATTAAACTTCATCCGATCACAAAACGACAAGACTTAATACATACTCCTGCCGATAATGGAAAAACCTACATCTACCGATTGACACATGCATCCCACGTGATTCATTAAACTTCATCCGATCACAAAACGACAAGACTTAATACATACTCCTGCCGATAATGGAAAAACCTACATCTACCGATTGACACATGCATCCCACGTGATTCACTAAACTTCATCCGATCACAAAACGACAAGACTTAATACATACTCCTGCCGATAATGGAAAAACCTACATCTACCGATTGACACATGCATCCCACGTGATTCACTAAACTTCATCCGATCACAAAACGACAAGACTTAATACATACTCCTGCCGATATGGAAAAAACCTACATCTACCGATGACAATCATATCACATGACTCATTATCCATCCTGAGAGACATCATCCGATGGAAGTCATCATCCAATGGAAGACATCATCCGATAGACCGGAAACTTTCAGACTCTCACAAACTTCAACATGACTGAATAAACTAACACACAGTTGGACCATAGTCTCATCTAGAATACGTGTAGCAAGAGACTCTAACAAAACATATCATTCTATCATTTCACGATCATTCTCAAACTCAGAAGTTAGTCAGTCAGGTTCCAGTATCCATTGTTTTAAAAGAGCATCCTACATAGACCTCAGTATTCATAACCTTACTAATATGATAAAAGTAGTAACCAGGAGTTGAAATCGCCTTCTAGCCACTCACTGACAACCTGAACTCCTTCCAGCAACCAGCCTTAAACATCTTCATTAGACTTGAAATCCTCACCTGGTAGTTCTTCACCTACATCATAAGGTTTAAACTATAAGCCTAATGCTTAGTAAGGAGTGCAATGCTAACATGTGTGCATGTATGCACAAATTAAAGGAAACACATGTTCATGATCTTTTCGTGTTCTTGTTCTTGTTCATATTCATCGTTTTCATCATATGGATTAAGGGAGGATTTGTGCAGAAAATGGGGTTGACAGTGAGAGTGTACATAGTCCCTTGCGGGTCGTATTCATTGTTCTTTTTTTGGACAGTGACATACGCCAAACCGCCCCTAACTCTCTCTTAATCCTTGTTGCATAAGTTTCATGTTCATATCTTGTTCATGGGAGAAATCATGCACTTAAAACATTTTCATATGCTTGAGAAATATTCATGATGCATGAGCATGAGTATTCTTAGTTCATCAGACTACTGAACAAGCCATTCATTCATCAAAGGATCATAACATCAACTCGAGTACCGAAGACAACCAGACGTTAACACACGTACTTTTAACATCATAAACAACTTCTACTTAGTACCCTTGTGATGTAGGGCCCTAATGGCCGGAAGTCTTACTCACTCACTTACTTGGTTTCCTTATCAATTTGAGCACTTCTCTTCAAACTTCTTCACCTAGAAACATTTCACATTACAGTGTTAAATCAAAATCCTAACTAAAAGTCATCCTAGTATCTAATATAAGTATTTCTAAATCTTCCTAGTCGAGCGCCTAGTGTGTACAGATTAAACTCCCAGAACTTAAATAACCGGATTAAGTTTAACAACTAAACACGGTCTGTTATCTTAATGTCTAGAATTAAATCGGAAATTCCATTACTAAACACAGATCATGATTGTTACTACCATTACTCTGTTAGTGAAGAATCCGAAACCTCAAGTTCTAGCTGAAGATAGAGCTCTAAGTAACTACCCAGTAACTACATTATTTAAGTCTGACCTAGAGCGTGGATTGTCGAAGTGGAGGCTGAAGAACTGGTCGCTGGCGAAGGAATAGCTGGCAGAGAGGGAGCTCTGGAAGGAAGGAAATCGCCGAGAGAGGAAATGTCGGCTACAGCGAGGTTTAATGAGGTTTAAGAATTCCCATAACCTATTTATACCAATTAAAATCCACCTTAATTACAAACTTGCCACCCAACCTAGTTTCACTCAACTTGTAATAAATAAGTCTTGACATTAAATTTAAAATCATAAAGGTCAATAAAAGGGTGACAATTAAAATGGTTAAGAAAATCACCTGGCCAAAATTGTCGGGTGTTACATCCACCCCTCCTTAAACAAGATTTTCGTCCTCGAAAATTGATCAAACAAAGAGCTCTGGATATTTGTCCAACATGTCCTGCTGTCGCTCCCAAGTGGCTTCTTCAATGCTATGATTCGTCCACAAAACTTTTACGAGAGGAATTTCTTTATTCCGTAGAGTCTTAACTGCAGATTTCAAAATTCGTACAGGTTTCTCTTCATACGTTAATGTCAGCTCAAACTCAATTTTCGTTGGCTTAACAACCTGTGACGGATCACGTATGCATTTCCTTAGCATGAATACATGAAAGAAATTATGGACCTTTTCTAGTGATGGAGGCAATTGCAACATATAAGCGGTTTTACCAATCCTTGTCAAGACAGGGAAGGGACCAATGAATCGTGGACTAAGTTTTCCCTTCTTGCCAAATCTTAAAACTCCCTTAAACGGTGAAATCTTAAAGAAAACTTCATCTCCAACAGCAAATTCAAGATCTCTTCTTCTTTGGTCTGCATAACTCTTCTGTTGGCTTTGTGCAGTCATCATCCTTTTCCTAATTATGGTAATCTTGTCTGACATCTGCTGTAAAATTTCAGGGCCTAGAAGTTTTGCTTCGCCAACCTTATCCCAGTATAAGGGTGATCTGCATTTCCTACCATACAGTGCCTCGTAAGGTGCCATACCGATAGTGGACTGGTAACTATTGTTGTAGGAGAATTCCACTAAGGGCAGGTATCGATTCCAAGATGTCTGAAAATCTAGCACACACGCCCTCAACATATCCTCAAGTGTCTGAATTGTTCTCTCTGATTGGCCATCTGTCTGAGGATGAAAAGCAGTGCTGAAAGATAACTTTGTACCAAGTGTGCCTTGAAGACTTTGCCAAAACCTCGAGGTAAATCTGTGATCACGATTAGAGACAATGGATATTGGAATCCCATGCAATCTGATAATTTCCTGAACATACAGATTAGCAAGCTGGTCCATCGTGTACATTGTCCTTACAGGTAGAAAGTGAGCTGATTTTGTCATTCTGTCAATTACGACTCAAATGCTATCATGACCTTTAGTTGTCTTAGGTAATCCTACAACAAAATCCATGACAATGTTTTCCCACTTCCATTCGGGAATCGGTAAGGGTTGAAGGGTACCTCATGGACTTTGATGTTCTGCTTTAACTTGTTGGCATATCAGACATGATTCCACATACTTGGCAACATCCCTCTTCAAATTCGGCCACCAATAGAGTAACTTCAAGTCCCGATACATCTTGGTGCGGCCAGGATGTATAGAAAAGGGAGACGAGTGCGCCTCGGCCAAGATCAACTTACGTAATTCTTCATCACTAGGAACATACCATCGATTCCTAAATCTCAAAATGTCATCCTTGGAGAGACTGAACTTTGAAAAGGCATCCTTCAACTTACTCAATATGATGCTCTTCTCCTTTGAATCCTTCTGCTGTGCCTCTTTAATCATATCCAAATTAGTTAGCCGAATAGATAATGCCGAAAGCAATGCTGATAACTCCGGAACTATCTCCAACTCGAATTTCTGAACCTCAACCTTCAAGGGTAATGACATGGTTGACACCGCCGGCTGCATCGTCTTTGACATTCTGCTTAATGCATCGGCTACAGCGTTAGCCTTACTCAGGTGATACTTAATTTCAAAGTCATAATCCTTAACAAACTCTAACCAACGTCTTTGTCTCATGTTCAACTCCTTTTGAGTAAAAAGGTACTTCAGGCTCTTATGGTCAGAAAACACTTCACACTGCTGACCATACAAATAGTGTCTCTAAATCTTTAATACAAAGACAACTGCGGCTAATTCCAAATCGTGAGTGAGGTAGTTCTGCTCATAACTCTTCAGTTGCCTGGAGGCATACGCCACAACCTTGCCTTCTTGCATCAAGACACACCCCAGACCGACTTTTGATGCATCACAATAAACTCTGAACTTCCCTTCTTCAGTTGGGAGTGCCAAAAGAGGGGCTGTTGTCAACTTCAGTTTTAGTGTTTGGAAGCTATCTTCACAAGCTTCAGACCAAGAGTATTTGGTGTCTTTCTTTGTCAAACTAGTTAAAGGTTTAGCTATCATAGAACATCCCTTAATAAACTTTCTATAATAACCTGCCAGACCAAGGAAACTACGAACTTCACTGGCGTTCCTTGGTTGGGGCCAATCTTTTACTGCCTGAATTTTGGTTGGATCCACAGATATGCCCTCAGCAGAAATGACATGGCCTAGAAAGTTGACCTTATCCAACCAGAACTCACATTTGGACAACTTGACATAGAGTTGCTACTGTTCTAATGTCGTCAAAACTGTTCTTAAGTGTTTTTCATGGTTAGCTTTAGTCCGTGAATAAATTAAGATATCATCTATAAACATAATCAGAAACTTGTCCAAGTACTCACGAAACACTCGATTGATCAAGTCCATAAAGGCTGCAGGTGCATTTGTCAGTCCAAACGACATCACAAGAAATTCATAGTGTCCATAGCGGGTTCTGAAGGCTGTCTTTGGTATATCTCCCTCCTTAACCTTCAGTTGGTAGTAACCTGAACTTAAGTCGATCTTTGAAAACACTTTGGCTCCTTAAAGTTGGTCAAATAAATCGTCGATGCGGGGCAAGGGATATCTATTCTTGATTGTCAACTTGTTTAACTCTCTATAATCTATGCACATTCTAAGAGAACCATCTTTCTTCTTAATGAATCGGACAGGTGCACCCCAGGGAGAACAGCTGGGGCGTATAAATCCCTTGTCTACTAATTCCTGTAGTTGGACCTTCAATTCCTTCAACTCAACAGGTGCCATGCAGTAGGGGTTCTTAGACACAGGTAAAGCCTCGGGATATGTATCGATTACAAATTCAATTTCCCTATCAGGTGGTAGCACAGGCAAGTCGTCCAAAAATGCATCTGGGAACTCTTGGACTATGGGAATATCCTGAAGTTCTACCTTACTCTTTACTCGGACATCAATTATACTAGCTAGATAACTCTCACAACCACCTTTCAGTAACCGTTGAGTCTCTAGCGAGGATATAACCGGTATTTTACTTATTTTTGGAATAGCTTGGAAGGAATACCGATCTCCGTTTGGGGGTCGGAACTCAACCAATCCAGACCTACAACTTATCGTGGCATAATGTCTGAATAATCAATCCATCCCTAGTACAACTTCATATCCCTTCATGTCAATTACGATTAGTTCTACGTATAACTTCTTATTTCCTAATGACACAACATCACCTTTTATTATCCGTTCGAAATGTAAAGACTTCCCCGACGGTAACATGACACTAAATGACCTCTCGGCTGGCAAGAGTTCTAATTTATGCTTATATACAAACAGGGTTGATACAAACGAGTGAGTGGCTCCCGTATCTATAAGTGTATAAGCAGAAATACCACAGATCATAATTGTACCTGTTATGATCGTATGCTGCACTGCATCATCGTCTTCCATTAAAGCGTAGACTCTGGGTGCCACTCTTGCTCGGTTAGGGTCCGGCGGCATGTGGCAGTCTCTGACCACGTGTCCAACCTTATCACATCTATAGCATCGGTCAGAATGCAACTTACACTTGCCAGGGTGGTTCTTCTAACAGGTGGGGCATAGGGGAGCTTGAGGTCGTTTTCTTTTTCCAAGGTCATCATTCTGGTTGAAAGGTCTCTTCATACCTCTCTGTTGTTGTTGTGGTTCCCTGTTCTGCTGTGGCTGCCAACCTTTATTCTGTCGTGGTGGTGGTTGAGCCTCTTTGGTAAACTTCTTTGACTGCTCACGTTGTTCTTGTAATGCTATCTCAACCTCTTCCAATTCCAAAGCTTTAGCAGCCACTTCGAAATATGGTATGTTATGAATCCCTGCAGTCTTCACTCCTTTGAAGAGGCCCGGCTTCAATCCATTGACAAACTGGTGGATCTTATCTTCCTCATCATCCACCAAACAGGGTGCAAACCTGGACAAGGCCTCAAACTTACAGATGTAATCGGCAACAGAACTGGTTTGACGTAACTGCATGAATTCCATTTTCTTGCTGGTCCGAACAGCTCGGCTAAAGTACTTGTCAAAGAAGGCAGTCTTAAACATTCCCCAGGTCATAGCTCTTGCACTGACGGTGCTCTGGATTGAGTCCCACCAATGCCTCGCATCCAGCTTAAGATGAAAAACAGCACATGTTATCTTATCCCCTTCATCAACTTTTGCATACTTAAACATGTCCTCCACTTTCTGAATCCATTCCTCAGCATAGACAGGATCTGAAACTCGACCATTAAATGTCGGGGGTCGGAGTCGGTGAAAACGCTCTCCACCATGGTCTTGGGTTGCATTTGTACTAGAGTTTCCTTGTTCATCTCTAGTGGTCACAAGCTGTTCAATCTGGCAGGATTGGTGGATAACTAGCTCTGTTAGTTGGGCGATAGTGTTGCTATCCACATTGTCTTCTCTCTGTTGACCTCTTACCATTTCGGGATTCCTAATTTCACTAAACTTCATCCGATCACAAAACGACAAGACTTAATACATACTCCTGCCGATAATGGAAAAACCTACATCTACCGATTGACACATGCATCCCACGTGATTCACTAAACTTCATCCGATCACAAAACGACAAGACTTAATACATACTCCTGCCGATAATGGAAAAACCTACATCTACCGATTGACACATGCATCCCACGTGATTCACTAAACTTCATCCGATCACAAAACGACAAGACTTAATACATACTCCTGCCGATAATGGAAAAACCTACATCTACCGATTGACACATGCATCCCACGTGATTCACTAAACTTCATCCGATCACAAAACGACAAGACTTAATACATACTCCTGCCGATAATGGAAAAACCTACATCTACCGATTGACACATGCATCCCACGTGATTCACTAAACTTCATCCGATCACAAAACGACAAGACTTAATACATACTCCTGCCGATAATGGAAAAACCTACATCTACCGATTGACACATGCATCCCACGTGATTCACTAAACTTCATCCGATCACAAAACGACAAGACTTAATACATACTCCTGCCGATAATGGAAAAACCTACATCTACCGATTGACACATGCATCCCACGTGATTCACTAAACTTCATCCGATCACAAAACGACAAGACTTAATACATACTCCTACCGATAATGGAAAAACCTACATCTACCGATTGACACATGCATCCCACGTGATTCACTAAACTTCATCCGATCACAAAACGACAAGACTTAATACATACTCCTGCCGATAATGGAAAAACCTACATCTACCGATTGACACATGCATCCCACGTGATTCACTAAACTTCATCCGATCACAAAACGACAAGACTTAATACATACTCCTGCCGATAATGGAAAAACCTACATCTACCGATTGACACATGCATCCCACGTGATTCACTAAACTTCATCCGATCACAAAACGACAAGACTTAATACATACTCCTGCCGATAATGGAAAAACCTACATCTACCGATTGACACATGCATCCCACGTGATTCACTAAACTTCATCCGATCACAAAACGACAAGACTTAATACATACTCCTGCCGATAATGGAAAAACCTACATCTACCGATTGACACATGCATCCCACGTGATTCACTAAACTTCATCCGATCACAAAACGACAAGACTTAATACATACTCCTGCCGATAATGGAAAAACCTACATCTACCGATTGACACATGCATCCCACGTGATTCACTAAACTTCATCCGATCACAAAACGACAAGACTTAATACATACTCCTGCCGATAATGGAAAAACCTACATCTACCGATTGACACATGCATCCCACGTGATTCACTAAACTTCATCCGATCACAAAACGACAAGACTTAATACATACTCCTGCCGATAATGGAAAAACCTACATCTACCGATTGACACATGCATCCCACGTGATTCACTAAACTTCATCCGATCACAAAACGACAAGACTTAATACATACTCCTGCCGATAGAACCCGGTTTCGCTCTGATACCATAATTGTAATGCCCGGAGTCTTCCAAACCCGATTTTGCTACCCAAAACATTGAACTGAACTAAGAGAAATTACGAAAAATTTTAAATTTTCTCTCAGTGATGATAATTCTATCTTTAATCCTCGACTTTATAGCGGAAAACTCAATAAGTAGATAACGTTTATAATTAGACAAAACGTTAAGATATTTGGCCGAAGGGAATTGGAAACTCAAGGACATCTACCGATCGCAAAACGACAAAGCATGGTGCACGCTCCTACCGATTGGCACATGCATCCCACGTGATTCATTAAACTTCATTCGATCACAAAACGACAAGACTTAATACATACTCCTGCCGATAATGGAAAAATCTACATCTACCGATTGACACATGCATCCCACGTGATTCACTAAACTTCATCTGATAACAAAACGACAAGACTTAATACATACTCCTGCCGATAATGGAAAAACCTACATCTACCGATTGACACATGCATCCCACGTGATTCACTAAACTTCATCCGATCACAAAACGACAAGACTTAATACATACTCCTGCCGATAATGGAAAAACCTACATCTACCGATTGACACATGCATCCCACGTGATTCACTAAACTTCATCCGATCACAAAACGACAAGACTTAATACATACTCCTGCCGATAATGGAAAAACCTACATCTACCGATTGACACATGCATCCCACGTGATTCACTAAACTTCATCCGATCACAAAACGACAAGACTTAATACATACTCCTGCCGATAATGGAAAAACCTACATCTACCGATTGACACATGCATCCCACGTGATTCACTAAACTTCATCCGATCACAAAACGACAAGACTTAATACATACTCCTGCCGATAATGGAAAAACCTACATCTACCGATTGACACATGCATCCCACGTGATTCACTAAACTTCATCCGATCACAAAACGACAAGACTTAATACATACTCCTGCCGATAATGGAAAAACCTACATCTACCGATTGACACATGCATCCCACGTGATTCACTAAACTTCATCCGATCACAAAACGACAAGACTTAATACATACTCCTGCCGATAATGGAAAAACCTACATCTACCGATTGACACATGCATCCCACGTGATTCACTAAACTTCATCCGATCACAAAACGACAAGACTTAATACATACTCCTGCCGATAATGGAAAAACCTACATCTACCGATTGACACATGCATCCCACGTGATTCACTAAACTTCATCCGATCACAAAACGACAAGACTTAATACATACTCCTGCCGATAATGGAAAAACCTACATCTACCGTTGGACCATAAGTCTCATCTAGAATACGTGTAGCGAGGAGACTCTAACAAACAGTATTCAGTATCATTTAACGATGCATTCTCAAACCTCAAGAAGTTAGTCAGTCAGATTCCCGTAATCATTTTTTAAGAGGAGGCATTCCTACACTAGACCTCAGTATTCATAACCTTTACTTAATATG
The DNA here is from genome assembly GCA_022432975.1 of Begonia masoniana. Classification (NCBI taxonomy): domain Eukaryota; kingdom Viridiplantae; phylum Streptophyta; class Magnoliopsida; order Cucurbitales; family Begoniaceae; genus Begonia; species Begonia masoniana. The sequence continues at coordinate 33,792,551 of CM039509.1, forward strand.
ATTAAAAGTTAGTAACCAGGCGTTGAAATCGCCTTCCAGCCACTTCACTGACAACCTGAACTTCCTTTCAGTACACCAGCCTTTAAACATCCTCATTAGACTTGAAATCCTCACCTGGTAGTTCTTCACCTACATCATAAGGTTTAAACTATAAGCCTAATGCTTAATAAGGAGTGCAATGCTAACATGTATGCATGTATGCACAAATTAAAGGAAACACATGTTCATGATCTTTTCGTGTTTTTGTTCTTGTTCTTGTTCATCGTTTTAATCATATGGATTAAGGGAGGATTTGTGCCAAAAAGGGGGTTGACAGTGAGAGTGTACATAGTCCCTTGTGGGTCGTATTCATGGTCTTTCTTTTGGACAGTGACATATGCCAAACCGCCCCCAACCCTCTCTTAATCCTTGTTGCATAAGTTTCATGTTCATATCTTGTTCATGGAAGAAATCATGCACTTAAAACATTTTCATATGCTTGAGAAATATTCATGATGCATGAGCATGAGTAATCTTAGTTCATCAGACTACTGAACAAGTCATTCATTCATCAAAGGATCATAACATCAACTCGAGTACCGAAGACAACCAGACGTTAACACACGTACTTTTAACATCATAAACAACTTCTAGTTAGTACCCTTGTGATGTAGGGCCCTAATGGCCGGAAGTCTTACTCACTCACTTACTTGGTTTCCTTAGCAACTTGAGCACTTCTCTTCAAACTTCTTCACCTAGAAACATTTCACATTACAGTGTTAAATCAAAATCCTAACTAAAAGTCATCCTAGTATCTAACATAAGTATTTCTAAATCTTCCTAGTCGAGCACCTAGTGTGTACAGATTAAACTCCCAGAACTTAAATAACCGGATTAAGTTTAACAACTTAACACGGTCTGTTATCTTAATGTCCAGAATCGAATCGGAAATGCCATTACTAAACACAGATCATGATTGTTACTACCATTACTCTGTTAGTGAAGAATTCGAAACCTCAAGTTCTAGCTGAAGAAAGAGCTCTAAGTAACTACCCAGTAACTACATTGTCTAAGTCTTACCTAGAGCGTGGATTGTCGAAGTGGAGGCTGAAGAACTGGTCGCCGGTGAAAGAATAGCTTGCAGAGAGGGAGCTCTGGAAGCAAGGGAATCGCCGAGAGAGGAAATGTCAGCTACAGCGAGGTTTTAATGAGGTTTAAGAATTCCCATAACCTATTTATACCAATTAAAATCCACCTTAATTACAAACTTGCCACCCAACCTAGTTTCACTCAACTTGTAATAAATAAGTCTTGGTATTAAATTTAAAATCATAAAGGTCAATAAAAGGGTGACAATTAAAATGGTTAAGAAAATCACCTGGCCGAAATTGTCGGGTGTTACATTTAATGCACCATGTGCTTTAAGGAATTTCTAGGAAAATTCATTGTCGTCTACTTTGATGACATATTAGTGTATAGTCTAGACCTTCCACAACATCTAATGACGCACAAATGACCTGAAAGAGAGGATGTTACAATGTACAAAACAGAACTAAACTCAAAATAAGGACAGAAAATCAGCAGCAAAATGAACGTGTAAATGGAAACCAAATGAGATGAAATTTGTCATGAGCATTAATGGATATGTGAAGTAATAAACCCTGAAATGACAGATGAAATGGTGAAGCGGATGAGAAGTTGTTCTGACAAACCCTAGGGTGACCGATGAGCAATGTTTTGCAAGCTCTCGGTGAATGTTCTTTCCTAAGAAAGAACGACAACTTTTGGAAACCGGTTTTACCACCTTTCTCTAGGGATTTCCACTCGAGAAAGAATGGAGAAAAAGATGGAACTAAGAACTCAACAACTAACCTTGAACTTGTAAGCAATTGAGGCACATTCCTCACGCTTTAAATGCATTGTGGCTTACCTTTCAGTAACCGAAACCAACTTGGTTTGGGAAGGAAAATAGACTTGTATTAATTTGGCCAAAAGTTGCTACAATCACTAATAACCATACTTCCATAATACCTAGGGCGGCTAGGGTTTGCTGAATGAAGAAAATGAAGGAGTTGGCAGTTGATTGCTTCTCCATTGCGCAGCCAAGATGAAATTCGTGTGCGCTCATCGCTCGGTTGTGATGTCATCCGTGCAACCTTGATCAAGCACCCTTCTAAGCCATATCAGCAATCTGTGCGCGCCTCATTGAGCCCTCCATATTGCCAAGTCATCACTTCATGTTGTTGTGCCTCTTCTTGGGCGCGCTAAGGATCACTGCCATTCTTTTAAGTCGGTTGGTGCTCCTCCATGCAAGCACAACCCCTTTGATGCAAACCCAAGTTTTAACCACCATCTAGTCTAGCATACATCTATTCCTAACAATTAATGCATGCATGCAAATAATAATAAAGGCTAATGTTTGCCCAATAATACAAGAAGGCTAATGTTTGTCAACAAAATACATGATAGTTGATTACACGGTCTTGTTTTCGAGAAGACAAATTCCCTCTTGAACTTGAGTTGTTTCCAACCATGCATCCCAAATCAGAATGTAAAGAGGTTGAGCCATGTCTCCTGAGTTAGGCACCCACTCTAAATCATCAAACAAATCGTCACCTGCAAAAGAAGTAAACACATGAGTAAAAAGATTAAGTAAAGCACGGTCCTTTGTTTGCGATTAATTGATTGACCTTTAAGGCATGTCATCTAAACCACCTTAATATCCTATTCAAAACCCTTAGGGATGCAAAGTTGTTCGGCAACTTAAAAAAGTTTTCATTTTCCCAAGAGAAAGTGTACTTTCTAGGGTTAGTCATTTCTAAGAACGGTATGGAAGCTTATGAGGATAAAATCAAGGCCATTAAGAACTGACCTACTCCTAACAGAATAATCGAAGTACATAGCTTCCATAGATTAGCCTCGTTTTACAAGAGGTTTATCAAGGATTTCAGCTCTATTGTAGTACCTATTATGGACTGTACCAAGAAGGAGAAAGAATTCACATGGACCTCATCTTGTCAGTGTAGTTTTGAGCTGATTAAGGAAAAACTATGTCATTCACCTGTCCTAGCTCTCCCTGATTTCAATAAGGTTTTCGAAGTCAAGAGTGATACTTCTGGAGTTGGCATTGGAGCCGTTCTCATGCAAGAAGGTAAACCACTTGCGTATTTTAGTGAGAAGCTCAAAAGAGCAGTTCTCAACTACTCAACGTATGACAAAGAATTGTACGTAGTCATACGAGCAATCGAGCAATGACAACACTATCTCTTGTCAAAAGAATTGGTTATACACACTGACTATCAAGCCTTAAAGCATATTAAGAGTCAGGGTAAACTAAACAGGAGACACGCAAAATGGGTGAAATTCTTGGAAAGATTTCCTTATACCCTTAAATATGTGAAGGGAGAAACCAATGTAGTTGTTGATCCACTATCTAGAAGATGGATCCTTCTAACCGAATTAGGAACTAGGTTCTTCATATTCGAATGAATCAAAGAGAGTTATGAATCAGATGCAGACTTTGGACCATACTACACTAAGTGCCTAGAAAAAGCTGAGGGAGAATATCGCATTATGGATGGCTATTTGCTAAAGGGAGGTAAATTCTGTATTCCCCACAGAAGTTTGAGAAAGTGCCTCGTTAAGGAAGTTCACAACGGGGGCTTAGCCAGCCATTTTTGGGAAAAGAAGACCCATATGATGCGAGACGTACATCGTGTGGTAGAATAATGTGTTGTGTGTAAAAGGGTCAAGAGTAGAGTCCTACCTCAAGGATTATATTTGCCCTTACCCATATCAACTCACCCTTGAGTTGAGATCAGCATGGATTTTTTTTGTAGGATTACCACGAACTGCTAGAAGTAAGGATTCTATCATGGTAGTCGTTGACCGATTTTCTAAGATGGCGCCCTTCATTGCTTATGCCAAAATTGATGACTCCACCTTTATTGTTGATTTGTTCTTTAAAGAGATCGTCTGTTTTCATGGAATACCACATTCCATAGTGTCAAATAGAGACACTAAGTTCTTAAGTGTTTTTTGGATGACATTGTGGAAGAAGATGAGAACTAGGCTTTGTTTCAGTACATCATTCCACCTCCAAACAAACGGACAAACGAAAGTGGTTAATCGGACCTTAGGTACCCTTCTACGTAGCATTGTAGGGAAGAAATTGTCAGTAGGATTTATTACTACCAGGGTTATAATTTATCTACAACTGGAGTGTCCACTCCACTACCCAGCAAACACCTTTTGAGGTTGTTTATGGATTAAACTCTTCCACACCACTGGACCTTATGCCCTTACCTAGTAAGGAACTTGCAAAACGATCAGGAGCAAACAAGGCGGCACAAATTAAGAAGTTACATGAAACAATGCATAAAGCAATAGAAAAGAAGAATGAATGTTACACAAAACAAGCCAACAAAGGTCGTAAGGAGGTAATATTCAACAAAGGGGATTTAGTTTGGCTGCACTTGCAAAATGAACATTTTCCTGCTAAAAGACGATCCAATCTACTTCCTAGAGCATATGGACATTTTAAGGTGTTTGAGCGTATTAACAAAAACGCCTATAAGTTAGAATTGCTAGGGGATTATGGAGTGTCGTTAACTTTTAACGTCCATGATCTATCACCTTATGTAGGCGATGAATTTGACATGAGGAGACCGAACCTAAGAATTTGAGGTCAAATCTTCAATTACTTGGGGATGATGTTATGCCTTTGAGACCCCTCACTCGATCCCAAACTAAGGCCCATGATATAATTAACCTGTTTTCTGACAAGCTAATTTATTTTGCAGGTGATTACGACTTTGAAGGCTTTGGAGTAGGAGCCTAGCTCACAAGACATGGCTTAACCTTTGCATGTTCTTACTTGGGAAGCACGGACTATAGCTACTCAAGCTCAAGGGAGAATTTGTCTTCCCAGAATCAAAACCGTGTAACCAAGTTTATTGTAATTTTGTTGGCAAACATTGGCCTTCATGTTTTTTGGCAAACACTTTGCCATTTATTGCATGCATGCATTAGTTTCTAAGACTATATATATGCTAGGTTAGATGGTGGCTTGAACTCGAGTTTCACGATGGAAACTAGCACTTGCATGAGGAAGCACCACAAAACCGAGGAAGAGCAACTTGTAGCAGACTTTAACGCGCACCAAAATGGGAGCACAGTAACATGAATTGATGACTTGGAAAGATGGATGGCTCAAGGAGGTGCACACAAGCTTGATGACGTGGCAATGCTGGACACTTGATCAAGGAGCACGGATGGCACCGCACCCGCCAAATGGAGCATGCACAGCCTTCATCTTGGCCATGGAGATGACAAGCAAATCAATGGCTAGTTTATCCGTCTCTCATTCAAGCAAACCCTAGCCACCTTAGGTTCTATATAAGCATAGCTATTGGTGTTTGTATCAGGTTTTTTTGGTTGAATGAAATAGCTATTTTCCTTCCACAACCGAGTGAGGTTTGGTCACCGGAATAGGTAAGCCACGGTTTTTGGTGAAATCGGGTGAAGTTTTGCCTCCATTACTCACAAGTCCACTATTACTTGTTTAGTTCTCATTCTCCACCCTTCTCTCCACTCTTTCAAGAGTTGGAAATCAGTAGAAGGTGGTGAAACCAGCTCCCTAAGCTATTGTTTCTTTCATTGGAAGAAACATTATCAGAGAGCTTACAAAATATTACTCATCGGACAGCCCGAGGTTTGTTACCATATTTTTGTTTCCATTTCATATTACCATTTGATAGTTCAGGATTCTGAACTACACTCCTAAGGTAAGATTCACATCAAATATCGTTTCCATTTGAGCACTTTTATACTTGCATCTTTTGAAGTGTTCTCGGATAAACCAAGCACTACATATAGTTGCTATTTATGGGTTCTAACTCGGATGTTTTCAGGTCGTTTCCATGTCAACATCCTCAATCAACCCACGTGGATGCTTGATAGAACGATCAACCATTTGTAGAATCACTCTCGTGGGCTTTGCTTCACCAAGACCAAGCTTCTGAAATATGGATAGTGGCATTAAATTGATACTAGCACCCAAATCACAACGTTCGCTCAAAAATAGACTCTCCAATTACACATGGGATGGTGAAACTCTCCAGATCTTTTAGTTTTTGTGGAAGTTTTTATTGAATAATAGCGATACATTTCTCGATCAAAGCGATTGTGCCACATTCTTTAATCTTGCACTTGTGAGACAAAATATCTTTTAAGAACTTTGCGTAGCTCGGCATTTGCTCAAGAACCTCTGCGAATGGAATGTTGATGTGTAGTTGCTTGAACACTTCCAAAAATTTTCCAAATTGCTTGTCTATCTTTACATTCTTTAGACGTTGAGGAAAAGGAACCTGTGGTGTTACCTCTGTTGGACTTTGTGATGGAACTCTTTGCGGCTTCTGTGCTTCACTTTCAACCGGAGATGATGATGAATCTTTACTCTCACGTTTGAATCCCTTCTTCATTTCTTGATTAGAACTATCAACCACCGTACCACTCCTAAGAGTGATTGCATTGCATTGATCTTTCGGGTTTACTTCCATGGAACTCAGCAATGCACATTGAGGTCGTCCATTGAAGGCATTAGCGATTTGTCCCAATTGAGTCTCCAAGCTTCGGATTTGAGCCGATCGATTTTGCAAAGTAGTTCGAGTCTCTACCATGAACTTATTAGTGTGCTCACCCATTTTAGCGACTATATCATCAAGACTAGGCTTTCTCTCCTGGAATGGCAGAGTTTGTTGAGAGGAATGCAGAATTTGCATGGCATTATTCAGATTCTTCCATGAGAAGTTTGGGTGATTATTGCGCGGTCCCGTGTAGTAATTATTAGAATTCTGAAAATTCAGCCGATTGTAGTTCCCAACGAATATTTCTTGCTCGGAAGAGTCATTTGCTATTAGATTACCTTCATGGCATTCATCACTTACATGTGGTCCTTGACACCATTGGCATGCTCCCAGTGGAGAGTAAAATGAATTGACTGGAGCTTGGTTATTTTGTAGTTGCTTGGCAAGAGATGCGATTTAAATGGTCAAAGCCTTCATTGCATCCATCTTAAGAGTCCTGGTTGCTTTTTCAAAATATGCCGCTCAACTGGACATTGGTCGTTATTCAATATTAATTCTTCTAATAGAGAAAATGGTACTACTTCGGTCTTTTGGAGAAGTGAACCACCAACGAACAAGATTCCTCGTAGAAGCTGATAACCCAATGAAGAACGTTTGAACTTGCATCCAACGTGGCAAACCATGTTGTGGGCACTTTCGTAATAGTTCTTTGAAACGAGTCCACGATTCACATAACGTCTTACCCTCAAATTGACTGAAATTAACGATCTCATTACGGTACTTTGTAGTCTTCTCAAAGGGAAAAAATTTAGATAAAAACCTTGGCATAGTTCGACCTATGTTGTGATGGAATCAGCTGGCAAATAGTGTAACCAATTTTTTGCTCGGTCCCTCAATGAGAATGGAAACAACCGCAGCTGAACGGCATCATTGGAAACATTGTTGAACTTAAAAGTATCACACACCTCCACAAAGTTGGCATTGTGATCCTTCAGATCCTTGGAGGGTAGGCCACATAATTGCGACTGTTGGATCATATGTATGGTTCCCGGCTTGATCTCAAAGTTGTTGCCCATAATCACCGATTTACAAACAGCAGATTGAACATCGACCACAGATAGCATCACATAGTCAAGTAGTGTCTTGTGTATCGCCTTCTTCATTTTGCTCGTAAGTCATAGTTGCTTCCCTTGTTTCCTTTCAATTCCTACGATAAGTACCTTCAATTTCTGGATAGATTAGAATGAGGTTGACAGTACCTTGTTTTCACATACACCTACAAAAGCAAGTATAACAAATAAAGTAATTAAATTCAAATATAAATTAGAATTATTTAATTTCATAATAGCGAAATAAATAGTCTCCGGCAACGGTACCAAAAACTTGTTGGGAAAAGTACGAACGCAAGTGCACGTGTCGCAAAAGTAATAAAGTGAATAAATACGAGTCAAACTCACGATGACTATTTCCATTAATTATTAAATAACTTTAATTCTATTTATAGATGAACAATGAAACTTTGATAATTTTGATTAAACTATCAACCACCGTACCACTCCTAAGAGTGATTGCATTGCATTGATCTTTCGGGTTTACTTCCATGGAACTCAGCAATGCACATTGAGGTCGTCCATTGAAGGCATTAGCGATTTGTCCCAATTGAGTCTCCAAGCTTCGGATTTGAGCCGATCGATTTTGCAAAGTAGTTCGAGTCTCTACCATGAACTTATTAGTGTGCTCACCCATTTTAGCGACTATATCATCAAGACTAGGCTTTCTCTCCTGGAATGGCAGAGTTTGTTGAGAGGAATGCAGAATTTGCATGGCATTATTCAGATTCTTCCATGAGAAGTTTGGGTGATTATTGCGCGTCCCGTGTAGTAATTATTAGAATTCTGAAAATTCAGCCGATTGTAGTTCCCAACGAATATTTCTTGCTCGGAAGAGTCATTTGCTATTAGATTACCTTCATGGCATTCATCACTTACATGTGGTCCTTGACACCATTGGCATGCTCCCAGTGGAGAGTAAAATGAATTGACTGGAGCTTGGTTATTTTGTAGTTGCTTGGCAAGAGATGCGATTTAAATGGTCAAAGCCTTCATTGCATCCATCTTAAGAGTCCTGGTTGCTTTTTCAAAATATGCCGCTCAACTGGACATTGGTCGTTATTCAATATTAATTCTTCTAATAGAGAAAATGGTACTACTTCGGTCTTTTGGAGAAGTGAACCACCAACGAACAAGATTCCTCGTAGAAGCTGATAACCCAATGAAGAACGTTTGAACTTGCATCCAACGTGGCAAACCATGTTGTGGGCACTTTCGTAATAGTTCTTTGAAACGAGTCCACGATTCACATAACGTCTTACCCTCAAATTGACTGAAATTAACGATCTCATTACGGTACTTTGTAGTCTTCTCAAAGGGAAAAAATTTAGATAAAAACCTTTGGCATAGTTCGACCTATGTTGTGATGGAATCAGCTGGCAAATAGTGTAACCAATTTTTTGCTCGGTCCCTCAATGAGAATGGAAACAACCGCAGCTGAACGGCATCATTGGAAACATTGTTGAACTTAAAAGTATCACACACCTCCACAAAGTTGGCATTGTGATCCTTCAGATCCTTGGAGGGTAGGCCACATAATTGCGACTGTTGGATCATATGTATGGTTCCCGGCTTGATCTCAAAGTTGTTGCCCATAATCACCGATTTACAAACAGCAGATTGAACATCGACCACAGATAGCATCACATAGTCAAGTAGTGTCTTGTGTATCGCCTTCTTCATTTTGCTCGTAAGTCATAGTTGCTTCCCTTGTTTCCTTTCAATTCCTACGATAAGTACCTTCAATTTCTGGATAGATTAGAATGAGGTTGACAGTACCTTGTTTTCACATACACCTACAAAAGCAAGTATAACAAATAAAGTAATTAAATTCAAATATAAATTAGAATTATTTAATTTCATAATAGCGAAATAAATAGTCTCCGGCAACGGTACCAAAAACTTGTTGGGAAAAGTACGAACGCAAGTGCACGTGTCGCAAAAGTAATAAAGTGAATAAATACGAGTCAAACTCACGATGACTATTTCCATTAATTATTAAATAACTTTAATTCTATTTATAGATGAACAATGAAACTTTGATAATTTTGATTAAAATAATAGCAAGACAACTTAATTAAATAAACTAAAATTGAATAAAGTTGTAGAATCTAATGAGAGAAAAATCTAGAGATTTTGACTTCATCTTAATTAATCATGTTTAGTAATCCTAACTCAATTTATTAATATATATTTCTATGCGTTGATGGCGATTTCACGAATATATGTATCAATCTCTCCTGAGTAATTACACATTTATCCAACTAACGGGTTATTACCTCCCGGTCTCAAACCCTAGCAATTAATTGAATACATTACGAATGAGAAATCAAACTACCACATGAACGCCTTAGTTATCCCTAGTCTAAGATCATTTTCTTTGTGAATTATCCATTGCATAATTATTTTTCACCTCCCGGTTTCAAAACAATCCTACGAATATGCTATTATTGATCAGGCAATCGCAAGCAATAATAACAATAATAATTCATTCAACACATAATTGAAATACGACGTCAACAAATTGAATTAAAGAAAATACCGAACAATCATAATTTGGCTAAATCTTAGTTCTAGAGAAGAAAATTAGTTCATGCTAGAATAACGAAAAGAAACAAGAATCAAAGTGGTGATGTTCATAGTTGTAAAGAAAAATGGGAGAGAAAACTGTGCTTTTGAATGCGAATTCTTGACGGAAGCGATCTCCTCTTTGTTCCTCTCTACCTTCATCTAGTTATTTTTGGCTGCCTTCTTCTTTTATAACTTAATTTTCTATTTATAGATGAACAATGAAACTTTGATAATTTTGATTAAAATAATAGCAAGACAACTTAATTAAATAAACTAAAATTGAATAAAGTTGTAGAATCTAATGAGAGAAAAATCTAGAGATTTTGACTTCATCTTAATTAATCATGTTTAGTAATCCTAACTCAATTTATTAATATATATTTCTATGCGTTGATGGCGATTTCACGAATATATGTATCAATCTCTCCTGAGTAATTACACATTTATCCAACTAACGGGTTATTACCTCCCGGTCTCAAACCCTAGCAATTAATTGAATACATTACGAATGAGAAATCAAACTACCACATGAACGCCTTAGTTATCCCTAGTCTAAGATCATTTTCTTTGTGAATTATCCATTGCATAATTATTTTTCACCTCCCGGTTTCAAAACAATCCTACGAATATGCTATTATTGATCAGGCAATCGCAAGCAATAATAACAATAATAATTCATTCAACACATAATTGAAATACGACGTCAACAAATTGAATTAAAGAAAATACCGAACAATCATAATTTGGCTAAATCTTAGTTCTAGAGAAGAAAATTAGTTCATGCTAGAATAACGAAAAGAAACAAGAATCAAAGTGGTGATGTTCATAGTTGTAAAGAAAAATGGGAGAGAAAACTGTGCTTTTGAATGCGAATTCTTGACGGAAGCGATCTCCTCTTTGTTCCTCTCTACCTTCATCTAGTTATTTTTGGCTGCCTTCTTCTTTTATAACTTAATTTTGGAGTAAATTTGGCGTCCGTATGATCAACGGCTAAGATTTTTCTATTAAAATCACCAAAATCGTATCTTTTTAAACATGTTAGTCGATTGATCCCCTTGTGTAGGCGATCAGTCGGCTCAGAGAGGAGACTGATCCCCTTCAATGTGGAGATCAATAGGCACTCTCTCGGGTTGATATCTTTCACTTCTTCAAATAGTGCCTGAAAGAAATTGCTGAAATCAATTCTTGAGCTCTAATTGCCTTTGTTGAAACGTCAAACCTGCTGTATTTCATTTTATCTGCTCACTTAAACCAAAAATGTCAAATCCACTTAAACACTTGAGAAAAAATTATCGAATCAAGTATAAAAGAGCATAAATAAGTTGTAAAATACACATTTATCAATTTTGGTATTGTTCGTATGGGCCATAGTGGTCAAGATAAAGTGGTCAGAATAGGTGATGTTTGTGTTGAGACGACTAATGGCACTACTTTTGTTCTCAAAGGTGTTAAGCATATTCTTGATATTCGCTTCAATCTTTTATCGGTTGGAAGGTTGGATGATGAAGGCTTTTGCAATTCCTTTTCAGGTGATGAATGAGAGGTTAAAAGGGGATTGATGATTGTTGCAAAAGGCAAGCGGCGTTCTAATTTGTATGTCGTTCGGTTTGGGATATCCAAGTGTTACATCAACACTTGTGAAAATGATTCTTCTTCCGAGTTGTGGCACAAGTTCTTGGCTCATATAAGCGAGAAAGACTTGGCTATGTTAGCTAAGAAGAATGTGCTATGTAGGGTTTCAAATGCACACTTGAAGAGATGTCCGCATTGCTTGGCCGAAAAACAAAAACGGGTGTCGTTTAGATCATCTGCATCGAAAAGAAAGTCAGAGTTACTAGACTTGGTACATTCCGATGTGTGTGGGCCAATGAAGACAAGGTCACTTAGTAGTGCGTATTACTTTGTAACTTTTATCGATGATCATTCTCGAAAAGTTTGGGCTTATACATTGAAGACAAAAGATCAAATGCTAGATATATTCAAAGTGTTTCAAGCTTCGGTCAAGAGTGTAGCGCCCCCGAACCCGTCCTGGCTCGGTACGTTATTTTGCTAAGCTATCCCGTGTTTAAAACGTAATTAAAAATAATTCAAAAATCCCAAAAGTTTTACCACTCTATCCCGACACTCAAAACTCCGTGTCCCGTAAAAATCTTAGAAAAACCGACTTAAAATAGTCATCGAAAACATATAGCAAAACAACCCAACTTTATTGGCTTTAAATCAAAAACCGACAATATAACGGCTAAAAGTTTATAATCCAAAAACCTGAAAAACAAACACATTTAAAACCACAATCCAACCCCAATTCCCACCCGAACAAATCCACAAGTACTTACACAAAACAACTCTCACAAAACCAACCACAAAATCTCACAATCTCAACTACAAACCAAAATCTCACAAAACTGATCAACAATATCAAATTCTAAACAAACCAAACAACCATCAATTCTAACCCAAACTAATCACAAATCTCAGATCTCACCCACAACCAACCAACATATATACCAATATATACACCTCACCATATATACTAATATATACACCTCACCATACTACTCAAAACTAACCAAAACATATTCCACAAAGTAACAGAAAACCTCCCATACAAACCACACTCCGAGAACCAGATCAAAACGCCCCGACAAATGCACGAACCGGCAAGCTCCATGTGTCACCGACCGCTTCTAAGCCTGATCGTCACTCTCGAGCTCACCTGAGAACGCTCCGTCACCTACACCACAGAACACACACACACACGTAAGCTTACGCTTAGCAAGTAGGGATAACAAATGCAACTAAATAAAATACAATTTCTACACTCTCGACTAGTTTCAATTACATTCTCCATTACTAATCTATTACCAGTGCATCTCTCATAGAAATCCTTCCGAGGTGCTCCATGAGCACTACTTCCCGGCAAGACATGTCGAGACCCTCTCGAGGTGCTCCACGAGCACTACTCCCCGATGAGGCAGTAAATCTTTCCGAGGTGCTCCACGAGCACTACGGCAAGGCATGTCGAGAACCTCTCGAGGTGCTCCACGAGCACTACTCCCCGATGAGGCAGTAAATCCTTCCGAGGTGCTCCACGAGCACTACTCCCCGGCAAGGCATGTCGAGACCCTCTCGAGGTGCTCCACGAGCACTACTCCTCGATGAGGCAGCTCTACTCGACATCACTGTTCAGTGCAATGCACCCCTTGTAGAGACCCTACCGAGGTGCTCCATGAGCACTACTCCCCGGCAAGCAACTCTACTCGGAATAACTATGCATTTCTCACTATCTCTTTACTTTTAATGCTCAAAACTCATTCCTGGGGCTCTAAAACTACGATGTCAGTCACACAATGCACAACATGAACTAAAATACAACAATCAAACAAACATCCCTACCGTTCCGTGGTGTAGGCCCGAAGGCAACAAATATACAATCCTCTACTTACCTGTCCGCTCGGATTTGTAGTTGCTCACTTCTAGCGATCAATTATCCGCTCAACAACCTAAAATGATGAAAACTTAAATTGATAAGTCACCAATAAACTCTAAGAAATTTCTAAACCTAAACTAACTAAAACTACACCACAATTCAACCTAAAACCACAAAACCCGATTTTGTACCCAATTTGACCGTCAAACTTCAAACGATCATATCTCCCACGTTTTTCAACGAATTTCGACGTGCCACCCCAACTTGGAAACCTCTACACGTCTACTATCCATTGAAATGCTTAAATTAATCAAACAAATGCTTTGGCCAGCCCGAAAATACCAAATACAGAATTGGCCCTATAGTGTTCTTAAACTGGTTTTTGTGTAACTTCCATCAAATCCTTAATTTAATCACCCAAACAACCTAAATCATCCATTCAACACTTAAATGATCCAAATAGGAAAGAAAATCCAACATTTAAACCCAATTTTCGGATTCCATGGTTAGGGTTTTTCAAACCCTAACCAAACCTCACTAAACTACCATAAAAACACCACAAACTAACATCTAATGGTATACAACTAAAAACCCACTAAAACTAACCTTGAAAACACCTTGAAAATGGAAGAATGGGGAGAGGAGAAGTCGGCTATGGAGGATGAGGGCTTGGGAGAAAAATCGTGAGGAAGAAGGTGGGAGAAAAGAAAGGAAATTCAAGCCATTAAATCCTCCCCTTTTCTTTCTTTTAAATTTTCTCCACCAAACCTTTTAAAATTACAATCTCACCCCACTTTACTTTCCCTTATGTCTTCCAACATGATTTCTTTTTCATTCCCACTTTTTCCATTCAATTATTTCATGTAAAATTCCTATTGGTTGATTTGCACAACATTTGACTTTTCAAACCCTTTGGTTTGAATGGTCAAACCACTTTTCTTCCATTTTGTTTTCCATGGAGTCCAACGTGATCTAACTCTCCCTCTCACCACCTTTTGACTTTATACTTGTCTCTTATTGATTCATGTATGTTTTGACTTTTCAACCCATGAAATGTGCAAATCTCCTCCTTTGTTCTTTTGACTTGTCAACCCTTTTATTTTATTTTGCATTGTTTCTAAACCTTAATTCACATACTTAGCATACCCTAGGTTACGCACATAATAGGAAATTTTCGGGTGTTACAAAGAGGGTAACCGGGAAAAAATTGAAGTGTATTCGAACGGATAATGGGGGAGAGTACATTGGACCTTTTGATGAGTATTGTCGAGAACAAGGTATTTTTCACCAAAAGTCACCTCCGAAAACACCACAATTGAATGGGTTGTCCGAAAAAATGAATAGGACATTGGTGGAAAGGGTGAGGTGTTCGCTTTCACAAGCAAAGTTGTCGAGATATTTTTAGGGTAAAACATTGAGTACGGTGCTACATGTGCTAAACCTCACACCATGTGTTTCCTTTAACTTTGATGTGTCAAACCGTGTTTGAAGTGGTAAAGATGTCTTTTATGATCATCTACGGGTATTTGGGTGTATGGCTTATGTGCATGTTCCCAAAGACGAGAGGTCAAAGTTGGAAGACAATACCAAGAAGTACGTGTTTGTCAGCTATAGGTTTGATGAGTTTGGATATCAGTTCTTTGATTCGATTAATAGGAAGCTTGTTCGTAGTCGAGATGTTGTATTCATGGAGGATTATACCATTAAATATATCGACAAGGTGGACAAGGAACACTCAAGCAAATGAAGAGATGGTTGACATGATTCTAATTCCAATTGCTCTTACCCCGATAATCACCAACGACATCCCAATTGAAAATCAAGGTATGGATTTCATGTTGGTAATCCTTTAAATACCAATGATTTTGTTGATGTTGATGTTAATTCTAGCGTTGAAGCTAATGTTGAAAATGACGATGAGCAAGAGAATGAAAATGGTAAGGAATTCATTTCTTCTAATGAACCAAGGCGATCTACTCGTGAAAGACGTCATTCGGTTAGGTACCCGTTACATGAGTATGTGTTTCTCACCGATGGAGGAGAGAACCCGAGAGCTTTCAAGAAGAATTGGAAGACGAAAACAAAAAGGAATGGATGGATGCCATGGAGGATGGGATGTAATCCCTTCGTGAGAACAACACTTTCGAGTTAATAAAGTTGCCTAAGGCAAGAAAGCCTTGAAAAATCAATGGGTGTATCGATTGAAACAAGACGAGCATACTTCACAACCTCGTTACAAGGCTCGGTTGGTAGTGTGATAAGTGTGTATTTTACACACTTATATATATTCTTTAAGACTTGAAATGAATAGTTTTTCTCGAGTGATTGGAATAATTTAACGATAATTGTATAAGTATGCAGAAAAGTTTACAAAAATAGGAATAGAAGACAACAAGAAGAAATCACATGCAGCGATTGATCTCCAAGAAGCATTCTGAAATCAATCGCTACAAACAGCAAAGAAGTCACAAGCAGCGACCGATCTCCATAAAATCCAGAGATCGATCGCCAACAGAAGAAGAAGGAGCGATCGGTCTCCATGCAAAGCAGCGATTGATAGCCACCATATCTTGAAATTGATCGCTGAAGACCAAGGATAGAAACAAAAGAATGAGCGATCGGTCTCCATGCAAACCCAGAGATCGATCGCCACACATGGAAAAGAAAAGAGGGAGAACCAATTACACAAACAGCCTGCGATCAGCGATCGATTTCTGAAGAGATGTCAGCGATCGTTTGCTGTACAATTGAAGGAGAGAAGCGATCGATCTCTATATAAAATCCAGAGATCGATCGCTGTATATCAAAGAAAGGAAGACTACACAATATTCCAGCAGAAAAGAGGTCAGCGATCGATCTCTATGCTTGGCAGAGGTCGATCGCTGAAGGCGTATCACCATTTTGGAAAGAATCTGAATTTTAATCTACACCGTTGATCTACAGAAGCAGTGATTATTAACCATCGATCTAAAATTGAATTAAACCTAGAGCTTAAACCTTTTATAAAGAGACTGAAGCCGTGAGCAGAGAGGCGCATTCTGGAGAGCCTGGAGACATCCTGGAGCAGCGGCAGAGAGCTTCACCGAGGCGATTTTCGGCGAGGAGCAATTCCGGCGACAGCTATTTTTTTATTTTCCTTTTATTTCTTCATTTTAATTATGCAACTCCTTAATATCGTTGTTTATTTACCTTTTAGCATGAACTAAACGTTTGTTCTAGGGTTTCGATGTAACCTAGTTATGATTATTTATTTTTCTTAATTCAAGTATTTAATTTCCTGTTCCTGTTCTGTGTTGAGTAATCTATTCTGAACGTAATGCTTAGGTTTGCTTGATCACCAAAACTAAGAACTTTAGGGTTGATTCGGGATGCGAGAGCGGAGAATTTAACCGTGCACTGAATATTTTGCCTTAAAAAGGATTCTAGGCTAGAGATAGTTAGGGCGTTTGAGTGGTAAAATAATTTCTTGTTCTTAATGTATTCAATTAATTCTCAGGATTAGAGACCGAGAGGTGATAATTCGTTAATTGAATAAGTTTATCTTTGCTCGAGAGAGATTGATAAATATTTTCGTGAAATTGCCATCAACACATAGAAATAGGATTTAACTATTTGAATTAGGTCTGATAAATAGGATTAGCTAAGTGAAATCGGAACCCTGGATTTTCTCAACATATAATCTTACTTCTTTATTTTAGAATATTTTATTTAAATTGTTCACTTATTTTATTTGAATTATTTTAGTTTTAAAAATCCAAATCACTAAATTTATTGTTTCTTTTCAAATTAAACTAGAAATTAGATATTCAACTTTTAACATAATTATTCCTCGTGGGATCGACACTCGTACTTAATACACACTTTATTACTTTTGCGACACGTGCACTTGCGTAGTACGATTTTTCGCAACATAGTGAGAAGCTTCTCGCAAAGAAAATGTATTGACTTTGGCGTGATTTTTGCTCCCGTAGTGAAAATGTAATTCATTCGTGTTGTTCTTGATTTAACCACTAGTCTTAATCTAGAGGTTGAACAAATGGATGTAAAGACGAATTTTCTTCACAAGGACTTACAAGAAGAGATATACATAGAACAATCAGAGAGTTTCTAAGAAAAAATGAAAGAATGCTACGTTTGCAAATTGGTGAAGAGCCTTTACAGTTTGAAACAAGCGTCACGACAATGGCATCAGAAGTTTAGTTTTGTAATGGTTGAACATGGGTACAAGATAAACAAAAACGATCATTGTGTTTTTGTGCGAAAATTCTTTGATGATGATTTTATTATTCTTTTGCTCTATGTCGACGATATGTTGATTGTTGGAATGAACAATTCAAAAATCAATGAGCTAAAAAGGACTTTGAGTAAGTCGTTTGCTATAAAAGATTTGGGACCGGCACGTCAAATCCTTGGGATTCGAGTCATACGTGATCAAGATGACAAGAAATTACATTTGTCGCAAGAAAAGTACATTGAGAAAATTCTTCGACGCTTCAACCTAAATAAAGCTAAAGCGATTAGTGTTTCTCTTGCTTCTCACTTTAAGTTTAGTCATAATCATTGTCCTTCTATCGATGATGAGAAGTTGGCTATGAAGAACATTCTGTATTCTTTAGCAGTTGGTAGCTTGATGTACGTTATGGTTTGCACAAGACCCAATATAGCGCACGCTGTTGGCATGATGAGTAGATATCTTTCGAATCCGAGAAGACACCATTAGAAGGCCGTGAAGGGGATTATGAGATATCTCAGGGGAACGACGGATCTTAGACTAACTTTGGGATGTGAGAAGCCTATGTTGGTTGGGTTTACGGATTCGGATTTGGCCGGAAGCTTGAATAATTGAAAATCTACTTTGGGGCATATGGTGACTTTTGTCGGGGGAACCATGGCTTGGCAATCTAAATTGCAAAAGTGTGTTGCTCTTTCTACTACCGAAGCCGAGCTTATAGCCATCATGGAGGCAACAAAGGAATTGTTGTAGTTGAGAAAGTTTACGATGGAAGTTGAGTTGAAACAACGAAGGTATATCATATTTTGTGATAATCAAAGTGCAATTCATCTTGCGAAAAATTCTTCTTTTCACTCGAAGTCAAAACACATTGAAATTCGTTATCATTGGATTGGTGACGTTTTGGATGATAAGATGTTGGAACTTGAAAAGATTCACATGGATGATAATGGATCGGATACTTTGACAAAGGTGTTATCGCAGAATAAGTTTGAGTTTTGTCGCTCGGTTGTCGGATTGACAATGCCTTCCAACTAGTCGGTCGGAGGAGTTTGTTTGGTTTTTTCCTCTTAGTTGGAGAGGCCCAACTTAATGAGATCTTAATTTTATTCTCATGTCTTGAATGATATGTTTAAAAGACTTAGTCTCATTTAGTGCGTGCATTCATTCATAAAAAACAACAAGAGAAGAGAGGAGAGAGAAAACAAAACTCATTTTTTAAATTCATTGCAGCAGCCGGAGGAGAATTGAACTAGCCGGAGTTTGCACCGTTGGATCGGCTTGCAACTTGGATAGCTTGTTTGTGACATCTAAGAATACATTCGGAACGGTGGAGATCGATTTAGGAGGCTTTTAAGTCTACCTGCAAAGGCAAAACGAGTCTGCATTGATTTGGGTACCCATTTTTTTGTCAAGATGTGTTGTTTGTTAAGATTGTTATTTGATCTTGATGAAAGTATTGTATGTCTCTAGTTTGATGATCTAGAGAGAACCTTTGATTGTACCCATATTAATTATAGTCGATTGTTAAGTGGCCTATACGGGTCTCGTGGTTTTTACTCTCGTCTTGAGAGGTTTTCCACGCTAAAAATTATCTTGCATTATGGATGTTAATTTATTGTTAGTTTTTTAATTTTTTTATACTCGGATTATTGAAAAGTTTGTTTTGAATCGAACTTCTGACGCTACGATCACTTTCCAATATCAGAGCACAAGCTAATTACACTCGGGGAAAGAAAACCTTATCTGCTTCAACACTTTCTGGGTACCCATTTTGAGATTTTCAGAAATAAGAGTATTCAAAGAAAATCTTTCTGGGCATTGATTTGCTTGCCCTTTCTCCCTCATCTACCAAACTTTATGTACATATAAGCAGAGGGCTACCAACAACTAAATTTGACTCAATTCCACACTTCACCACATAATCATGAACCTGACTACTTTCCTGCAAAGCTCTTAACCCAGCACTCCGTCTGTGCACTCTTACTAAAGTATACTCATCAGGAGAAAACCCCAAATTGGTGCATATCTGAAAAGCACACTCCCTAAAGTGCACTTTTCAAGCCTATTACCTGCGGAGGGAGTTTCAAAATGTTCAACTCTTTCTTTAACCCAGTCCGAGAACACAGAACTAGCACGAAAACACAACGAAGATGGAAATTTCTGAAAATTATATGATCAAATTAAAATGTACGATTCTATCTACGTATTACAAAACTTACATTATGATACATATTTGGCTGCGAAGTATGAAATTTCTCAATGTATCCACATCATCAAACAGTGACTGGTGTGGGAGCTGCAGGAGGAACTCGATTTTCTTCTGGAATTTCAACAAACTCGGAGAGAATTGCCCGGAATTCATCACCAGTAATTGTCTCCCTCTCGAGGAGGACATCGACAATCTGATCAATGGCCTCGCGGTTATTCCTTATGTGATCCAGTGCAATTTCATATGCTTTGTCTGATATTCTCTTGATAGCAGCATCGATGTCTTCCGCAAGCTTTTCTGACATGGAGTTCCTAGCCATCATTCTCATGATGACATCACCACTCTGCGCTGCAGAGTCCATAAGTGACCATGGGCCAATTTCCGACATTCCAAATGTTGTTACCATCTGCAAACATATGAAGTATAGCCTTTCATTACATCAGAGTTTTGCCAAACTTTTGATTCTTCCAATGGAAAATTTATCTTTACCTGTTTGGCCAAGCCCGTGATTTGTTGCAAGTCCCCAGCAGCCCCGGTTGTGACCTCAGGCTCACCAAAGATGACTTCCTCAGCAGCTCTGCCCCCAAGTCCTCCAACAATTCTTGCAAATAGTTGCTGCTTTGAGATGAGAGTCGGGTCGTCCGCAGGAATAAACCAAGTAAGTCCCCGTGCTTGGCCTCGTGGAACTAGGGTCACCTTTTGAACTGCGTCATGCCCTGGAGTCAATGTCCTGAGTGAAAAAGATGACAAGACATTTCACTCCTTGAAATGATCATCGGTCTATAATTAGTCAAAAACCAAGTAAATATCACCACAGATGAACAATGACCGAAATATACAAATGTTCACCATGAAATCATGATCTGAGTTATATGTGATGTTGACTATGTCTGTGATATATCTGTGATAGTACATGAACTAGAATAGGAATAGAAAAGTATTTTGTTTCAGCAAACTAGATAGTAGGACTCTCCTAATTTAATTGAATGAAAGTCATTGTATTCTCTAATTCTATTCAATTATGGAAGAAATCAACTTACCCACAAATGGCATGCCCGACTTCATGATAGGCAACAAGACTTTTGCTTTTCCCATCAGTCATCACTGTTCCTTCCATTCCCGCCACAATTCTATCAATTGAATCGTCAATCTCTTTGGGTGAGATTGCAGTTTTCCCACGCCTGCCAGCTAGTATAGCTGCCTCATTCAAAAGATTTGCAAGATCTGCTCCACTGAAACCAGGTGTTCTCATGGAAATGACATCAAGAGAAACATCGGCATCAAACTTCTTATTCGCACCATGAACCTTCAAAATCGCTGTTCTTCCTCGTACATCTGGAACATCAACAGTTACCTGCAATATAGACCTCTACTTAAGGTTTTGTCCACGTTAAGAAAAGGACATAATTCTCGATACTAAGTTATAGACTCACCTGTCTGTCAAACCGTCCAGGTCTTAGCAAGGCTGAATCCAGAATGTCTGCCCTATTAGTGGCAGCAATGACGATGATCCCAGTATTGCCCTCAAACCCATCCATTTCAGTCAGAAGTTGATTAAGGGTTTGCTCTCGCTCATCATTCCCTCCACCAATACCAGTTCCTCTTTGCCTTCCAACAGCATCAATTTCATCAACAAAAACAATGCAAGGAGCATTCTCCTTGGCTTTCTTGAAAAGATCACGAACTCGAGAGGCACCAACACCGACAAACATTTCGACAAATTCAGAACCTGAGATAGAGAAAAATGGCACCCCAGCTTCTCCAGCAATCGCTTTAGCTAGTAAGGTCTTTCCAGTTCCAGGAGGACCAATCAAAAGAACACCTTTCGGAATGCGAGCGCCGACTGCAGTGAACCTTTCAGGTTTCTTCAGAAACTCCACTACCTCCATAAAGTCCTGCTTAGCTTCATCAACTCCAGCAACATCATCAAAAGTCACCCCAGTATTTGGTTCCATTTGAAACTTGGCCTTAGATTGACCAAAGGTAAGAGGGAAGCCAGGTCCACCAGGACCACCCATACCCCCAGATGATCGCCTTGATAGTAGGAATAGGCCCCCAATCAAGATAAGCGGAAAAGCAAGATTCCCGATCAAGTTAAATAATTGAGAACCAGAGTCTTCTTGAGCATTATGTGCTGCAAAGTCGATATTTTTCTCCCTGAACTTCTGGAGGAGTTCTTGGCTAAGACCTGGCAACTGCACACGAACTCTTTGCACCCGGTTACCCAGTTCAGGAGAAACAGCCTCTACGATGGCTATAGTTCCATTCTCAAACAGATCTACCTTTTTAATTCTATCCTTGTCCAAATATTCCAAAAACCTAGAATAAGACATTCTGGAAGAGGAAACTCCTTGTTCATCAGCATTAGCATTTCCACCCAATAAAGCAGTTGTACCGACTCCTACATTTCCAAGAAACAACTTTAGGAAATATCTTCTTCCATCAATTTGTCTCGGGTTCAGAGATGCCTTTACCGCAGCTGCTTGAGGCCCCTTAACCAGTGACGGCAGATTCAAACATGCAGAAAGACGCCTACCATTGAAAACCTTACTCAAGCTAGATCCAGAACAGTGATTAGACAAACCATTCCCCACAACGCATGCAGATGATGCTGCCATAGCTGAAACTATAAGATAGAAACAGATACATTTTAGAATCTAATTAGAAACTTGCGACTCCTCAAATTCGAATACCTACGACCTATGTCAGTTTGAAACGTTCATATATCATAGTTTTTTGCGTCCAAAACTAGTTTATTAGTTCGTTAATGAGATATTCTAACTGGTTTTCCTGTCATAAGATTGTTAAATTTCTTTTCAGCCTCATTTCAATTCCTTTCTCGACGAAGCTTCAACCAGAAAAATTCACCAAAGTGGCCTGTGGATTAAAAAGATTACTGAGGCAAACTGCACAGTACGACCTCGAAAACAGGTCAAGATTTGCACATGACCACCTCCAAATGTTCACCAATCAGAAAATCTTAATGCGTAAAACCCGAAAGAGATTCACAGCACCCAACAACTATTGATTCTATGCAGTTGATTTTTCAGCAAAAAATAAACGACAGAAAGAAATAAAAAAAAAAAAAAACAACAACTTTTATAAGAAGCAGAAGCGGATCGATAAGAAAATCAAAGACGAAAGAGATACGAACCTTAGGACAGGTTTTTGCAACAAAAGAAGGAAAGATAGAGAGTGAAGGAATGAGCTGAAAAGCTCCTATGCACTGAAAATCCAATTCCAAGGTCGAGGAAGACGAAAGGCGAGGTGTTTACAGCATCTTCGAGGGAGTGGATGTGGTTTGGAAAATGCTGCGTGTCCTTCTACAAGTGGTCCAATTATCTGCTCCACCTTTTTTTTGTTTTTATTTATATTTTCTTAAGATTTTGTTCTTACAATTCACACTAGGTGTTCGTTGGAGAAATGAGAGACAGATATTGATGCAAATTTTGCCAAGTCTTTGATAAATTAGGTATGGGTAGAACCTGAATCGAACTGGAATCGGTGATTACATTTAACAATTTTGAGGTTGACACTTTGAGTTGTGAAGGTACGTAATCAATGGGGCCATAAGCCAGAGACCTGTTGATTCGCCGCAAAGTTGACGATGAGCGGCGGCCCTTGCGCCATTTGGTCGCACAATGAGAACCTGCAAACGGGGCAGTGGCCGTGACTTCTCACCCACGGCGCTATGCAATCTTCATGGAACATGTGTTGACATGGAGTTAGCGTGACCTCCTCTTTTGGCTCGAAATCTTCTAGACAAACTGCGCATCTTTTTCCGTCTTCCTCGCTCTCTTTTGCCTTCTCCGTCGTCCCGCTGGTGCTAGGGCTTTGGTCTCTGTAGTACAAGCTTATCCTCCTCGTTAATGTCTTTGGAACTGGATTGTACACCTCTTTTTTTAGTTTCTTTAACGCCTTTTCTTGCTCCTGGTGTGTTAATTTTGAATCCTCTCGGAATTGAACTGTCGGAGAGGGCACAGTCCATTGCCTTGATCTCGCGATCGCCTCCACTTCTGATCTGTAATCGTTGAGAAACTGTGAAATTCTCCTGCGACGGAAAATGAGAGAAGAAATATTACACGACGCGAATTTCAATCATTTGAAAATCAGCGAATCCTAGTGTGATTATTACCCGTCAGTACTAAAGAAGCCAGCTATTATCGTTGCGTCAGTTGGTCGCCATGGATTTTGCCGTGGAATTTCTCTTGCAGATTCAAATGAGCGAGAGGGCGGAATCACATGGGGCACATAATAAAATCGAGCCCTGTTAATCGAATGAGCTTCGTCTCTTGGTTCGAACCGCCATGGCCGAGGTCTAAGAGGGAAATAGCTCATGCTGCGTGTTTGATGTTTCAGAAGATCAATTTCAGAAGGTTAATCTCTCTCTCTCACCCACACAAGCTTTGTACTGAGGTTTGGGTGATTTGAAGAACATATTCTGTCTGTGCATTCTCTGTTAATCATCTTCCTTTCGCATGGCGTGTTATGGAGGACTCTGCCTTGAAGAAACCAGACGAGTTAGAGAGAAGAATCTTATTCTTTGTTATTTTTTCACACTTTCGGTCCCCTTTTTTCCATTGAAATTCTCATACCCTAGATGCTTTTCTATGCCAATCCAACAATGGTGATCCCACGCATACTAAAAGTCCTTTCCCCTTTCAAAAAAGCAAAAGAGAGAGAATGCATTCTTCTTGACGATTGCCCCAACGGACGTCCTGACAAGGAAGCAGCAGAAGTCCACTTCCGAGTCAGTGCTATTTTGAAGATCCATTTGCGGTCGCCCGGTGCCCAATGCGAAAGCCCGGTTCAGCACCTAGAGTCTCCTGCAGAAGCCTTGCTTAGAGACGAGGAATTCAAACTGAATCACGTAATGCGGATGCTTGCTAAGGTAGACCACAAACTTGAGCCGCTTCATACACCTATTTGTTGTCTCTAATGGCTATATCGCGGACTCCTGCTGATAGCTAGAGGGCGTCGGGACATCGAGAATCTCAAAGATGACTATAAGTAGAAGCTTATTTCACTGTGCAAACTACCTAAACTCATTCTTATTGACGTGCAGCCAATTTCTTTGTGAAGATTAGTCCATTCTCGTATGTTCAACCTATGTCTCTCATTTCAAGATTACTATTCGTGAGAGTTTGGGTATTCGTGCTTTAACTTTCTAATACTTCTAACTCTTGTATTGGTGAACAAAGAGTGATGACCATAAGAGCACCTCCAATGGAGGTGCTCTTTTGGTTGCTTGTCAGAGCTGCTCTGACAAGCAACAGCAACCATCGTTGCTATTTTCATTGAAGAGCAACGATAGTTGCTCAAGAGTTGCTTTTTTAAGCAACCTTCGAGCTACGCTGAAATTAATTTTTTAATAAATTTTATTTATTTTAATTAG
The DNA here is from genome assembly GCA_022432975.1 of Begonia masoniana. Taxonomy (NCBI): domain Eukaryota; kingdom Viridiplantae; phylum Streptophyta; class Magnoliopsida; order Cucurbitales; family Begoniaceae; genus Begonia; species Begonia masoniana. The sequence continues at coordinate 33,818,065 of CM039509.1, forward strand.
ATTAAATATTATATTTTGTAGGTCATACACAAAAAAATTATACCGTTGTTCAACGGCTAAAACTTGAAAAATTTTATTATTTTATATATTCTCACTTTTTCTATATATAAATACAAACATTGTTGTCCAAATTCATATTTTCTTCTCATTTTTCCTTCACAATTTTCTACAATTTCTTCATAATTTCCTTATCATTTTTCCTCAAATTCATATACAAATGGATTCTGATAACTCTTCGAATTTCAATCACCCAAATTATCAGAATCCATTTTTTCAAAGTTCTTCAAATATCCCTCACCCAATACCTCAAAATCCATTTAATCAATTATCCCAAAATTCTCCAAATTCTCAAATTCCACATTTTCAATATCATCAAGTACCGTCAAACTTTCAAAATTTTCAAAATTATCCATTTCAACCATTTCAAAACTCAAATTTGAGTTCCTTTGAGACGTCCCATTATTCGCCATTTGTCAAGTTTGCAAATTCACCACCATTTGATTCACCTGCCTCACACCAAACACCATCCACCTCTGCTTCTGAATCCCGACCTGGACGCAGTGGAGACGAGTTACAGAAATGCGTCTCGAATTGTTGAAGAGAATAAACCTCAAAAATCCAAACAAAAAATGAGGTGGAGTGAAGCAGCAAATCTACTTCTGATAAGCGGATGGCTCAACACATCTAAGGATTCTGTGGTTGGCATTGACCAAACAGCAGCACGCTTTTGGGACCGCATTGTTGATTACTTCAATGAAAATCGCAAAGATGGCCTAGCAGAACAAGAAATCAATGCAAGGACCATTGGAATAAGATAAATCATAAGGTACTACTTTTCAATGGCTGTTACCAACGAGTTCAACGAGCACGCCATAGTGGATGGTCCGATGACCAAATTATGGAGCATGCCCACCAACTGTATAAATCTGAAAATAGTGGCTCTCGTTTTATGTTTCACTACTGTTGGAAGATGTTAAAGGATGAGCCGAAATGGAATACTTCATATCAGCAAGAGGGTTCTAAGAGACAAAACTTTCCGAATCAGGGGCATACACTTCGTCATCTAATCCAGAGAAGAGTGACAATGAAGTATGAAGTGCGGCTAATTGGCCAAAAGGCAGCCAAAAGAAAAGGAAAGGAAAAAAAGAAAAAAAAGGTGAGTCTACTGAGTATTTGGAAACTCAATCTCGAAAAACAACTGCATTGGAGAAATTAGTGCAGATTGAAACTAAAAAGGTAGAAGATAAGAGAATAACAAAGTACATGGACTACCTCATTATGGATACGTCGTATATGACTGATCAACAAAAAAAAGATCACAAAATATTTTGTGATCATATTAGGACTAACATCTTGAAATTTTAATGTATTTTTTTTCGTAAGTTATTTAATTTATTTTTCGCAAGTTATGTAATTTTTTTCTGCAAGTTATGTAATTTTTTTCCACAAATAAGTGTTATATACAATTAATATTAATTTTGATTGTTTCCCAAACTATAATATTTGCTTCTTTTGTAAATATAAACTATTATATTTACTTAATTTAATAATATTATGATTATATATATGTAAAAAAAATTAATATTAAAATTAATATAAAATTATTTTATAAGCAACGGACTAGGGTTGCTATCATTAGAATGCAAAGTTGCTTAAGAGATGAGGTGGAAGAGAGAGAATGTAATTTATTTAAATAATATTATTTTATTTTATAGCAACTCCAACGGGTTGCTACCGTTGGAGTTGCTCTAAGAAGTCAAAGAGTAAGGCTTTGGTTGAAATCCGGACGATAAATCAATCATAATTAGAAGGTTTAGTGAGCAAGGAATCTTCACGAAGTAATCTTAAAACGCAGACGTAAATATGGTTGGCCAAATTGCGTTAACAACTTACTTATTTGCCTTCTATCTTATTCATTTACTTATTATTGTTGATACTGCTTGAATATCAAACTTAGCGTATCTAGTTAAGAGAGTTTAGGAATTAAGTTTGCAAGCAGTGGATGCTATAGCAACCACTTTGACTTGGATGGAGCAACAAAGGAGCTAGTGTTGCATTTCATGGAGAGGCAGAACATGCGGTTTTGGAATTATGTGGAAGGAAGAGATACAAATATGACGATATCTATACGAGAAATTGAAATCGGCCTTAGGAGCCATATTCCAAATTTCTTTTTCAGATTTTGAAAGCTTTGAGGACTCAGAAATGTATGAAGATGCTCATATGAAAAAAAAATAGTTGAGAATTGGATTGAACGATTGAAGAAAAGAGAAGAGTGACACCAAGAGCGAAAGGATAAGGCCATGGAGGTCGAGACTGATTTTGTGAATACACAGGATCAGATGCGGAATTAATAATCAATCCTAATTCTCTATTTCTTTCATTGAGCCGTGAACAACAATGATTCAAAAGAAAAACATTAACAATAAAGAACACCGAGAAATAACGTGGTTCATACACTAAATTCTACATCCACAGACGCAACCCATTCACTTTATTATTGATCGGAAGAAAATACCAAAACACTTTGGATTAGAGTTTTACAAAATCGATAAAACACCTATACCTAAGGCAAACACATAAAACTTATCGAGCTTACTTGTCGACGACTGAAATTACCTTATCGCCGGACCACCGAATCCTCATGCTGAAGAACATCGTCGAATCACACGAGATCTCCTTCATCGCTGCTCTATTTTCTCTCTGCCCTAAACCCCCGATCACACACTCTAAAAACAGAACCATCTTAAAATAACTAAATAACAAACTATCAGCTACTTAAGTGAACCGAACCCGGTTCAAACCGAACCGGTCCAGAAAAACCAGAATCAAACCTAACAATTATCTACCTTGGTTATGAGTTTTCCTCAATCAATAACAAAATAAATTAATTGCATCATAGGCTCATTCAAGAGCCTGAGATCTTATTTACCGCCACCATGCTTAAGAAACAATTAAACTTGGTGACTAACAACTCCTTGGTTAGTGCATCAACATGATTCCCTTATGTGAGAATCATTTTAACGATGATGCTTCGTTCCACATGGAATGCTGGATTCCTCATACAATGAATGGTGTTTTGGCTGTTACAATAAACAACTAAATTAGTACAATTAATACCCAGTTCAGAAGTTAACATTTTCAAGTTGACCGCTCCACCACAAATGTAGAATTGTACTCATGAGTTGATCTTCTAGTATCAAGGCACCTTGCATAATCCGCATCAACAAATCCAGCAATCGTACTTGTACCTGCATTCACTAAACCAAGATGTAAGCATGAATATAAAGAGATAGAAACATACCTCATAAGCCTTTTTAACGCTTGACCGCAAATTCCTCCAGAATCTGGTACTACCTTGCTCACAATGCTCATCCCATAAGGCAACTCTATTCTTGTGCCCATATTAGCAAACGTTCAACTTCCAACCATATCTTCACATGGAACTTTGCTCATGAATTTCTCCTCTTTCTGATCTCCATCACCTCTTTCTATTACCTCATAGAGGGAGTTCGACTTACTATGCTCAACTTCCAAGTTAGTTGTAAGTGCATAAGAAATTATATTAGCATACCCAAACTTCTAAGTCGATTTAATTACTCTCCTAGTTTGATCTCTAGTCAGCTGATAATCTGTAACATTCCCCACACTAGTCTCAACTTCAATCAGCTCAGTTTGAGAGCTATCACAACCTTGAGATGATATGTCAAATTGCTTATCTTCTTCACACTCCACCTCAACCTGCACGGTCTTCACTGTTTCAATAAGTTTCTTGTCCTTATCCTAAAACGGGAAACTTGTTTCATTAAAAACCACATCCCGACTTATCAAGGCTTGCTGATTTTCTTCAATCTTCCATAAGCGATAACCTTTGACATCATCTAGATATCCAAGCATAATGCACTTAACTGCACAAGGCTGAAGCTTTCCTTGCTTTATATGTGCATATGTCGCACAATCAAACAATCTCAACCTACTATAATCGGTCGGATATCCATGTCAAACCTCAAATGAAGTCTTAAACTCAACAGCAGTAGAAGGAAAAGATTGATCAAGTAACAAGCTATTTTCACAACTTTTGCCCAAAATAACCTAGGAAGACCTGAAGTAAGAAGCATACACTGAACTCTCTCAAGAATTGTCCTATTCATCTGGTCAACAAGTCCATTTTGTTGAGATGTGTAACTTACCGAATGATGTCTGACAATCCCCTCTTCCTTATAATATTTATCAAACTTGGCAGAACAAAATTTCATGTCATTGTCCGTTCTAACTTCTTGATCTTTTTACCAGTCTGATTCTCCACCGTCTTCTTCCATGTTACAAAAGTCTCAAATACTCGATCCTTTGTTTTCATGCAAAACACTCAAACTCTCCTAGAGAAGTCATTTATGAACGTCACAAAGCAGTGCGCTCCACCTTTAGACGGTGTCTTTTCTGGCCCCCCATACATCCGAGTGTATGTAGTCTAAGATGTCTTGTGATGAATGTACCAACCTAAGAAACTTCACTCTACTATTTTACCTAGGACGCAATTCTCACAAAAATCTAACTTTGATATATTGTCCTTACCGAGAAGGTCTCTCTTACTTAGCTCAAGAAGTCCTCTCTCACTAGTATGACCTAACCGAAGGTGTTAGATATTGGTTTTATCCTTCTACTCTCTAGAAACTGAACCAACCTCACCATCAACAGTGGTCCCTTTCGTCACTGTCAAAGCCCCCTTGGAAATTTCATAATTCCCTCTTCGAATTTTACCGTACAATCAATAGAGTCAAGCATGTCAATCGATAATAGATTTCTTTTTACCTAAGGCACATACCTCACTTGCTGAATGGTACGAACACATTCATCGAACATCTTAACCTTGATAGATCATTCCCCTTCAATTGTACAAAGCCTTGTTATTTCCTAACAAGACTTTTCATCCAACAATGCAATTAAAGTTTTAGAGCCACTCTTTTCTGGGTGTCATGTGAAATGAACAACCCGAGTTCAAAATCCACTGTTCCCCCGATTCAATCTTAGAAGCAACCAACACGTCTGAAGATTCATATCCATCAGCAACAACCGAAACATCCCCTTTCTCAGACTTCTTCTCTCTCATCTTCTTTTTCTGTTCATAGCAATCCTTTTTATAGTGTCCTTCCTTATTACAGAAAAAACAACTTCTTCCTTGCTTCGATTTTGACCATGTTTTTCCCTTAGAATTTCTTTCTCTAATCTCCGGTCTCTCTCTAACCGAGAGACCCTCTTCTTCATAATTTTCTTTTCTCTCGGTATGTCTCTGCAATTCCTTAGAATTGAGGGTTGTCTTAACCTCTGTCATGGTTAAGATCTCCTTACCATATAACATGGTGTCCACAAAATGCTCGTACACTTTCGGCAATGAGCTTAAGATTATTATGGCTTGATCCTCCTCGACTATCTTAACTTCTATGCTATTAAGATCCAAAATGATCTTATTGACGTCATCTAAATGTTTCCTCATCTCCTTTGAATCCTCCATAGTTTAGGTGTATAACTTTTTATTTAAGTATAACCGATTAGCCAAGGAGCGCTTCATGTACAGTGCCTCTAACTTCTTCCAAACTGAAAGAGCAAACCTCTCTTCGGTCATGAACTTAAAAGTATAACACTGCACATTTGATTCCACTTCGTCGCCATTAACCTTGTCGGTGATTTTCAAACTTTCTATGGCATCTTCATCAATTGCTTGTGCAAGTCCTTGATGCACAAGCAATACCTTCATTTTAATTCTCCAAAGGCTAAAGTCATTATCGCTCGTAAACATATCTACCTCAAACTTGGTAATCTCTTTAATCTCTTCTAAATAGAACCAAGACAACAGAAATAGCAAACCGAAGCAATTTAAAAAGGATTAATGAGAATGCAAAGAACAGAGAACTACTATGCACAATCCCAACACGCAAGCCAAAATATTCAATAATCAATATGCTATATATTTCTTCACCAAGGAAAAAATCAGAAACTCTAATGTGAAAAATGAATCGACAACCGAAACAAAAGCAAGATTAATTCAAAAAAGATTTTCGATTCAGAAAGATCAATTACACAGGCAAAAAATTAGTCTTTAACCAGACCACACACTGCTGATTTTTCTTAATACTAAAGTTAATTCAACAGTAACAAATTTAACAGCCGATATTAATTCTTAAATAGTACCGAATCAAGAACACAAATAGAAGTAATCAACAGCCAACAATTAATTCAACAACTAAATTAATCTGAAACTTTTAAACCCTTACAGAACCTAGAAAAAAATGAACAACAAGTATGATTGCAACATTTAACCTGAAAAACAAAACCTATTCTGTTACTTTTATTGTGAATAGAAAATTAAAAAAAAAAAAAAAAAACATAATCAACAATCTCAATAATATCTAAAGCACCAAAAAGATACATCATAGATTCAGAGATTAAAAAAAATAGACAGGACAGAGAACAATAATTAGGCAGAACCGATTGCTTTCTTTCAAGAAACCAAAGAAAAAACAGCAATTTCACTCAAACAGAATCAACAACACCGCTAACTCTAATATCTGAAGGTCACGAGTGAGCATTCCACGTTCACCGCACCAATTGTAGAATTAATACTCAATCCTAATTCTCTATTTCCTTTATTGAGTCGTGAACAACAGTGATTCAAAACAGAAAAACATCAACAATAAAGAACACCGAGAAATAACGTGGTTCGGACACTAAGTCCTACATCCACAGATGCAACCCATTCACTTTATTATTGATCGGAAGAAGATACCAAGAAACTTTGGATTAGAGTTTTACAAAATTGATAAAACACCTATACTATCATGGAAGAGGCTTCCATCAAGGACTACAAAGCTAGGGTACTAAAAGAAAGTGCAGTAGATTCAGGAGAGCCCATAAATACATGCCCAGTTAAGAAAGGATGCGAACGTGTCAAAAGCGGTTAGAGGAGAATGCTAATATAGCCAGCCATTAGGGGGGAGTGGTGAGGAGAAGAGAGAGAATTGTATTCAGTTTTATTAGTTTTCTTCTTTTACTTTTCTATATTGTTATCTTTGAAGAATAGCAGAACTTGTCTATTCTGTTAATCCATTGCTTCCACAACAAGTGGTATCAGAGCAGCTACGATCGAGGATGACGGAAACAAGAGCGAAGTCAGATGAGGAAAATATGAAGAAACTTACGAGGGGATACTAGGAGTTGCAGAAGGCTGTCACAGAGATCACCTCTCAGCTAGCTGCTTCTGATCAAAACCTCCAGAAAACTGCAGGCTAAGCATAAACGTTTATACCAATCCTTCAAAACATATATGCAAGATTCGACAGTGAAGCATGACACTATGTTGTCTTTATTGACAAAAATTGCTCAAAACAATCCAGAACCAGGGCAGAAACAACCTATGGTGACCGATCCTTGGCAGAAACAACAGGTAAGGGGAGATTCTCCTTCGCCGTCTTCAAGCACACCAGTCGTAGTCAGTGAATCTTGGCCGAGGCCGGCCGTAACCAGTGAGCATGAGCAAAAACAGCCAGTACAAAGTGGCCTATATCTTCCCCCTTACCAAAATAATCTGATCCCACCAACTCAGCAACAAAACCCACAGAATCCCTGGCAAAATCCGCCAGCAAGGTTGCCATTCTACCCACTGGCACTAGCAGAGCACCCACATTACAACCATCAACTCCTGAGATTTCTCAAGCTCGAACTCCTTTATTTTACTGGTGAAAATCCTCAGGAGTGGATACGAAAGGAAGATCGGTACTTCGACCTACACCGAACAGGTGAGAATCAAAAATTGGAAATGGCAGAACTATTCCTGCTGGAAAAAGCGGATGTGTGGTATCATGGGTGGGTCGTGACAAGACCCGAGGTGATGTGCCCCGGGGTCCGTGACCCAATCTCAAGTCGAGGTACGTCTTTTATCCATCTTTATGGTCTAATTTGTTTGCTAATTTTGTAGGTGACAACCCATTAGTTTAAAGGGGGAATTTGTCTTCCCTTAGACAAATTTATGTTTAAGTTTTCTTTGTTTAAGTTTAGGAAACTTAACTTTTGTGAATGTTGTCAAACTTTAGTCTTGCTTTTCTTTGGTTTGGATGTTGTAATAGTCTTTAGGAAGGTTAGGATGGATCCAAGACTTGGAGCAAAAGAAGACATTGAAAATCAAGTTGGTACATCTTTGAGACATTTCATCGAAAAGTTGGTGTGCAACAAGGAGCAAACGCTGCTTGGCCCATAAAGAGGAAGCCCATAAGCCCAAATGATATTAAAGAGAAGTTGGCCATTCAACCTTTAATTTAGCCGAAGAAAAGATAGGCCCACACATGAAGACTATCAATAAAGGCCCAAGAGGAGATGCCCATCCATGGAAATTGATTTATGGACAGCAGAATTAAAATCTAAGAAGAAGGCCCATACATGGAGAAACTAGTTAATGGGAAAAGGAATTAAAAGCCCAAAAGAAAGTACCCTTACCTGAAGAGTCATCAGATTTGAAAAGGGGTGGGAAGGAAGTCCATGCCTGAAGCCTCCAACGGTCATATTTGGCCCAACATCTTCAACGGCTCTTTGAGCATTCTTCTTCCTTTCTTTCCTAATTGTTCCTCCTCTGTATTTAAGCTTTCCCTCTGCCATTGTAAATTTTTAGAAAAAGTCTGTTAATATACGAATATTTGGAAACGGGTGAAGCGTTCTTCATCTCCAGAGAGCCTCGGTGGCTTCTCGTCGGTGCTCTTCCACAGGCGGTGCTTGGCACCGGTGGAATCCCCAGAAATTGTGTTCCGAGTCTGGGTTACTTGGGAACACTCTTAGTCGCTCCTTCGTTCCTCTCTGTCCATGAGTGGTCATCGGGGGAGATGGCGAAGCCTGCGCCCAAAGGCTGTTGTCTTCTCTTCGGGAAGTCATGCGCTGAGAGCTACCGACTTCGACTCCTCAGCCAGCCTCGGGTTTTCACCACCCATCTTCACCGCCGGTTTCTTCTGTGGAAGAAACATTGATACAGGGCTTGTGTCCGATGCTGGAGCTCTTTCTGTGGGAAGAAGCTTTTCCGATGTAGCGCTAATCTGACGTTTACCGGCCGGCAAGGATTCCCTTCAATCCAAACAGCGTTCTCTGAGTATTATTCGACTCACCCACCACTCACCCACCTCCCACTTCGACTAGTATCATTTCTCACCTTTACGCCATTTTCTGTTTATCTTCTCCTCAGTTTTCATCGTTTCCTCAGCGTGCTTCTCTCTTCTGTGTTTAGCTTCCGCAAATGTGATTCGAGTGTCACGGTTGGCACCCTGAATCCCATCACGAGGTCACCTAGAGAAAATTTACAACAGCTCTGTGCAAGCGATATATGGCTAATTCTGAATATTTGGAAAAATCCGATGAGCTTAAGGCTCAAGCACAACCTCACTTACCGGAAATGCTTGAGTCTTTATGGATTACAGGGTTCACCAGCGGACTGAAAGAATAAATAAGGGCGATGGTCAAAATAGCCCGATCATCGACTCAAGAACAGACAATAGAAGTAGGCGTTCTTCAAGAGTTAACGCTGGGGGTACTGAGCAGGGGGTGGAAACCTGTTCGTCAATTGTCTCACCCTTAAGTGGGCAGATTCACCTGGGGCAGCTCTGGTGACCACTCAACAAAACGAAGTAGTCACAGACGTTGTGAAACCGCTGTATAGAATTCAGAGGGTACCACAGGCTGATCTTCATTTAAAAAGAAAAATGGGTCTCTGTTTTAAATGTGATGAAAAGTATTTTGTTGCGCACGTGTGCAAAAACCGAACACTAAACGTTCTCATCGTTGATCCTATTGAGGACGAGAATATAAATTCCTCGGGTGATGAAAATTCGAATAGCACCCAAGAAATCACCTCCCTGGAAGTTTCTCTCCATGCTCTCACCGGCCAGACAACCAATTCTATAGTGAGGATATCTGGACAACTAGAACAGCAACAAATTTCAATCCTTATTGACAATGGAAGCACTAATAGCTTTATTGAGGAAAGGCTAGCTGTTCATTTTCGATTACCATCGATAGTCGAAAGGTCAGCTAATGTCATTGTGGCCAACGGTGAGAAGCTGGTAAGTAATGAATTGACGGAATCGGTGACGTGGAAAATGTTGGGCCTCCCTTTCACGTATCCGTTGAGGAACTTGAGATTTGGAGGGAGTGACCTAATTCTGGGCATTGATTGGATATCCGCACACAGCTCAGTAACGTTTGATCCACCACAAAACCAGCTGCTGATCCAATATGAGGAGAGCTCATTAACTATACCATACTCAAGCCCAGTGATCATAAGAGAGATACTCAGCCTAAAGTCCCTTAAAACCTACTAGAAGAAGCAGCCTTGTGGGTATATCGCACAACTAATTATGAGGGACATGGAACCCAAACAAAAGGGGCCACAGTGCATTAAGGCAATCATAAAAGACTTCACTGATGTCTTTACCCAACTGTCTGGTCTGCCACCAGAGAGAAGCCATGATCATCAGATCCCACTTCAGCCGAATGCAAAACCTTTCTGAATCGTACCTTATCGATGTCCCTTCTCACAAAAAACAAAGATTGAGAAACTGGTTCAGGAGATGTTGAGGGAAGGCATAATCATTCCAAGCAATAGTTCTTTTGCATCACCGGTGCTTCTAGTGAAACAAAAAGATGGGCAATGGCGGTTCTGCATCGATTACAGGCAGCTTAACACTCTTACTATCAAGGATAAGTTTCTGATGCCCATAATAGACGAATTACTGGATGAGCTTCATGGTTTGTCGATCTTCTCTAAAATTGATTTACGGGCTGGGTACCATCAAATCAGAGTTCAGGAAGAAGATTGTCACAAAATGGCGTTCAAAACACATCAAGGGCTATACAAGTTCAAAGTGATGTCATTTAGCCTCACAAATGCGCCGGCAACATTCCAAGCGCTCATGAATACTATTTTTCATTAGTATCTGAGAAGGTTCGTCCTAATTTTATTCGACGACATATTGATATACAGCTCTACATTGGAGGCCCATTGTGAACATTTGAGAGCAGTGTTGAGTATGTTGCAAAGCCAAAAATTAGTGGCCAAAGAATCCAAATACACGTTTGGTCAACAACAAGTAGGCTACTTAGGCCATATTATTTCCAACGAATATCAAACAACTACGAGGATTCTTTGGGCTGACAGACTATTATCAAAAATTTATTCGCGGCTACGGTATGATGGCGAGACCACTCACAACACTATTAAAGAAAAATGCTTTTGTTTAGAACTTGGACAACCGTTCGTTATTCAAACAAATGCTTGCAATGGAGGAATGAGGGCCGTGTTGATGCAGAATCGACAGATTATAGCTTATATGAGCAAGCCTTTTAATTCGAGAAACATGGGGTTATCGATTTATGAGAAGGAATTGTTAGCTCTAATCTCTATGGTTCAACTTTGGTGACATTAATTGGAAGGCAACAAATTTGTCATTAAAACATACCACCAGTCACTCAAATATTTGTTAGAGCAACGCATTACCACTCCGCTACAACAAAAATGGTTGTCCAAGCTGTTGGGGTTAGATTATCAGATAGAGTATAAACAAGGGAAGCACAATGTCGAGGCTGATGCACTTTCTCGAGACACTGCACCTCAGCAACCAATCAGTCCACAATGCCAAGTAATAACATTAAACACTCTAAACTGGATGAAGAAAGTCATCTCCAGTTATGAAGAAGATAAGTGGGCAGCCAATCTGATCACCCAATTATCTATTGACCCTTCTCAGGGGACTCTTTTTTCATTTACTAACGGATTACTTCGTTTCAAAGGCAAATTGGTTTTGGGAAATGGGAACACCATCAGAACCAAGGTTCTTAGAACTTTGCATGACTCGGCTGAAGGAGGACACTCGGGTGTCCAAGCAACACTCCATAGGGCCAAGTCTCTTTTTTGGTGGCCAAGGCTAACTACTGATGTCCATGTTTACGTAAAAAGTTGTGATATTTGCCAGAGGTGCAAACATGAACATGTGAACTATCCTGGACTTCTCCAGCCACTTCTGATTCCCCAGCATCCATGGACTCACATTGCCATGGATTTCATCGAGGGATCTGCCTAGCTCCCTTCAATCCAACTGCATACTGGTGATCGTGGATCGCTTTACTAAATACGCTCATTTCTTAGCCCTCCGACATCCATTTACCGCTATTCAGGTAGCAAATTTATTTCTGGATAATATTTTTAAATTACATGATATTCCCCAATCGATGGTATCAGACAGGGATCTGATATTTCTATCAAATTTTTGGCAATCTATATTTTCTTCACTGGGAGCGGAGCTTGACACATCAACAGCCTACCACCCTGAATCGGATGGCCAAACAGAGAGACTAAATCAATGTCTGCAAATGTGCCTACGCTGTATGACGTTTCAGAAACCTTCAGAACGGCGACAGTGGCTCCCATTAGTTGAATGGTGGTACAACACTACGGTGCAAACAACTATCAAAATGACACCTTTCGAAGCTTTGTATGGCCAACCACCACCCCGATTGGCCATGGGACCATACCAACAGTCTAAATCAGCGGCTACTGCTGGTTACCTCCAAGACCGACATGCGATGGATAAATTGCTAAAGGAGAACATTTCCCAATCTCAAAACCGAATGAAATTATATGCCGATCGAAATAGGACTGAAAGGAGTTTTCAACCTGAGATTGGGTGTATTTAAAACTTCAGCCCTATAGACTACACTCAGTAGTCAGCCGACAGGTGCAAAAGCTAGCTCCAAAGTATTTCGGCCCTTTCAAAATTATAGCTCATGTTGGACAAGTAGCCTATAAATTGGAATTACCAAATGGGGCGTGTATCCATCCAGTTTTTCACGTGTCTCTATTACAGAAAACCATTGGCAGCAAGGCTATCTCATCAGGAATGCTTCCTCCAGACTTCTGTGCAGACAACACTACCTCTGTTCCCTACTGTCTTCTCCAAACTAGAGTAGTAAAGAGAGGTAATTTTCCTATTACACAATGGTTGATTCAGTAGAAGGAGCGATCGATTTTAGACGCCACATGGGTGGATTCAGAGGTCATTACCGCACAATATCCTGATTTTCAACCTTGGGGACAAGATCAAACAGAGGGGGAAGACTGTCATGGAAGAGGCTTCCATCAAGGACTACAAAGTTGGGCTACTAAAGGGAAGCGCAGTAGATTCAGGAGAGCCCAGAAATACAAGCCCAGTTAAAAAAGGATGCCAACGTGTCAAAAGCGGTTAGAGGAGAATACCAATATAGCCAGCCGTAAGGGGGGAGTGGCGAGGAGGAGAGAGAGAATTGTATTCAGTTTTATTAGTTTTCTTCTTTTACTTTTTTGTATTGTTATCTTTGAAGAATAGCAGAACTTGTCTATTCTGTTAATCCATTGCTTCTACAACATATACCTAGGGCAAACACATAAAACATACCGAGCTTACCTGTCGATGGCCGAAATGACCTTAACGCCGGACCACAGAAACCTCACTCTGAAGAACGTCGTCGAATCGCACGAAATCTCCTTCGTCGCTGCTCTGTTTTCTCTCTGCCTTAAACCCCCGATCACACACCGTAAAAATAGACCAATCTTAAAATAACTAAAGAACAAGCCATTAGCTACTTAAGTGAATTGAACCCGGTTCAAACAGCACTGGCCCGGGAAACCAGAACCAAACCTAACATCAAATTCCTACGTAGCAAGTACACCAAGCTCTATAGACTATAGAGAGGAATTTTCTAATCTCTCCTACTCTAAAATAATATTTTAATAATCACAGTTATTGATATAAACAACATGAAATATGCCTATTCCTTTCATACTCTAACCAAATTCGTAATGCTATGCTAATATTCCTAGGATTTGATCTCATGATCTGACGCTCTTTGCCAACAATCTAAACTCAATAATCAACTCACTTTCATTGAAATAAAATTTTTAGTCACAATAATATACGAAGAATGTTATAGTGGAGTTAAGAGAAAGAGAATTAAGATAATAACAAATGAGTAATATTATGTTTGTCATATATTTTTACCTTTTAATAATTATTGTTGACGTCATACTCATTGATATAATTAATGTGATAAATTAAAAATAATTAAATTAATTCATTACTTATACCAATTGATGAGTGCTACATTAAAATGTGAGAATTAGAGGTAAGAATAAAAGGTAAATATAACATTATTCACGACCAACAACAAAGAAGTAAATGCAAATTAAATGGACTCGATCTTTTGTAATCTTTTAACCTTAATTTGTACTATTTTCTTATTTTTGAATAATTTGCTCATGCATGTTTCAAAAAAGAAATCACACTCTTGCAGTGTATGCAAAGGAAAAAAAAAAAAAGATTGAGAAATTTTTTTACCTTTCATTTGTTTAGATAGTACTTCATGGAAACTTTTTATTTTAGGTTTTGTAAGCTCGTAAGTCGTAGAACACGACAATAGAAAATTTTACTCAGAATTAATTCATGTTTAATAGTTCAATTTTAGAACATAAACACTATGATTGGCAAGATCCACCTAATTTTACAGTCATATTTGAACATTGTTATCACACAAGATTGAGTTGGTGAGCCATTTGATGGAAACCTATTTGGACTAAAATCCAAACAAGTACTTATGTTTATTCTATTTTTGATACATTAACTTAATCTAACATGCACATAATAAGTTTTATCCTATTATAAAATGCATTTAAAATCATGGCATGTAAATAAATGGATTCATTAACCTTACTTATAGAATTGATCTTATTTTAGTCTAGGAATTATGCAGATTTAGCAATATATTGCGAAGGAACATAAAGTTCGATGACTTTATCGAAATTACATTCTACACGTCGACCTCGAAAACACCCATCCATCCCAAAGAAAACACTTTGAATGGTACCCGTTATGCCACAATAACACAATTATAAAAGTTGTAAACGGAAACACTATTTTGATTTATTTATGTCTCCTCGGATGAAAAATGTAGAATAATGGTGACAATTGTGATAGGAAAGATACTCAACTAATCCATTAGTGTGGCCAATGCACTTTTGCTACCATTAAGTTAGCGGAAGGTGGGTGTTAATATCTTATTTTACGTTAATTCATGCGTCTCTAACTACGGGTTTATATTAAAGATAATTAATTTAAGCAATAACAAAATTAAGAGGAGAGAGAGAGAGAGAGAAAAGGGGGCGGTTGGGGAAGGAGGCGGCAGGCAGAGTATCAAATCAAAAACTGCTACTTGTCTTCAAATATGCGCGTGACATCTTTCATCCTACCAATACACTCACTCCTCTCTTGTCTCTCTGGTCAAATTTCACCCATTGACCACACCTCAAAACAATTATGATTCCTTACCCATCTCCTATATAATACCACCCGGTAGCTCGCCTGCCTCTTCAAACCATAGACCATCATTCTTCTCTTGATACACCGCCGTGATGACTGCCAAGGAGAGAGTGTTTGCGAAAAAGGGTGGCGGAGGAAGCGACAATGGCAAAGAGGTGCACTTTAGAGGGGTGAGGAAGAGGCCCTGGGGGAGGTACGCCGCCGAAATTAGAGATCCGGGGAAGAAGAGCCGGGTCTGGCTCGGCACCTTCGACACTGCCGAGGAGGCCGCGCTTGCCTACGACACCGCCGCCCGACAGTTTCGCGGCGCCAAAGCGAAAACCAATTTCCCCTTTCCCGACGAGGATGTTTCCGAGCAGAAACTCAACCAAAGCCTAAGCGCAAGCAGCACCGACGAATCCTCCTCGTCGTCAGGGCCGGAGAGAGGCACGGCTACGGGTGAGATGACGCGATCATGCGCAGGTCGGTTTAGGGGGTTCCCTTTCGTTCAGCCGCGGCAACCCCACGTCGTGGTTGGTTGCGGTTCGGCGGCTGGGCGCGTGGCCAATGCGCATCCGATTCTCTTCGTGACCCAAGGCTATCCGATAAGGTTCGACCCGGCCACGATGGATTTGACAACCGGTTTCGGCGGCGTGGTCAGGAATGAGACGGAGACATCAACCCGCGCAGATTTCAAGCCGGCGAAAGTGGTTAACCTCGATCTTAACCTTGCTCCGCCCATGGATGCCTAACTTCTGACAAACTTTGCGTAATCAGCATCGCAGAGAGTAGTGACGAGATTTACTTACCCTTTTTTAATTGCAGCTGGGAGAAGATGTTAGAGAGATCTTCTCCAGAGTTATTGTAACTTGTAATTCTTACTAATCACAGTATTTTTTCTGCTAAATCTTGGCCAATAAAGAACTGGATCATTTGCTGCATTTTTCAGACTTTTCCGATGCGTTTAGGTTCATTGAAATCTGCGGATTGCACAGAAATTTACTTTACCTTAACTATAAAGTCACGAGCAGGACAATAAAATGAGATCCACAGTATAATTCCGTGTTGACGCCCTACTTTGCAGTCAACGTCACCTCTGTTTCTTCGCCGTCTAATTAATCCTCGTCTCTTTGATTACATTAAAGACGTGAAGATTAAGAATCGGACAAACTGGGACCCACTCACGACTAATTAAAACCCCTCCATTTCAAACCCAGATGGCCCGGTTCGGTGGGTCCCATCTCTAGCGGAATCTTCGGCGAGGTTCGTCTTATCTGGTTCCCACAGGCGCGCGTTGCCCTGGAGGCAGCCGTTTTAGATCTGCCACGTTTGTAGACGACACCCCCCGCCGCCATCACCGTCTAGTTGGATGGCTACACTGTGGGGTCCACGCGTAAAGAAAGTTATCTGTTTATCCTCCACGTGGCAACTGGTCAGGACCTTGACGAAGACGTGTGGGCGGCCGGTCCGCCCACCGTCCAAACCTTTATTGCTGGGATCGAAGCGGTGCCGTATGATAGCAGCCAGCAGGCGCAGCGTAAAGGCAAGATATTAAAGTGTGGTGCGAGGTGGTTTACTGGCTCTCTCTCCGAATTTGCTTGCTTCCTTTATCACATAACCAAAATACAGATCTAATAAAATAAAAGCAATAATCTGAAATTTGTCACGTATTATCGTCTGATTATATTATGTATAATATTATAATCTGTATGATATGATTGGGCTACAGCTGGTTGCCTTGTCACTTGGCCACGCCATATTTCTACTCAAGACTAATAAATGCCAATAGTTGGAGTGGGGATGGGGATGGGGATGGGGATGGGGTCCAATTGTAGCTTTCAGAAACCCAGTTTATGAGCCTTTGGTATGATGAGCTTCAGTGATGAGATTAAAAATGGAGCGTACAGAAGTCTTCGTCTTTACCTCTTTGAGAATAGCATGCCCCAAAGGAGCATCAAAAATGGCGAATAATCGTAACTCATAATCCTCAGATAGCGATTTAGGCGCCCTTCGGGCTACCCACGCAGCCCTGGGAACGTTGCTAGTTGTTGCAAATCTGATGGCGAAGCGGTGCAGAACTTTTGCACTTTGTGTGTGAAGCGACGACGCTCAGTCAACGTTCATAAACTTGCATGCTTATTATTAGATTACTGCATTTTATATGTCATGATTTGTACTATTAGTTACTCGTTAGGCCTAGGGTTGAAGGCATACTTCCAGTAATGAAGAACTGAAAATTAGTCTCAGAAGCAGGCTTGTCTGGATCGAGATGCGGGCCATCTAAACTAGACGAAAGAAGATTTGGATTCGGGAGCAGATGTTCGGAACAAATGAGTCAGCAACCGGTCGTAAAATATTGCACGGAAACTTGATAATTCTCGAACTCAAAAATGGACGGAGAAATGAAATAACAACAAAATAAAAAGTGCAGATAGGTCCGAAAGTTTATTCTAACTTTTCTACTCCCAAACACTGTTTCTTGTTAAATTGATAAACGGTGACATTCCACAACTTCATAGGTAAGCTGCATCCATCAGAAAAACTAGCTTTTCCAACTCTCACGAAAAATAAGAAATCTTACACAAAATCAAACGATTAACAATAAGTAAGTTTTCGCCAAGAAACACCGGCACACTAGGGTTTTGTATTCATCAAAAGTAAAACTGTACTCCAAACAACCAAACTCTAATCTAATAGTTAACTATAAAGAACCAATTTGAAATAAATCGAAGTTATAATTAAAACATAATCAAATTAACTTAAAATAAAATTGCAGCTTAGGTAAAAATAAGTAGATTAAAATGATGTAATCTGTATTGATAAAACGATGCGTCGACTAGTGGTTTTAAACGACACAGTGTTTCACAGGTCAAGAGCGTGATTTCTAGTTCTAACCGTTGCAAAAGAGCTGTTATGACAAATACCCAATTTGAAATTTCCGACCGTTAGAGACGCAGACAGTAAGTAGTTTATACGACTCTTCTCCTCGTAAATTTCCCCCTGCCTTCTTCTTCCTCTTCTTTAGGTCTCCGATCGTCTCTTCCCCTTGCCTTTTCTGTTATAACTTTCTATTCAAGATTTTGGCGGAATTAGATACCTATGGCGGCGGGTGATGAACCAGATAGCGCCTTGACTACGGTGATAGATGAGACTTACGAGTTCTCTGCGCCTCAATTCTTCGATTTTATCAATGGAGAGTCTGAACAGTGTCAGCGCCGGGTAGAGCTCTGGTTCGATACCGCTCTCGGCTGTGCTCCTTCCCGTATGCTTCAGACTTTTCCCGCAATCTTTGTTGAATTACCTTCTTTCTTCTTGCTTTCATTTTAGGGTGTTTGGAAGTTAAACATCCTCCTCGCCATTTTTTTTTATTCAGATGGAAGAGGACGTTTTAGAATTTCACTATTGCATCAGATTAGTTTACTATCTAATTAGCAAAATTAAAAGATAAATGGAGAGAGAGTAGGATTTCGTTATGTGGTACATTTTTACAGTCGCAAGCCAATCTGTATAATTCGGACATAAATTGCGGCTGGAAAGGCGTTCAAGTTATTATACATAAATTTTCATTTTAGGAAATTGATATATATTTTTTTAAAAAATTTTCTGCAGCTTGTATTCCGAGGATTAAGACTGGTAGATCTATTGATGTAGAAAGTTTATGCACTTTCAGTGAAGTAGAGAAAATGCAGAAGGTGCACATCTCTCTGTTTACCACTCCAGTTTCGGGATCCAAGTCCCCTGGTTTTCTGACTTTTATAACTTTACAGGGTGTAGAAGGTTTGAACAGTAATACTACGGAAGATCCTAACTCTCAAACTGACTCAACGTCTTCTGAAATCAAGGAGGAAGAAGAGCTGAATCAAAGAGTTCTTGTTGTGGTATACAAATTAATCTTTACTGAACTATGCTATCATAATTGTTATTTGGGGAAGAAATATTCTCATGTTCAGTGGTCTTCTTCCAGGTTCCCAACCAAGATGAAACCAGTGAGGATTGTAAAACGAGGAGCTCTTGCACTGAACAAAATCCAAAGTCTGTTGTTCCTGTTAGTAATTCAATTAGAAGAGCTGAAAATATACTGTCCTCAAACATTAGAGAGAGCGCTGCAGCTATTCCAGTGGAAGGTGATGTTTCCACTCCAAATCCAACTTTGAGAACTCAAAGTCTAGCCAATTCCAAGAAGCAAACGGCTAAAAAAATAGCATGTCTTGTTAAGAATCCGTCCGCATTGAAACCAAAAAGCCGGTTACAATCATCTCAGAGTAAAAACAACAAACCATGTAGCGTAAAAAGGTTAGTTCTTTTTTTGTTTGGCTAAGTTACTATCTCTAGAAACAATTAACAGTCAGATTACTCAAGGAAAAATGTATTTTCGTAGGGACACAAGTGTGCAAAACGTTGTTGCAACTGCAAATTTGGCTCAAGAGAACCAAGCTATCAAGCGTCAGAAATTGGAAGAAGGCCGTTCTAGACAGGTGACTGACTGTTCTGTTCAATCAGCCATTTTTCCTGAAATGTCTTCATTTTATTTGATACTAACCATTGAATTTTTCAGATCCTTAATATCAAACCCCCTAATCTCCAACACAAGTCGAAACTGGGTCTTACCAATGGCTCTTCAATCAATTCTTCTTCTTCTACTGCCAACAAAACTAAGAAAGAAGACAGGAAGGTCCGTTTTGTCTCACTAATTCATGAGATACATTTTCAAATTCATCAATAGAGCTCATCTTTTCTTTTTTTTTTTTTTGAAATGCAGATCTATGTTCGGGATCCAGCCACACCTTTTGTTTCAGCCGCAGAAATGATGCAAAAGTTCCAATCAAGTACCAGAGACTTGTCACTGCCACATGTCAACATAAATGTATCGTCTCATCCATTCCAAAATCAAACAACAATCCTCTGGTTTGGCAAAATGTTCCTGTTTCTTTATAATGCTCAGTGAATGTTGTCTCTGTGGTTCCAGATGAAACCTAAGCTGACACTTACAAGGCCCAAGGAACCTGAACTTGAAACAGCTCAACGAGTTCGCTCAGTCAAGGTGAAGAGTACTGCTGAACTAGAGGAAGAGATGATGGCAAAGATGCCAAAATTTAAAGCTATTCCGCTAAACAAAAGGGTAAATTTCACTTTGGGACTCAAATTTTAAGTATATCTATACTCATTTATGGAGTTTATTTTTGTTTTATCCTTTACAGATTCTCAAAGCTCCAACATTTCCAACAATACCAAGAAGTACACTTCAGTTACCAGAATTCCAGGTGAGAGAGGAGATAAAACTTGAGACTATCATCTGAAAGAAAATTCACTTGTTATTAATTTTTCTCAATGAACGAGCAGGAATTTCACTTGGAGACTGAGGCCAGAGCCAACCAAGCTGCAGAATCATCTTCCATAACCTCCACGGAGTTGCATCATCAGGTCTTTCTTTAACCTGTCATTATCATGTGTTCTCTTCTCTCAAAAAATCTGTGCGGTCTTGTTTTTTAACTGGCTTTTTGCGTGCATAACAGAATAATAAATGGAAGCCTCATCTTACCGAACCCAAGTCCCCTGTTCTCCAAACTTTACTGAGGGCCCGCCCTCCAAGAGTGAAAAGTTCTTTTGAACTTGAACAGGAGGAACTCGAGAAAATACCTAAATTTACAGCGAGGCCCTTGAATAAGAAGGTACCCATCTTCCCTCTTTAGTAAAACTACAGGTGAAGGCCAACTGTTGCTTTTAATATGAGTAAACTTTATGATATTTTTGCAGATTTTTGAGAGTAAGGGGGAATTAGGTTTGTTTGTTGCTGATCTATTCAGTAAGGTTGGTATTCAAATGAAAAGTGATTATGTTTGGAAATCAAAATGCAGTGATCAAGTAGCCTTTCTTCTTCTTTTGTAGCTTGCCTTAAGTGCTGAACCTCGCCGAGAATATCAGTTTCCTAAAAACACAAAGCCAAATCCATTCCATCTTCATACAGAGGTACCACTCAGTTCTTTTTGTTAAATACTTCAACTGAATCTACAGCATCTTTTATGAGTATCTTTTATTGATGACACAGGAAAGAGGGGCTGAGAAAGAGAGAAGATTTTTCGAAGAATTGAACAAAAAGGAGCGTGAAGATAAAAAAGCTCGGATTCCTAAAGCTAACCCTTATCCTTATACTACTGAATACCCTGTGGTATAGCACTGATTGCCTTTTCTCTAAATATTTTGGCAGCAATAATTAAAAGATGTTTTTTTTTTTTTATTTTCTGACTTGTTGTATCTTTGTCAATCCAGATTCCAGCAAAGCCAGAGCCTAAGCCTTGTACAAAGCCAGAACCTTTCCAGTTGGAAAGTTTGGTGAGGCATGAGGAAGAAATGCAAAAAGAATTGGAAGAAAAACAGAGGAGAGAGAAAGCAGAGGCCGAAATGAGGATTTTTAAGGCACAGCCAATTATAAAAGAGTAAGGCAATTCCATGAATCCTCACTTCCTGTGTTATGGGAACAAAAAATGACCAATTTTCAATTGGTCTTTTTAACGCCAGGGACCCAATTCCGCTACCAGAGAAAGTTCGGAAGCCTTGTACAAAGCCAGAACCTTTCCAGTTGGAAAGTTTGGTGAGGCATGAGGAAGAAATGCAGAAAGAATCGGAAGAAAAACAGTGGAGAGAGAAAGCAGAGGCCGAAATGAGGATTTTTAAGGCACAGCCAATTATAAAAGAGTAAGGCAAACTCTTCCATGAATCCTCACTTTCCTGTGTTATGGGAATTATTTTCAATTGCTCTTTTTAACGCAGGGACCCAATTCCGCTACCAGAGAAAGTGCGGAAGCCCCTCACGCAGGTTCAATCGTTTAACCTTCAAGTCGATCATCGAGCCGTCGAGAGAGAAGAATTTGATCAGAAGGTGATGATCTAAATAAAACACAGGTTCTTGTCTAAAACATGTTGTGTAATTATATTGTACTGTGTTGTTGTTGCAGATCAAGGAGAAAGAAATGATATATAAGAGATACAGAGATGAAAGTGAAGCAGCAAGATTGGTAGAGGAGGAGAAAGCATTGAAACAAATGAGAAGAACAATGGTTCCTCATGCCAGACCAGTGCCTAATTTTGGCAATCCATTTCTCCCCCAAAAGTAAGCAGAAACTCAGCTTATATACACTAGTTGTAGTGTAGTGTTTCTTCCTAGAGCAAACTAAGAACGTAAAAAACTAAACATCACAGATCCTGCAAGGAAACGACCAAGGCGAAGTCGCCAAATTTGAGGGTGCTCCAACGAAAAAGAACCCAGAAATTGATGAGATCAGCCATCTCTGGTGCTGCATCTCAAATGAGGTAGATGATGATCCTTCGTTCAAGTACTCTTGAACCTCTCTCTTATCAGCTAGAGCGTATGAGAATTCATTTAACTAAGTAATGAAAGTTGATTTATTTTGCCGTGAAAAGTATGAAACCTTTTTGCACAGACACGTTAAAGCATTCCCAATTTTTGGAACAAAATGGGCATAAAAACCACTTGTTCTCTCGCATGATCCGACCCACACACCTAGGCATATTTACAAATCAAACAAAGTGGAGCAAAATCTAAATTCTTTTCAATTGGCTGCTTACACTTTGGACAGTGCTTGGAATTAGATAAAAAAAAAGAGAAATAAATAAAAGAAAAAAATAACTATATATGTCAAAATATTTATTTTTTGATGTTAAAATTCATCTGTGTATCAGAGTTTTCCTAAATAATGAAGCAAAACGATACCTAATAATAATAGTCCAGACACTGAGTTATAAGATAAGAAATGATGTTTAACTTGGGTTCAAATCCAGCCAAGTCAGTGTGGGCCGAGCTAAGGGTGCAAAACCGGTTTCGGTTCGGTTTTGGGGTGGAACCGAAACCGAACCGATCACTTTCGGTTTCAGATTTATCGAACCGAAACCGATATTTTAACTTACCGAAACCGAACCGAAACCGAACTGAAAGTTTCGGTTCCGGTTCCGGTTCGGTTTCGGTTCTACAACCTATTTATATATAGTTATTATTTTTTTGTTTCTGTCAATTTTGGTATAAGAGAAGGGTTATGAGAGAGAAGAAGAAAAGTTTGGTGAATGAAATGGAAAGATTTCTTTCACCGTTTAAAAATATTGATGAAAAGAAATAAATGTACTGGAATCTTCAATCCGACCAGAATGTCTTGCATAACAAACATCAGTCCTGCTATTGGCATCATCAATCATGGCCTTGTAAATGTTCCATTGCCTTTTTTCCTTATCTGTAATCAACCACTATTTTGCAAAATCCAAGATTATTTGACCACAATATTTAACATTCTTATTAAAGCATCTTTATCATATTCAACAAGGTTTTTCCAGTCGTTCATAACATAATAAAGAGAGATATGGCAGTAGGCAGACACATGGTGCAATGGAAAAATAAGTCACTTGTGACCTTATGGGCTTCCAAGATAGTTTTTGGCGAGCAAATACCCTTAGACTTTGCCCATGCACGAGCACCTTCACCAACCATGAATGTTATGTTTTCGACAAAATTAGAAGAACATAAAATAG
Source organism: Begonia masoniana (assembly GCA_022432975.1). Lineage (NCBI taxonomy): Eukaryota > Viridiplantae > Streptophyta > Magnoliopsida > Cucurbitales > Begoniaceae > Begonia > Begonia masoniana. Next base: position 33,841,953 of record CM039509.1, read on the forward strand.
TTTTACAGCTAAAGCTAAAACTACTGCTTGACAGGCAGAAATAACATAAAATAGACTTTGGCAATATTCAATACAGGGAGATATCAAGCAATAATTTTGAAATCAAAAGATTAATTGTTCTTCAGCAAAAGGCACTTTGCAAATCATCACAAGAAAACCGGTGATAATTTTAGGTTAAAATACAGAAACGGTTTGGTTCGGTTTTGACCGGTTTTGACCGATCCGAACCGAAAATCGAACCTAAAAAATCGGTTCCTACAAAAATCAAACCGAAGTTCGGTTTTCAAACGGTCAAAACCGATCCAAACCGAACCGATTTCACCGGTTCCGGTTCGGTTCACCGGTTCCGGTTCGGTTTTGCACACTCCTACGAGCTATCGCGGAGCTCTAAAGAGCCAAGCAATGCTCAGATAATGTACGACAATTATGAAGAAATTTAAAGGGGGACTATGATCAATTAGGAGAATATTATATTTTCAGAAATCAAGCATTTAAATGATCTTATTATCAAACAAGTGACAAATTCTCAATATATACAATTTTTTTTAATATAATTATATAATTTAATTGGAGACTTATTATTTTACTAATTATGTAGCTGATCAATTGGGTAATATACAAACTCTTTGAGCCAATCTTTATAAATTGTGCTAATTCTAGATTAAGTAAAGTTGGATTATGCTTAAGTCGAGATAACTCGGTCTTTTAACACGTAAAAATCTTCATTTTGTTGAAAAACCGAACTGAAAACGAAAAAGAAAAACGAGAAAAAGTGGACACTAAGATTTACGTGAAAACCCCTAGACAGAAATAAATCATCATCAAAGACAGAAATAACCTGTAGTATTTTTCAGAAGTCACCTCACAAATGCTACTATTTTACCTGCAAAAAAAAAAACTTCTATCTTGCAGCATGTTATTAACAGACTTAATTTGAAAGGGTATTCTGCAATGAGAATGTCCCGCGTGCATCTCCGAGTAAAATCGATGCCTCTACACCCAAGGAGAAGCTCTTGCCAACGCTAAAAGGCCCTTTAACCGTGTCGTTGTAAGTAATGCGTTTTATAAAAAGTCTTACCACTCCCTCCAATGGTATTCAAGCAAGATCAATTTCATTCACTTGCACTTCTTTCATATTTAACAATTATTCATAGTATTAATAAGTCAGCCCTAAATGTTCAAGGAACAAATTATAATTTTTTAGTGACTTCTTCATACTCTGAAGAACACACACAATCAATTAGATTCAATACTTTGAATGTGATTAAATTTGAAGGTTATTTCAGAGGTTATTTAACTAAGAATAAATCAAAATAGTAGAGCACAAAATCTTCGCAAAACATATAAGACATTTGATAAATATGATTTTGTTTCAATTTAGCTTTTAAAATTTAAATTGTTTCACTAAATTTACTTTCCCCTTGGTCTGCAAGTGCCTGATCCATATCATTAGAAGCACATGGTATCATAATCATGATCTACTACAACATATTCATTCGTTGGAAGGCTCTTCCCAACACAACTCTATTCCTTGATGAAACTTGACTCCAATTTTTATCAAACACAGTTGTAGGGAGAAAACCAAACCTTTGTATGCTAATATTTGAAGCCAAACATAAACATAGCTAATCAAACACTCAAAAATCGTTGATTGCTAAATATCTTACCTAAATACAGGGGGGAACATCAAGGCTCCTTCACAACTTATTCAACTGAAAAAGGACAACCTACTTACAGATACAGTCATTGCACGCCTCAGATCCACCGGAGAGTTCGTGCTCCTTCTAACCACCGCCCCCAGATCCGTATTTCTTGCCAAACACGAGAACCTGCAGCTTATCATAGCCAGCTAGCACACCAGCACCGGCAACGGCACGCAATATGTTTGCTCCGGCACCTTTGAAGAGGGACTTAGCACCTTCTTTCTGGACGATTTGGTTGAATGCATCCATTGAGCTTTTGTATTTTACAGCTTCTCCGGAGGTCATCATCATCCTTCTTCGGACAGTGTCAATTGGGTAAGAGGCCAATCCTGCACCTATTGTGATACCCCATCCAAGCAAGAAACTAGCAAGGAAACTGTCCTGAAGACACCAAGAGTCCAACACCAAAAACTTCAAAAATCAGGAAAAGAAATGTTTGACTCATTACTTTTACCGTATGGCTACTGAATTGAGTTTAGAAACAGTGGTAATTGCAACCATTAAACTTGCAGACACATAAAAGATGTCTTCTTTCTAGCCATAAAAAAGAAAACCCATTTCTGCTAAAAGAAAAAGAAATACACAACACGAGGATGAGCTAAAAAAATCAAAGCTCAGGACTCAACTTTCCAATGAGTTCACTGTATGGCCTAAAACTTAGCCCACAAAAACGAAGTAATAACAAATAGATGATCAGATTATAGACAGATCGGGCTTTTCATCTTCAAAAGTAACTTCTATTGCTTCTATTCCAGATATACCAATAAATATAGTGGGCAACCATGTAGCCCACACCCCCACATCACCCTAACTCCTAACATTTACTAAACTACTCATACATCATCCAACATTTCCTTAGCCAATTATCAACCAATCTTGTCTCCCAAATCCAATAAGTTGGGCAATTTTGGCCTCCTTGTCTCTAGGCATTACATGATCTGTAAATTCCATTTCTACAGTGAAAGGACCAATCCATAAATTACACCAGAAAGATTCCTCGCTTCCACTTCTGAACAAGATATTGATTTATTCTGTCAACAACCCATACGTACTTCACTGTTTCCCTTAACTCTATCACTCTTTTGGCAAAAAAAAAAGACTTAATTCAAGATCAGAAATAGAGTTAAGAAATGAGACTGAAAAAGGAGTTTGTATCAAACTTTATCAGATTAAAAAAACAGAATCTAACTCAAGAAAAATTAGGTCTACCTCTAGTCCACCAACCAGAACCACCGGTTTCAGAGAGTCATACATTCCAAAATAAAGCCCCCGGTACACAATAATTCCAATGCATGAGATGTTAAAGCCACGATAAAGTCCAGCAATGCCATCCGATTTAAGTGTTTTCTTGTAAACATCAATTAAACCATTAAACTGTCTTTCGCCGCCCTTTTTAGCAGACTTGGCATCATTTGCCAGACGTGTTCTAGCATAGTCCAAGGAATAAACAAACAAAAGAGAAGAAGCACCAGCAGCGCCACCAGATGCCAAGTTCCCAGCAAACCATTTCCAGTAACCATCTCTGTCTTTTTTGAAGTTGAACAGCCTTTTGAAGTAATCCTTGAAAGCAAAATTCAAGGCCTGATACACATTTGTAAATAAATGTTTCAACAACATTAACATAAGCACTTAAAAGGCAAAGACAATCAATGAAGAATAACAATTCAATAATGACTGCAAATGTTGATTTTGCATTTATAAATTCTCTGGGATTTCAAATACTGATTTTTCGAATGACCAAATATCCCATCCATTCCCCGAAAACGCACCTAGATTGTGTTCCCAAAAAGAAGGAAAAGCCAGAAAAAATAGTAAGAAAGGGAAACAAAACTAACAACGGTAGAGGGCACAAATAACTAAACTTCTGACCAAAGAAACATAACTACAAATCTTGGAAAAAAATACAACCATATGATTTTTAGAGTAACAAAATCAGTGGACTCAATTGGGCTGGTAATTAAAGAACGAACCAAACAATTTGACCTGCGTTGGGAAATATCTGATGACATTAGTGCTGTTCCCTCTCCAAAGAGCTAAGACGCCTTCATCCTTAACAGTTCTTGCAAAGCAATCAGTAATTCCCTTATAAGGCTCAGACAAGCGACCGGCTTTGATCATCTCGTCTTGATTTTGAATAAGCAATTTAACTCGCTCTATGGGAGCAGCAGCTGATTTGGATACAGCAGCAGACACCCCTCCCATTAGAAAATCAATAAGAAAGCCTTGTAAACCTTTCTCTGCTGGAGCTTGTACATAAATGGAAGAAATTGAAGGGGCAACAGCCAAACCAGAGCCTTGGAAGGCTGGATGCAGAGGACTCTGCAGACTTCTATTGAGATATGCACCATTTGAAGAATAATCCCTAGTCTGGAAGTTGGGAGAGATTCTACCAATCAGGTAGGACTTCCCAGATATCTTCTGATATATTGATGGATACAGTGATCCATCTGCCATGATTATGACTCAAGAAGGTGACCTAGAAAACAAAAGATGATCACAAATACTATCAGTTTCTGCCAAAAAAATAGATTATGAAATGTACTGATTAACAATAATATTTCCCTAGTCAAAAAAATTGAATAGAGGGTCTCCCTAGGATATTTAATCAGGCAGCACGCTCAAGGAAGCAACACTTTAAAAAAAAGGATTAGAGTACTTATATCCCTAAAAACCATAAAAGCTTTACCCTCAGTGTTTCCCCTCGCAAAAACAGAAAAAAAAAAAAAAATTAACAACTTCTAATAAAACTAATGTCAACTTCTAATGCATACCAAGAAATCAAGAAATAATGACATTAACTCAATTTACATTAAATATACAAATTGCACATGATTTTTTTAGTAAAAAACTTGACAAAGAGAACAGCGCGCGTTTCCAAAATTTCAAACTTCAGAATACTGCATACAATTCTAGCAACAATAATGTCGAGCCAAAATCCATTCAGGCTAAATATCTTCCATCGGCAAAATGTTCTGAAAGTTGTAGGACCTAAGTATTCATAAACTTCTGGAAAAAAAAAGAACTTAAATCCGCACTCAGAATCAGTCAGCCTGTATTCTAGCGGTTCACAGATCAAGCTCAAATCAACAGTCAACCTTCTGAGAAGAATTAGTGCAACCTAAGTACAAACACATTAATAAAAATAAGGTCAGAAACATAAACTCATTACCAAATTATCGATTAATACTTCTCAAAAGATCTCATTGGATGATCTACTTTGGCATCTAAAAGAATGAAGTAGCAACTGACAACATACATAAAAAAGTAACAAAAAATAAAAACTACAGAACTGAGACATTAACGCTAAGATCTTCATCTAAAAAGCACGAATCAACAACATCACCTCATACAAAATAAACAATGAACTTCATCCGAGTATCGTCCAGATCAGGAAGGAAAAAGGCAGCAGACAAACAGCTAGTAAAAAAAAGAAGAAAATCCAACAGAAATAAAAGCACAAGTTGAGTTTAGGAACCTCTTAAGGTCTCCCAGAGACTGTAAAAACGAGGGAGTTAGTGAGAAAGATCACTCCCTGGAAGCCTCCAGACTGACGACTGAAAGTCTACGATGAAGGTGAAGGTTTGAGTATATAAGGTCGATAACGTTTAGGGTTTGGAGCGTATGACGCATTTGCCCTTTCTCCATCACAGTAATCACACGCTACCATTTTTGGCGTTTGACCTGACATTGGATGACCTGAGATGACCTGAGGACGACTGATCCGATTGGTAAGATTTCTTACCGTTCTCCACTTTTTCAATTTTTATATTGTATTATATTTATACGGTAATTAGAAATAATTATTTTCTTGTTTATAAAGGGCTCCATAGAGGTTTTAAATGAGCGGGTATGGCCAACTTGACACTATAGCGGACTCGGCTTGACTTTGCTCGTATAAATTTGACTTGCAAGCTGGCTTGAGTTGAAATATTTAATTAACGAGTTTGTTAAGCTCAACTTGTTAGGTTCGCTATACTCATTAAGTTTCACTCATTTAACTCGTTAGATTCAATGACCCAGACTTTTTTATAATTGGCTTGGCTCGGTTAGCTCGTTTTTCACCTCTAATTGTAAATGATTGACCATTAAGTGTCAACCTAGTTAGTATGTGTATAATTTGTAATGATACAACTGTTAAATATTTGTAATGATATTTGTGTGATATTTTTTTTATTAAATTATCTCAAATAATATTTTTCCTAAATATATGTTATTTTATATATAACGACCCACCATTGTAACGCCCAACTTTTCTAGATATTATTATTATTTTAATATATAATGGCATTTTCGTAAATATGTCAAATCAAGTCCGTTTTACGAAAAGAAAGCGTTATTAGAATCCTAACGATTAATTGGAATTTTAAGAAATTTACGAGAATTTTCGGTGTAATAACGCTTAATTCCGAGTAATTATGTATCTCGTAATATAAAAGACGTTTTAGTAAAAATAGTAAAAGTGGTCCGATTTGCGAACGGACAGTTTTAATAAATCCCAAATAATAAGTTGGACTTATTGGTGAAATAAGGAAATTTGGAGAAACTGAATCGCTAGCCAATTAATGAAACAAAGGACAAAACTAATATAAAAACAAAAGAATGGTGAAATGGTAATTTGCAAAGTTAATTTTAATTAAAATCACTCATCTCTCTTCTCTCCCTCATTTGTTCTATGCTCCGCGAAAACCAGAGAGGTTTTTTTGGCGATCCTCACGCACGCAGCGACGATTCTCCTTCAACCGATGCCGACTCCTCATCCGATCAACGCCGTTCCTTCACGTTTTCTTCCCCAATCGACGTTCTAGGTAAAATTCCGTAGTTTTGGTACGTTAGATTTCAATTTCTAGGATTTATGGCGATTAGGGTTTCGTTTAGGATTTCGTTAAAAATGTCGATTAGGGTTTGTAATAGATAGATTTACTGTAATTATAGATATAAAGGACATATTGAGCGTTATTGGACGAAGTTAATAGATTCGTTTAGAAATATGAGAATTCGTGAATTTTAGGGTTTTTGGAGAAACTCGTTAATGAGGTGTTAAGCGTGGAATGCTCGATATAATGCCTCAACGAATTGAATTAGAATTTTAGGAGATTTCTTTAGCTAAGGTTTCGTTAGTTTGGACGTTTAACGGAATTTAGCTCGTATTGACGACAACCATTGTGAATTGGCTTAGGTGAATAAGGCTCACGGACGGCGCTCGATTTGCTAAGGATATCAGGTAAGTTCTCGTGACTTGCTGTGGCCGATAGGCCTACACCATATGTCGTGTTTCGTTGTCGAGGATATTTGGAGTTATCTGTGTTTATTGACTTTGGTTGGGTAGTTTAGGGTTAGGCCTTTTATAGGTTATGCTTGTATTGTTTGATGGTATACACTTTGTATATTTATGTTACGCTCGTATTGTCATGCATCATTATTTTATAAACGTCATGAAAACGAATTTATGCATGAAATTCATGAAAGAAAAGGAAATGTGATGACATGAAATGAGACGACTTACATGAGATGACTATGACGACTAATATGAGATGACTATGACGACTTACATGAGACGACTATATGATAAATGAAATGAATGTATGATATGATAAATGAAATGAATGCATGATATGATAAATGAAATGAATGCATGATATGATAAATGAAATGAATGCACGGGAACTTATGAAAAATTGCATATACATGTTCATGCAATGTCAATTACGTAGAATTTACTGAGATTTATTCTCATAGGCGTCTTTATGGTGTAGGTGAACCTGAAACAGGTGAGGAAGACGTTCCTCCGTTAGATGATCACGCTGGTTGAAGAAGGATGCCCGTGGGAGTGCGCTGGCGCAGTTGGTGCGATTTTGACCCGTGGGGACGTAGGTAAATGTTTTGGAGAAAATTGATAGATAGGAAAATTGTACAGATAGAACATATTAGGATGATTGGCTCTGGATAATAGTTAAACGATGTTTTAATGTTTTGATAAGTTAGTTTTATAAAAAGATTGTTAAGGTTTTAATTCGATTTTTATAAACTGCGTGGTGATTTAAACAGGATGAAAGGTTAAGTTTTTAAACGTATCCACGCAGTTTGTTTTATGAAATCTGGTTATACTTTACAAGTATTTTGAGTCGATTTTGGGTGATTGGTAGAGTGAAATGTACGTGGATGGTAGTGTAACGGTATTAAGATTGTTAAGTGATGCTTAGAGTTATGGTTTGAAGAGTGGGAAAAATGCTTGAAAAAGGTGAAGTTTGCTCTCTGGAATTTTGGATTCCAGAGAGCAAATTAAAGGGGTCGCCGCGCTCTGGAAAAAACCAGAGCGTGCAGCGATCGCTGCCAGCGATCGATCGCCCCTAGTTTACAGGGACAAATGTCCCTTCTGCTCTTCTATGATTTAACCGATTGTTTTTATAAATTTTAATTATTTTAAATAACTGTTTTAAGTTCTATTTCAATCGTTTCAAGTTCTGTTTAAATAGTTTTAACAACTTAGACTTAAATGATTTTCCAAACAATGTTAACTATTTAAGTTCCGCTTAAACTGTAAAATAAAATGAAAAATTTATACGGTAAATTAAGGGTACGGGTAAGGGTCGTGACAACTTATGGTATCAGAGCTCCCGGGTTTTAAAATCGGTTCTGTAGACTGCTCAACTGCGCAAGCCACTACACGGACATGCTTCATCAACTGTAAGTACATTTAAATGTTTTCTGTGATTTTAATTTCTTAGGATTATTTGTTTTAACCCTTATATGAATTATAAAATGGTCCGAGGTAGAGACGCCAGAGACGAAGCCCTGGATAGACTGATGGATTTATTCGATCGTCAGGCCCGGCATATGGATAGGCAGACGCAGCAAATTAAGAGCCTAGTGAACTGTGTGAATCAGATAGCCCAAGATATAGTCGTTCCAAACAATAGTAGTATGGAGAGGTTCCAGATGTTGCGACCTCCGGTTTTCGACGGACAATCTTCGGACCCCTCTATTGCTGAGGAGTGGGTTCAGACTATGGAAGACATGTTGACGTATGCAAAAATAGAGAATAGGGAGAAAGTCACGTGCGTCACCTTCCATTTAGCGTTGGATGCTCGGTTTTGGTGGGACTCCATCAAGGTAACAACCGATGCGACGCTGATGAGTTGGGAGGAATTCAAAAACGTGTTTTACGAAAAGTACTTCAGCCGTACAGTACGAGAGGCTAAGATAATGGAGTTCATGCAATTGAGACAGACTGGCTCAGTTGCTGAATACGTCAGGAGGTTTGAGGCCCTATCCTGGTTCATACCACGCCAGGTTAGTGTTAATGTGGACAAGGTGCGTCAGTTTATGCAAGGGCTAGGTCAGGAAATCCAAAAGATTGCTATCATATCAGGGGTACAGAATGTTCCCTATACAGAGATTGTGGCAAGAGCTCTAGAGATTGAGGCAGCTGAACCAACTTATGTCAAACCGAGGGAGCCAGCAAGTGGGTTCTTTCGGGAGATCCAGCCTCGACCTCAGAATGAGGTTTGGCAGCTATGTGGGCAACAACAACAGCAACATAGGGGCGTTAAGAGGCCTTATAACGAAAAGGGCGACCAGGGAAGAGGAAAGCGAATTCAGGGATCTACTGAGAGGCCCGTATGCCGGAAGTGCCAGAAGGCCCATTTTGGCACGTGTAGACTGGGGACAGACCGATATTTTAGATGTGGCGAGGTGGGTCACTACGCCCATAATTGTCCAAAGACGGTTACCAATCAGAATCCGGTTACCCCGAGGATGTTCGCCTTCATTGAGCAGGGTAACGTCGATGATGAGGCCAGACCTTCAGCTATTTCAGGTATGGTTTTATGTCAACTGTTAATTAAAAAAAAAAAAGGTGTAGTGTAGAGTGAGGATTTGAGTGTAATAATTGTGTGATAGATAAAAGTATACTTGAAAATAGAGAGGTAAGAGAATAGTAGAAACCTCAACGATGAGGCAGCAGGTTAAATACGGTATGATATGTATCTCATGGAGAGAGAGTTATGCATTAATAGGATTAGCCTTGCTCAACCATAAGAAGTTGTACACTTAGAATTTAGTTACCATTAGAGATGTACAGTTTATGAGAGGTGAAATTTGAGTAGATAGAAACTAGACCCTAATTGATAAGCCCTCGGAGTCTTAGAATATGACGCTTCAGGGAGAAATTTAAAAACTTAGTTATGAAAACTTATTGAGGATTATCCTAGATTGTCGAAGTACAATAGTACGTCTAAGTGAATAGAGGACCGGTAAGAACTAGTATAATTTAGATCCGCGTGAGATTGAAAATATTAAGACGAAAGCAATATTCGAAAGAGAAGTGGCTCTTACTCCAAAAATTTTAGAGAGTGTGAATGACCAATATGGAGTTGTAGACGAAAGATTTAGGCACGGCTTATGTGTGTTCGTACTAGCCCATGCCCGCGAAGGAAATAAAAGGATCAAACCGGGGTTGGACTGTTGATAAATTTCTTAGGCATTGAGGGACGAGTAAAGTGTAGACAAAGGCTGGACAATTTTAGAAACCCAAATGTTTTAGTTAATCGAAGAAGGGTTTAACACTTTAAATTTAAAAGTCATGTCTAAAGGTTAAGTGTGACATGTGTAGCGTCAGGAGAAACAACGAATCGACAAGAGTGGATGTCACTTGGAGAAAAGGTGACAAGGTAAGAAGTTGCCATGGGTCTATAGTTAGTACAGTTCAAGTTAAGGATCACGGCCTGAGGCTTACCTCCGGGATGGTAGTAGAAACGTCTGTGCTCGAGGAACTAGGAGGATAAACCTTAACGAAGTGACGTTTCAAGTTATTGGAAAACAGAAGTGAAGAATTTGAGAAATTAAGTGATGATCGACTAAGTGAAGTCGATGGATGTGCGAGTAATTGAGCGATAAGGTGCATAGTTAGAAAGGGTTAGAGTTTTGGGAACGTAGGAATCGTCAGTGCTCAGTAGGTGGCTAAGGCCATAGGGTACTTGGCAGTGGTGTTACAACCATAATTAAGAGGGTAGCGTTGAAACGAGTAATTTGAGAAGAAAAAAAAAAGGGGGGGGGGGGGGGTTCCAAAAGACTGGTATTTATTTGATCGAGACCGGTAGACACCTGGGTGATTTAAGATTAGAATAGATAGTTGGAACGAATCTATGGCAAAACATAGGGATTTGATTGTACTTGAAGTTAATAAGGATTCGAGTTAGACAAATGAACGTAATGTAGATAGTAAGGGAACTTTAGTTAAGAACATAGCGATAGAACTCATTGAAGTAACCTAGAATGGAATGTGATGTTTATAGGATCTTAATTACAAAGGAACTAGAACCCTAAGCGAGAAGTAACTTTATTCCCGGTTGAACTCTTCGAGGCCTTGGGGTAATCTCGATGAGATGGTTGGTGAAATTTAAGGATTTGAGCCTTAGTTAAGAATTTTTATTAAGACCCGCAAAGTGCCCAAGGAAGTGTACAATTTGGATACTGTTAACGGAGAAGTTCTATGGGAACATTACTAAGGAAATGTGGACTTGGGTCGTTTGGTGTTGGGTACGCCGTTAGAGGTCGTTTGAATTGGGGACTTAGGAAATTGGGTAAGATTTGATGCATAGACAAGAATAAAAATAGTTAAAGCGGACACAGTAGATGTGGTCAAGAGGCTGATTGTGATGACCCTAATGTGCACGTATGGGTACGACTGCGGGGCAAACCTCGGGTTGCGGGGCAAACTCGGGACCTAAGTCGAGTGTAGGCGAATCCCGGACTCGAGTATAGGCAAATCCCGGGTTGTAAAAAGGGGTCGTCACAATCCCACATCGCTTGGGGAAGTATGTGAAAATGAAACATATGTAAAAGAGACCCTCCCAAATTAGCAAGACGCGTTTTGGAGCACGATTGACAACGGATCCCATAAGAACTCCGAAGTTAAAAGTGCTTCGGCGAGAGCAATTCCAGGTTGGGTGACCTTCCGGGAAGTTCTCGCCAAACAAAGCCGTGAGGGGAGGATATTGGGCTACGGCCCAATCCCCAGAGCAGACAATATCTTGCTGGGATAAGGGGTCGTTACAAATGGTATCAGAGCCTGTACCCAACCAGAAATGTGGCCAACGAGGACGTTGGGCCCCCGAGGGGGGGTGATTGTGATGACCCGAATGTGCACGTTTGGGTACGACTGCGGGGAAAACCTCGGGTTGCGGGGCAAACTCGGGACCTAAGTCGAGTGTAGGCGAACCCCGGACTCGAGTATAGGCAAATCCCGGGTTGTAAAAAGGGGTCGTCACAATCCCACATCGCTTGGGGAAGTATGTGAAAATGAAACATATGTAAAAGAGACCCTCCCAAATTAGCAAGACGCGTTTTGGAGCACGATTGGCAACGGATCCCATAAGAACTCCGAAGTTGAAAGTGCTTCGGCGAGAGCAATTCCAGATTGGGTGACCTTCCGGGAAGTTCTCGCCAAACAAAGCCGTGAGGGGAGGATATTGGGCTACGGCCCAATCCCCAGAGCAGACAATATCTTGCTGGGATAAGGGGTCGTTACACTGATGCTGCGTCATTTAGCTGTAGTAGTATGGAATGAAACCATGGATGTGGATCTCAAGTAAAGATAGGATCAAGGTTCTTAACGAGAAATTTGAGATTTTGGGGAAATGGAGGAATGATACGCGAAAAAGACTAAACAAGGCTACAAGACAATGATATCAAGGACTATAAGCTATAACAAATTTTGAGGACAAAATTTTAAATAAGGTGGATGGAATGTAACGCCCAGCTTTTCTGGATATTATTATTTTAATATATAATGGCATTTTCGTAAATATGTAAAATCAAGTTCGTTTTATGAAAAGAAAGCGTTATTAGAATCCTAACGATTAATTGGAATTTTAAGAAATTTACGAGAATTTTCGGTGTAATAACGCTTAATTCCGAGTAATTATGTATCTCGTAATATAAAAGACGTTTTAGTAAAAATAGTAAACGTGTTCCGATTTGCAAACAAACAGTTTTAATAAATCTCAAATAATAAGTTGGACTTATTGGTGAAATAAGGAAATTTGGAGAAACCGAATCGCTAGCCAATTAATGAAACAAATGACGAAACTAATATAAAAACAAAGGAAGGGCAAAATGGTAATTTGCAAAGTTAATTTTAATTAAAATCACTCATCTCTCTTCTCTCCCTCATTTGTTCTCTGCTCCGCGAAAACCAGAGAGGTTTTTTTGGCGATCCTCACGCACGCAGCGACGATTCTCCTTCAACCGACGCCGACTCCTCCTCCGATCAACGCCGTTCCTTCACGTTTTCTTCCCCAATCGACGTTCTAGGTAAAATTCCGTAGTTTTGGTACGTTAGATTTCAATTTCTAGGATTTATGGCGATTAGGGTTTCGTTTAGGATTTCGTTAAAAATGTCGATTAGGGTTTGTAATAGATAGATTTACTGTAATTATAGATATAAAGGACGTATTGAGCGTTATTGGACGAAGTTAATAGATTCGTTTAGAAATATGAGAATTCGTGAATTTTAGGGTTTTTGGAGAAACTCGTTAATGAGGTGTTAAGCGTGGAATGCTCGATATAATGCCTCAACGAATTGAATTAGAATTTTAGGAGATTTCTTTAGCTAAGGTTTCGTTAGTTTGGACGTTTTTTGGAATTTAGCTCGTATTGACGACAACCATTGTGAATTGGCTTAGGTGAACAAGGCTCACGGACGGCGCTCGATTTGCTAAGGACATCAGGTAAGTTCTCGTGACTTGCTGTGGCCGATAGGCCTACACCATATGTCGTGTTTCGTTGTTGAGGATATTTGGAGTTATGTGTGTTTATTCGCTTTTGTTGGGTAGTTTAGGGTTAGGCCTTTTATAGGTTATGCTTGTATTGTTTGATGGTATACACTTTGTATGTTTATGTTACGCTCGTATTGTTATGCATCATTTTTTTATAAACGTCATGAAAACGAATTTATGCATGAAATTCATGAAAGAAAAGGAAATGTGATGACATGAAATGAGACGACTTACATGAGATGACTATGACGACTAATATGAGATGACTATGACGACTTACATGAGATGACTATGACGACTTACATGAGATGACTAATATGAGATGACTATGACGACTTACATGAGACGACTATATGATAAATGAAATGAATGTATGATATGATAAATGAAATGAATGTATGAGATGATAAATGAAATGAATGCATGATATGATAAATGAATTGAATGTATGATATGATAAATGAAATGAATGTATGATATGATAAATGAAATGAATGCACGGAACTTATGAAAAATTGCATATACATGTTCATGCATTGTAACGCCCCGAGTTTTCTGAACCCGGTTTGTTACTCATAAACTCGAACTTGACTAAGAATCTTTGGACCAAATTTAAAATTTCGCTCAAAAGTCTAAATTTGACTTTTCCTAAAACTTCAAAACGTTTAAATACTTGCAACGGAAATCATTTGAACAAAAATAGAGTTAAACAAAACTATAGAACAATGTTTGAATAATCAATTGAGGTGTTAGGGAACATTCGGCCAAAAGAAATAAGGTTTAAATCGCGAAATACTTTGAAAGTTGCAAAAGTCAAACTCGTCTGCCGCTGAACAAAGTCAACAAGAGGGCAGAAATAAAACTGAAGGATCTCTACCGATGACGTCAGCCGGAGGATCATTCTTCCAGCTTCAGCCGATCGCAAAACGACCAGTTTCGCTACTACATCTACCGATGACGTCAGCCGGATGATTCATTCATCCAGCCTCTGCCGATCATAAGACGACAAAAGACTTTACTCACAAAACAAAACAAACAGAATACATTGACCGGTCACTAAATGACAAAAGTCTTCCCGCATCTTCCGATAGACATAATACACAATGTCCACCGATCACTAAACGACAAAATCATTTCCTATATCTTCCGATAACTATAGCACTCAACATCCACCGATCGCTAAACGATAAAAGTCTAAACTTTCTACTGGTGAAATAAACTACACCATCCGATAGATTTAACACGCTACTCCTACCGGTAGAAAACAACCATCTTCTACCGATAGAAAACGATGTCTTCTACCGATAGATTACCATTGCTGGTAGAAAACAGAGCAATTTATCCACAATTCATACTCTATACAAAAACAACTCTACTACGAAGGCACTTATTCGCTTCAATGAAACCTTTCGAAAACGACTCCAATCCCTACATTACTCAAATCCAGTAAAAACAAATGTTAAATTAACAAGGTACTATTATCAGAAGATTTCAAAATGTGTTTCAAAACATTGAAAACTATTACTGTCACAAGACACAACATACTTAAGTGAAAACATTGTCGACTGAACCAGAGAGTTTTCACACCTAAGATCAAGACATTAAAGGTTGATTCTGTCAACGAAACTCAAACACAACTCAGCTATCCAATTTTTCACCACAATACACATGTACAAAACACTAGTTAAACCGCCTCATCAGTTTATCAAGTCGTGGCCTGAATGCGCTCCTCCAACATCATCTATGCATTTGTGAACTCAGGGAAATCACCTGCAGTAATCTCAACACCTACATCACAAAACTCATCTATTAGCCTAATGCTAAGCAAGCAAAGTAATAAAGAAATGATATGTTGAAACATAAAAACCTAAACATGCAGTTTCTACTTTCTCATCTCAGTTGTACATTCGTTCGTTTACTGATCTGATCCCTCGGTTCCCTTGGGAGTGGGATCAGTTCTCCCAATGTTCTACATCCTCTACTCAATTAAGGGGCGGATGAATTCCCTTAATAGCTATTCTGATCCCTCAGTTCCCTTGGGAGTGGGATCAGTTCTCCCAATGTTCTACATCCTCTACTCGATCAAGGGACGGATGAATTCCCTTAATAGCTATTCTGTTACTTTCGGTTCATGTCTTACCATTCTTTACATGAAAATTCATTTTCGTAATCTTTTATAAAACATGATGCATGTCATACAAACTCAGTCGCACAATGCATAAATCCTAATGTTTTGTGATGTAGGCCCGAAGACACATGCATACTTTACTTACCTGGATTCCTGGGGAAATGTTTGGTTGCTAACCACTTCGGGTTCTGCTCAAACCTAAAACCATAGACAGTATATTAGTTAAACTTCATTCTAAACTATCCAAGAGTCTTAAGGAAATTAGTTTGGAAGCTCAGATCTTCGTGTATTCCCGATTCTGCACTAAACCCGAAACTACACACATTCACAACACTCCCAAAAACCCATACATTGCACTCCCTCTGTTATCTAACTGTCAAGTCATAAGGAAAAATGAAGGAACTCACCTAAATCGGAGAAATCACTGGAGAAGTCGGAGGGAAAATCGCCTGGAGCTCTGATGAGCTTGAGCTGAATACCGAGAAAGGAAAAATGAGAGGGCAGTGGCGGCTAAACCTCATTAAACCCTTCCTTAAATACGTTATCCACAATGAATTGAAATTTACCATTTTGTCCTTACTCATTCACTTATTAACCTAATCACTAAATCACCCAAATTTAAATTTTAAAACATTCTCAAAAGTAAATCGGTTAGTAGAAACCGGGTGTTACATGCATTGTCAATTACGTAGAATTTACTGAGATTTATTCTCATAGGCGTCTTTATGGTGTAGGTGAACCTGAAACAGGTGAGAAAGACGTTCCTCCGTTAGATGATCACGCTGGTTGAAGAAGGATGCCCGTGGGAGTGCGCTGGTGCAGTTGGTGTGATTTTGACCCGTGGGGACGTAGGTAAATGTTTTGGAGAAAATTGATAGATATGAAAATTGTACAGATAGAACATATTAGGATGATTGGCTCTGGATAATCGGAAAAATCCAGATCGTGCAGCGATCGATCGCTGGGCAGTAATTGCTTTCAGCGATCGATCGCTGGGGCAGCGATCGCTGCTTGCGATCGATCGTTGGGGAGATCGATTGCTGCTAGCGATCGATCGCCCCTAGTTTACAGGGACAAATGTCCCTTCTGCTCTCATATGATTTAACCGATTGTTTTTATAAATTTTAATTATTTTAAATAACTGTTTTAAGTTCTATTTCAATCATTTCAAGTTCTGTTTAAATAGTTTTAACAACTTAGACTTAAATGATTTTCCAAACAATGTTAACTATTTAAGTTCCGCTTAAACTGTAAAATAAAATGAAAAATTTATACGGTAAATTAAGGGTACGGGTAAGGGTCGTGACAACCATGGGCCACCACAATACGTGACGTACTTGACATATACTGAGACATATTTTTGGACATAAATGTTTTTTCATTTTTTCATTTTATTTTTATTTTTATTTTTTATTGAAACTTGAAATCGGTTTTGAAGCCTTTAAATACTTTAGTAACCCTTGGAAAATGTATTTAAAAGACTCGTTAGATGTAGGGTTAAATTACATTTGAAATCAGAATTTTAAAGAAAATAACCAAAATAGAAGAAGTGTCTGCCGGTCGACACCTATATAGACCGGTCGACACTTCAATCTACTCAATATTCATAGGTCGACCTTTGCGGTCGACACATTGTACACTTTTGACAGACCGATCGACATCTGTACAGACAGGTGGACACTTTAATCAAATCTGCTCTCACGGTTAATCCTGGTGGTCGACACATACCAAGTACGGTTAAAACCTGAGGATTTGGGTCGACACTTGCAGGCAGAATGTCGTCTTTTTTATGCCTATCACTTGTTTTTCCTCCCACACTTAACCATTTTTACTTTCAACTCATTTTCCAATCACTTCCTTTCATCTCTAAACATCCTCCAATATCTAAAACATCTTTAAAACACTACAAACCTAACATTTACATTTTAAAAACATAATAACATTATCTCCATATCAACATAACGAGTATTTAACGAAATTATGAAAAGAAACTGCATGAATACGTCTAAACTGAACATACACATGTAGACGAAAAACAAACGATTCCACAACACATCCAGTATTTCAAAACAGAAAATCTAACTATACATCATATCTAGAAGACAATTTAAACACTATCCAAAAAAAGCTACTTATACACATCCAAAGATAGAAACAACACCCATGGTTTACGTCTCCAGATTGCATCAATCAACCCCCACGAGTTTGTTCTCTCAACTGCTCCTAGTCATCAGCCTGAGGCTCTACGTCTTCATCAATACGGTCGATACCTACATCACAACGTTTATCTAATGAGCTTAAAGCTCAGCAAGATCATATCAAAACAAAACATGTTTATGCCATGGATAATTACTTTCAAAACAGGTACATTCTTTACATTTAAGTTCCAGTGGACATGTTTGTTAAATTAATAGGAAAATAGACAACATAAACATAACATGTGTCCCTCCGGCCCAATCCTCTGGGATCCACAGAGTTTTACCCGCATCCTGGGCCAACCCACTAGGATCTGCAGGCTTACGGTGGACAATAACATAAACATAACATGTATGCCTCCGACCCAACCCTCTAGGATCCGCGGAGTTTTAACCGCATCCTAGCCCAACCCTCTGTGTAACACCCGATTCTTTACGGGATTTTGTAATTTAATATGTAATGAAATTTTTGTAATTATGTTAAATTAGGTCGGTTTCGTGAAAGGAAAGCGTTATTATGATCCTAATAATTAATATGGATTTTGAGAAGATTTTGAAAATTTTAGGAGTCGTAATGCTAATTTTACGAGAATTACATTTCTCGTAATTTAAATGATATGTTGGTAAAAATAGTAAATGAAATCCGTTTTGTGTACGGACAGTTTTAATAGAACCCTAGTAATAAGTTGGATTTATTGGTGAATTAAGGAAGTTTGGAGAAAACTGATCGTTGGTTAATTAACGAAATAAAGGACGAAACAAATAGAAAATAAAAAAAGGGCAAAAAGGTAATTGCCAAGTCAATTTCAATTAAAAACCATAAGTCTTCTTCTCTTCTCCCTCATTCACGATTTCCTTTTCTGTAAAATTTTTCTCCAGGCGACTTTCATCACCTCCCTCACGGCGTTCTCACTCCGACGATCGAGCTCTCCACCAACCGACCTGATTTCTTCACGATTTCTCCTCATCTCGCAACTCTAGGTAAGGTTCTATGGTTTTCGAACGTTAGACTTTGGTTTTTGAGAGTTAAAACGATTAGGGTTTTGTTTAGGGTTTTCGCGAAATAGTCGAGTTAAGCTAGAAATGGTTAGGGTTGCCCTATTTATGACCTTGATGAACGTATTAATGGGCATTGGAAGTAGTTGGACGAATTAATGGTCATTAATGTGAATTTTGGGTTGTTGGAAAAACTTAGAAAGCTTATTAATGGAGTTTTATGAATAACGAGCTCGGGGTGCTCGATTAAATATTTCAAAGAGCTAAACTAGAATTTTAGGAAATTTCCTTAGTTAAGGTTTCGTTAATTTGGACGTTTAATGGTTTAAACGTGTTTTAACGACAATTGTTGTGAATTTGCCTTAGATGAACAACGCTCGTGGACGGAGCTTGAAGTTCAACACGCACGCGAGGTAAGTTCTCGTGACTTACTGTGGCCGATTGGCCTGCACCATATGTTGAAAATCGTGTTGAGGATACGTTGGTGTTTTGTTTGTTTAGGTTGGTCATTGTTATGTCTAATTGTTTTGGTTGGGTTGTTTAGGTTCGGTTGTTTTATAGGTTAATTGTTGTGAGTGTTTTGATGGTATTTGTAGTGTTTTGATGGTATGCTCGTTATGTATGTTTATATTGAACTGTTCATGCACAATGGTTTCAAAACATCATGAAAATGAATTTACGCATGAATTTCATGAAAAGAACATGCATGTAAAGGCTAGTAAAGTATCACAGTAAACAACCATGACACGAGGTTATCAGGGATGAGGTTCAGACCTTGTGTTCCGTGGTGAGCGGGTTTTCCTCCTTTCAGATGGTGTGGGCTGTCTATTCGCTTGACGTGCCCTATTTATCTGTCGAGCGTTTTTGATAACCATAGACTGACATGTACTGATATATGAAATGACATGGACGGTTTTCATAGCATTGAGCATACATGATCATGCATAGGCATTTACGTAGAATTTACTGAGATTTTTATCTCATAGGTGTCTTTATGGTGTAGGTGACCTTGAGCAAGGGGAAGACGATGTCCCTCTACCAGAAGATCGTACAGATTGAAGGAGAATGCCCGTGGGAGCGTGCTGGGCAGTCGACGCGTATTTTGACCCATGGGGGATCGATGTAAAGGTATTTTGGGGATACGATAGTTAGATCATAGGAGAAATTGTATAGAATGAACATATTAGGATGTTTGGAATCTGGTTAGTTGATAGGTTTATGTTTTATGTTTTAGAAACCTATTTTATAAACTGTTTTGAAAAGTATTTTATCGATGATATACAGGAACTGCTGGATGATTTATATTATAGGGATATGTTCAGTTTTTTAACCGAACCACGTAGTTTGTTTTTATGAAATTTAATTACGTTTTAAATGCGTTTTGGGTCGATTTTACCTTGGGTGATTGGAGGAGTGTGGATCGTTTATGGGTAAAGGTGTTGTTATGAAATGTATTTGAGGAAGTGATGAAGGTGTGGAGAAATGAGAAATTGGGATGAATGTGTAAATGTGGGGTGCAGGGTACGAGTGGAGAAAGAAAAGGAAAGAGGAAGAAGAAAAGATGAGCTAGTCTCTGGATTTCAGAATCCAGAGAGCCTGTCGTTCGATCGCCATCGATCGGCAGGTGATCGCCGCTCTCTGGATTTTCCAGAGAGCTGGGCGATCGATCGCCCATATGTGGGGCGATTGATCGCCCCTCAATTCTTAAAAATGGGCAATCGATCGCCACTATGAGGGGCGATCGATCGCCCCTCAGTTTTTCAATGGGCGATCGATCGCCTAGCATTGGGGCGATCGATCGGCCCCCTTTGTTTTCCACGGCTTGATGTTTTTGCCCCTCAAATTGTTGGCCAATGTTTTAATTGTTTTATGGTTTTAATATAATTTGTTTTCTATAGTTTTTATAAATAGATTTAAATGGTTTTCAATTTCTGAATGATTTTAACGATCTAATTTCCACTTAAGCATTATAAAGTATACCTAAGGATAAAAAAATATATATATATACGGGAAAATTAAGGGTACAGTGTTAGGGTCGCTACACTCTGGGATCCGTAGGCTTACGGTAGTTGATAACATAACCTATGTCATTCCACGTCCCACAATTTAACCAGTACATTACATAACGTGATATTACTTATCTTTCTTACATAAAATATGCACGTAAAACATTTTACATGGTTTTCTTGAAAACATAATGCATGAACATACATGACATGTAACGTAACATAAACATTTCCTCAAAGACATAAACAAACAGATCCTCAAACATAAAGCAGCAAGACTAAACCTTAACTACTCGTGCGTGTACCCCATTAACATATACAAACCTAGTACCTTTGTGATATTGGCCTTAAAGCTCAAACACATGCAATTATAATCTTACCTTGGTCCATAGAAACTTAAGCAAGTTTGATGTTTTCCTTGGAGTTTAACATACGTATTGAATTCATTAACACATCACATTTCAATAACCAATTCAATTTATGAAATTTCGATAATCATAACCAAAAATTCAGATTTTACAACCGATTTTGGTCCAATTTCAAACGGTCATAATTCCTTCAATTTTTATCTGTTTTCGTTGATTCAAAATGTTTCGAAAATATTATAACATCTAGTTTATCATAAAACCATTTGTTTATAAAAATCAAGTCAGAATTAGAGCCAGAAATCAAAATTCATGGGTGCCTTGTTTTTAGCCGATTTCCAAGTCCAAAATTCTGAATTCCATTCAACGTGCTTAGTTTTCTATCGTCAATCCATTCAAACTCTTAGAACGACTTTCTAACGTATATTAATATCAAACAAGGAGAAAACCAAACCCTAAACCAAAGCCTTCCACCAAAATCAATACCCAATGCCCTAAATCAACGAAAAAATCACTAAACAAAGTCTAAGCCTACCTTTATGATGCAAGAAGGAGGAGGAAGATTGGAGCTTTGACGTGGAGAGAAAATCACTGGAAGAAAGAGGGCTACTAGACTTCGTGTGAAGAAGGAGAAGAAGAAGAGAAAAATGAGAGGGGGAGGGTGTTTGTGTGATGGCTTTACGAGAGAGAGAGAGAGAGAGAGAGGGAGGGAGAGAGAGAGAGAGAGAGAGAGAGAGAGAGAGAGAGAGAGAGAGAGAGAGAGATGTTTGGCAATGGGTCTAGGGTGGCTTCTCGAAGAAGCTTCGTAATTTGATTCAAATCTCCGCTTAAAATCCCATACATTTTAACTCCCTCATTTCATGTATTGCTCTGCTTATTTAGCATTAGACTAATAGATGAATTATGTGATGTAGGTGACGAGGTGATAGTTGGTGAGTTCTCAGAGCACATTTAGGATTAGGAGACAGATGGAGAAGTACGCTTATGTGACAATCAAGCCATCTATTAGGGCAATTTAACCATGAAGCTCATGCATAGATTTTTGAGATATGTATAGATTTTGAGATGATTTAATGTATAGCTGGATTTCTAAACATTTAGTAGTCACTTTTGGTGTATATATTGCTTTTGAAACTGTTTAGGAATTTGTTTTGATAGTTGTATTGAATTTGGTTCGGCAAATTTAAACGTTATGCCGTTCATTTTTTTTTAAAAGAGAAATGTTTTGGAATTTTAAATAAGGATTATTAGAGAAACGTTTCAAATCAATAGATTTCAAGTATTTTTTTTTTAGAGTAATCGGCACTCCGGACCAAAATTTTTCCAAAACTTGATTTTTAAGTAGGTTTTAAATGACGAGTTTTCCAAAGTAGGTTTTAAATGACAAGTTTTCCACGCAATGTCAGTCTTCCGCTGCAAGGGTTTAAATATTTTAAACGATGTTGTTTTAAGGCGATGAATAAAATTTTAAATATTTCTCGAAATTTCTAGTACGAGTAGTAGTCAGAATAGTGAACCGGGTTCAGATAACTCAGGGTGCTACATTATATATCAATAAAATAATTTTGTTAACTAAACGAGTAATTATTATATTTTGACACTATAATGTTAAATCATCATTAGAATTTCATTAACTATTTTTTTTAAATATACGTTATATTTATATAAATTGAAAATATTTATGTATATTTGGTTTGTTAGGCTCGTGTAACTACCCCTTTTCCCATCAAAATATTGTCCGCTCTGGGGTTTGGGCCGTAGCCCAATATCCTCCCCTCACGGCTTTGTTTGGCGAGGACTTCCTAATCGGTCACCCAACTTGGTACTACTCTCGCCAAAACACTTTTAACTTCGGAGTTCTTATGAGATCCATTGCCAATTGTGCTTCAAAATGCGTCTTACTATTTTGGGAGGGTCTCTTTACCTATGTTTCATTTACACATACTTCTCAAAGCGATGTGGGATTGTGACGACCCCCACATTACGACCTACCCCCTTCACTGGCCTTTTTCCTACGTGGACGCACTGCCATCCGACTCCGGATCCAGTATATGGGCCAGTCGTGCACATATGGGTCATCATAGCTCGGCTAGTTAAGATTCGTTAGGTTCGTTTAACCGGCTCGACTCGACTAGTTTAACAATGGCTCACGAGCCAGCTTGACTTCAATTTTTTTTTTTTTTGTCTAATTTATCAGGTTCGTCTCGTTGGCCTCACTAGTTTCGTTAGGCTCGGTGAACCATATTTTTCAATTTCAGCTCAACTCGGTCCACTCGTTTGTCATCTTTGTGATTACTTAAATCTGTCTATTATTTTGTTGGAAATTACAGTTAAAATTAATATCATTGTAGAATTTGAGTAAACCAAATGATGTGGGAACTGATTATTATTGTAGAATTTAATAATTAACTAAATACTTTAATTGATTTAATTGGAAGTATGTTTTATTAAAATGCTTATTGTACAAATTAATTATATTATAATTAACTACAACATCAAAAAAAAACTTAAGTAGCCAACAAATAAAATGTAAAGCCAAGTAAGATAAGCCACTTTTCATTAGTTACACTGTCTATCATTCTCTAAAATGACAATGTTTTCATATGTTTCTTGCTTTTTTGGCAATACTGGACGTAATATTGACAGTGAAATCTCTCATGACTTTCTCGATAATGGAAGAGATTTCTCACATAGGTTGACTTTTAAACTTGTCTAGATAATGCTTTGCAAGATATTTTGCTCGAGCGTTTGGATTCTCAACTACTCTCGCACAGCTGTGAGAATCGTTAAAATTATTTATTTGAAAGGTTTCCTCATCTTGCATATTCGATGCATGCAGTCGTTATGCACATTCCTCTACGCATTTAGCCATTAGTCGCCGCTTGTCACATTGGAGGAATTTGATTCCATAACCATTTTGTACAGAATATTCAAGTATTTATTCTTTAATTTTCTTTATATAACTATATTATTTCCAAAAAAAAAACTCATTGAGATTTCTTTATTTACCTATATGCTTTCCACCTCATCAACGTTTGATCTGACCAGTGTTCGAAGCTCCTCGTCTGGAGTTCTAGAGGTCGAATGCACCTCTATTTCTTCGTCCCTACCTACGTGATCGAATGCTCTAAGATCACCATATGCAGGAGTGGCGTGCGCAAACCAATTGATATCGACATCAAAGATTGTTGGCTCGTCTAAATCAATCGCTCTAATTGAAATATCATCCATCGTCATCTTTAATACCTAAAAATTCTCGAAAGCAAGAAAATAGTTGAGAAGCTTTAGAGAGATCAAGAAGAGTGGAGTTAGAGGTGGTGTGAGAACGGAGGGAAGATGCTCTTTAAATAGGCTTGGTCAACAGCAAATCATTCTCTTAGAATGGTTTGTCGTTCTCCTACAGTTCAACCCGTGATCAGCCAATAATTAATCATGGGTCTGACGAAGAATGGTTTGCCGTGTGAGTATAACGGCAAACTATTCTTCGTTCGACCCGTGATCAATTATTGTTGAGGGTGAAGATCCCCGCGAGGAGTTGTCTGAAGGAGAACAGTTTGCCACGTGCAGAGAACGGAAAACCGTTAACACGTGAATGCGGGGGATCTTCACCCTCAGAGATGCCCCCACGGAGAACAACAACTGTTCTCCGCATGCAGTAAATCGTTCTCTTTTAGAAAACTCCCTGCGGGGGCATAATGGTTTGCCGCTAATTAATTTTTTATCAATTTTTTAGGCGAAAAATTAGTTTGATCTAATTTTTGAATCTAATCGATAATTGGATCCATGTTTTTGGATTTTGACCTTTTACAATCCGTGTTATTTCTTTTTCTATAGAATCTTACAATCATTTGTTCTAATCAATCTTTGTGTCCCAACATCAAGTTTATATGAATGTTTGTTCCAATATTTGCAAATTACAGTTTGTTTAAAATCCGTTACACAGTGAAATCTAATTTTTTTTTTTGTATGCCCTATGTATGGAAGTTAATCAGGGTCATAGACACTTCAATTCTATGATGTTTTATATTGATATAATGTTTTTTCTATTATGGTACGTGAATTTATTATTTTGTCAGAATTCACTTCTATCCAGCAAACACATATAGGAACAACACATATCGTATGCTTTTGACATCTTTGACATTCTATTTGTGCCAAATCATTTTGTAAGTATTGTTGTACTGTGTCAGTTTTGGAGGGCAAAAAAATTGTTACACGAAACTCGCTTTTTTTTGGTTCATCAGGGAATGTAATTAGCTGCCAACATTGCACCACAAGCCTTCTATCATTTATTCAGGAGAAATAACGATGAATTTGTTCATTTTCGAACATGTGTGCGTACTTACAACAATACTTTTATTTTCACTTCCTTTGAAATCAAGGAAGATAAAAATATATTATGTCAAAATAAATAGAATATAAACATTTAACAGATCTATGATTTGACGAAAAAAATTATTTATGATAACAAAAGTCGTTCTTACTTGCAATTATACCTTTATAATACATATGTAGCCACAACATTAGATCCAACTGACAGAGAGACTCTTTCAGCACGTTATTTTTAACTTAATGCACGTTATGGAAAGAAAATTTTATACAATCTTTTTTTGTAGTTTAGGCAATAATGAATATATGCCGCGATGTATAATTTCCATCAAATTATACGCGAATCTTGATCAACGAACTTATAGTGCCCCTCAAGCATCTCAAGTAATTATTGTATGATTTTGTGATAGTTTTTCACTAAGTACCTCTAACAGATAAATTGTTGTATCAACACATTCACATTTTGTGTACAAAGTTCATCATTGGAATGGGTGTTGTGATCCCTGATAAACATGATGCCACCAAGAAATTTCACAAATATACTGATTATTCACCCAAATGTAAATATTCAAATTTCACTTGAGATTCAACGTTTTTCCTCAGTTGAAGAGTTATTGACTAAATTTGTATGAATAAACAACGTAAAAGTAAAAATCATTATCTAAAATCTTTTTTACCCAGTTATAAAACATGGGAAGAATTTTTATTCTCAATATCGTCATTGGCCATACAATAGATTTGTGATAGTGAGAGGTATAATACTTGATAATGATTGGGTGATTTCTTATAATCTTTATCTCCTTGCATTGTTTGATTGTCATTTGAATATAAAGATTTGTTCAACAATTGAAGCGGTTAAATACTTATACAAGTACATACATATATATAAAAAGACATGATCTATCGCATTTATGACATTTATGAAAGACAGACAAATGATGACATCCAAGACTATGAAAGTGCTCGATGGATTTCTTTGTCATAGGCAATATGGTATATTTATGGACTTTCTTTAAATGAAATCTCCCCTTTTGTTTATACTCTCCAACCACACCTTAGACATTTGCAAACTATCACTTATGCGGAGTTGTCCTCGCTTCATAATTTGGCAACATGTAATTTGTTTGTGAAGACTATAATGACAAAGTATTTTTGCAGAAATAGTATAGATCCACAATATTTTATATGCAATAGGCGCGATCAAACATGACAACTCAAGAATATTGTACAAGCAATTTTTATAATATTTTATATGGCATAGGCGCAGTCGAACGTGGAAACACAACTATTGAGGAGGTACTAACTTAACCCATATTGAAATGCATATTAGTACTTTACAACACAATCATCTTAACTCAATTGTCTAGCCAAACTCATTTTGTAGCATAGAAGTTTTCCTTTAAAACGATGAAACTACAAACTATGGAAAATGCTTGAAAACTGGCATCGTTGATATTATTTGCAATTGCATGGCATGTTGACGTGTTTTTTCAATCAATATGATATATATTAAATTCTTGCTGATTTATTATTATTATTATTTTTACGTATACGCACTTAACATTTATTATTATTATCAATGCATGCAGTGGTCCGAGTTGGGCAATAAAATGGGAAGTAACTGTTGGTTGTTCGTCTTGTGTTTTTGTAGGGTCCTTATTAATGGGAATAGGACCAATGCTCATACCACTTGCAAAAGGAAAGTTTCCTTCTGCATTCTTCTCTACAGCAAGATCTGGATCTTGCTGTATATGTTACCATGCAGAAGAGCTCTATGGTGAAGAAGGCTTCTCGATGGAAAAAGAAAAAATTTGAGAAATAAAATATAAAGAGGTCATCTAAGCTTGCAATCTTATACAGACAATACACCATCGAATTAGAGATTTATAATGGTTTAGAAATGACTAACCTCGGAGGTAAAGCAATCCCGGTTTTCAAACATCAACGGCTAGAGGTAAAATTTGGTTTTCCGCAATTAGGTCTAAATGCTTTAATTTTTGTTTCTAAAACATGTTTAGATTGCTTACGATGGATTTTGAATCTGCAAATTTAGAAAACCAAAAGGGAGAAAGAATAGGAAAGGAAGAAGAAGAAGAAAAGTGATGGCTCTGTAAAATTATCTCTATATTATCTTCTGTAAGTTCTTACATGTATATGTCAAAAGGAAAACCAATGATAAGACAAGTACAAAATGTAAACTAACGAGACTAAAAGAACTAAACTACAACAATAAAGGTACTTCTATTAATATCCCCCCGTAATATGAAGGTCGTAGGCCAAAGATCTTAGATAAGAAAAGAGAGAATTGCGTCGGAGGAAGAGGTTTAGTAAGCGCATTAGCCAATTGATTTTCTGACGGAGTAAATTTGACCACTAATTTCTTTTGAAGCACTTTTCCCTGACAAAGTGAAAATCAATCTTCATATGTTTGGATTTTGAGTGTAGCACTGGATTGGAAGTGAGGTAAGTTGCACTCAAGTTATCACAGAGTATGGTAGGTGCTGTGAGAGAGATAATACCCAGTTCCTGTAACCATAAAATTTCAGCTGTACCATTGATGACACTGCGATATTCGGACTCCGTACTGGAGCATGAGACGACCTTCTGTTTGGTGGAGGACCAAGAAATAAGATTTGTATCTAGAAAAACACAGAAGCCACTGGTGCTCTTGTGATCATCTAGGCAAGAGGCCCAGTCTGCGTCCGTATAGCAGGTCAAATCGAAAGAAGCCAAGGACGTGAAAGAGATATCAAGATTTTTAGTACCTTTAAGATATCGTAAAATTCTCTTGACGGCTTGCCAGTGAACTTTGGAAGGTGCATGCATAAACTGTGAAACCTTGTTGACGGCAAACGCAATATCAAGACGTGTAAGACAACAATACTGTAGGCCGCCAACTAGGCTATGATATAGAAACCCATCACGTAGAGGGGTACCAGAATGTATAGATAAAATAAGTCCTGCCACCATGGGGTTGGAACTGACTTGCAAGAGTTCATATTTACCTTGTAAAGTAACTCAGATATATATCTCGATTGAGAAAAACTCATACCAAGTTTGAGTGATCGAGATACCCAGAAAGTACGATAACGGTCCAAGGTCTCGAACTTTAAACTATGAGTGTAGATACGCCAAGAGGTGGTCTATCGTAGCAGTAGAGTCACCTGTCACAATAATGTCATCGACATACACGAGCATAATAGTTATAGATAACGATGTGCGACATATAAAAAGTGATGAATCAGACTTTGATGCTGAGAAATCCCAATTAGAGCAGTGTATAACTTGGTGTACCAGGCTCTGGGAGATTGTTTGAGACCATAGAGGGGTTTATGGAGGAAGCATACGACCGACGAATAAGATGGATCAATAAAGCTGGGAGGTTGTTGCATGTACACCTTTTCAGTTAGATCCCCGTGTAAGAATGCATTGCTGATATCTAGTTGTCTGATAATCCAGCGAGATAAGACTGCTAAGGAAAGCACTGTTCGAACTGAGATGGGTTTGACCACTGGACTGAATGTCTCATCATAATCAATACCTTCAATCTAACGAGCCTTATACCGAGAGATTTTTCCATCCAGGTTTAGTTTAGTCTTGAAGACCCACTTGCACCTTATAAGTTTTGCGCCTCTCGGGAGTGGAACTAGTGTCCAGGTTTTGGTTTCTTTAAGAGCAGAGATTTCCTCTTTCATAGCGATGGGAGATTTGGCAGCTTGGTTGAACGTTTGTTGTTCAAGGGCAGACTCAATGAGGAAACCCTTGGACTTAAAAACACTTGCTTTGGCTCTTGTTGTCATAGGATGATTATTTCGGACAGGTGGGTTGGGTACTTGAAAAGGCAACATTTCAGCTGATGTGGGAGGGGAAAGGGCAGTAGTTATTTAAGGAGGGGAAGAGGAACTAGGAATTGGTTGGCCCGTATGTATGGGAGAGGGGACAGTTACGGGAAAAAGTAGGGTGGATATAGTAGGTTGGTTTGTAATGATGGGAGGGAAGGATATGTAAGGAATGGGAATAGCAACATAAGAGGATTGAGTGACATTTTTAATAAGAGAAGAAAACGAAAATTATGACTTAACAAATGTAACACGACGAGACATATTAATTTTGTGAGAGGTAAGGTCGAGACAAAGATACCTTTTGAGGTGAGGGTTGGGATCTAAGAACACGAAAGGAAGGGACCGAGGTTGGAGTTTATGTTTGTGGAAGAGATGAAGACAAGGAAAACATAGACAACCAAAAATCCATAAGGATGAATAATTTGGTAGTTTGTTGAATAAACAGTCGAAAGGAGACTTGTGATCTAGTACCGGGGTGGGTAGGAGATTGATTAATTGAACAGCCGTGGTAAAAGCATAAGTCCAGAAATGTTGAGGGACTGAGAATTGGAAGAGTAATGTAAGGTCGGTTTCAACGACATGACGATTTTTCCGTTCTACTCGGCCATTTTAATTTGGAGTATACGGGCATGAAATACGATGTTGAATGCCGAGAGATTTGAACAGAGGAGTAAGGGACTGGAATTCTCCGCCCCAATCCGATTGGATAGTTTTGATTTTAACATCAAACTGAGTATGCATGAAAGTATGAAAATTCACAAAGATATTATAAACTGCACTTTTTAATTTCAAAATGAACAGCCAAGTAAAACGAGTACAGTAGTCAACAAATAAGACAAAATATCATGCACCATTAATAGATTTAATCGGAGATGAACCCAAACATTAGTATGCACAATCTCGAAAGGAAATTGAGCATGTGATTGAGAAATTGGAAACGATAATTGATGATTTTTGCTCATTTGGCAAGGGGTAGAGATTTGATGCAAAAAAGATTTTGAACTGAGATTATAAGCATTTAAGACTTGCTGCAAAACAGGAGCTGAGGGGTGACCCAATCGGAGGTGCCAAACGTTGTCTAGAACATGTGCTGAAGGATTGAACCGAGCAGCAAGAGACAAAAGTGGACCGGTCGACGGAATAAAGTAGAGACCGTCACTGAGGGAACCACGAAGCAGAATGCGGTGAGAATTTCGATCCTTAACCAGAAAACAGTTTTGATGAAATTCAACAAAAACAGAGTTGTCTTGACATAATTTTGAAACACTCAATAGATTATGAGAGATGTGAGGAGTATGATAGACATTTTGTAAGTGCAGAGAGCGGCCAACGACCAAAATAATAGTGAAACTCGAAAGACAGAGGGGAAACAAATTACCTTCAGCCATGGCCACTTGAGACGAGTCGGAGAGAGGTTGAAGATAGCAGAGGGCTTTCGAGTCCAGCGTGAAGTGGTGGGTTGTGCCAGAGTCTTGAATCCATGGTGTGGCCAACGGAGAGGAAGACGGTGTCGGGAGAAGAACTGAGGAGTTCGCTGGAAAAATAGAGGGCTGGTTTGAGGGATGTTCAGAAAGGTAATTGGTTTGAGGTTGGACAGGACCGGCAGGGAAAACAGGTTGGGGTCAGGTATGGGCCGGAGAATAAGGGGTAAGGATTTTGTGGTTGGGCTAGTCAGAGGTGTAACTGATGAAGTTGACTTTAGGGTCGAGTGGCCCATTCGATTGCAGATTTGGCAGCGTGGTTGGTTGCTGTTCGTAGGCCGAGAAGAACGCCAGGGGCCAGCTCCACTTGAAGAGGATCCAGGAGGAAAGAGGAGCGCATCTGAGAGTTTGGCCGAGGGCTCCACGGTGGACGGAAAGAGCGCTAAGCGGTGAAGTTAGCCTGCATTTAATTCGGCGCCGGAAGTGAGATGACATAGTTATGCCTTTCTAGACTAAAATTGAAGCTTTAAAGGAGGCGCTGGATTTCTTCTAGAGGAGGCTGGTCAGCGCGGTTTGTAATCGATGTAATTGTGGTTACAAATGCGTTGTATTTGTTGCCTAAGCGGTTGAGAAGATAAAGGATTTAATACCAATAAGAGACCTGTAACGACCTCATTTCCCAGTAAGATATTGTTCGCTCTGGGGATTGGGCCGTAGTCCAATATCCTCCCCTCACGGCTTTGTTTGGTGAGAACTTCCCAGAAGGTCACCCAACCTGGAATTGCTCTCGCCGAAGCACTTTTAACTTCGGAGTTCTTATGGGATCCGTTGCCAATTGTGCTCCAAAACGCGTCTTACTATCTTGGGAGGGATCTCTTACATATGTTTCATTTCCACATACTTCCCCAAGAGATGTGGTATTGTGACGACCCCCTCTTTACAACCCGGGATTCGCCTATACTCAAGTTCTGGATTCGCCTACACTCGGCTTAGGTCCCGAGGTTTGCCCCGCAACTCGAGGTTTGCCCCGCAGTCGTACTCATACGTACACCTCCGGGTTATCACAATCACCCCCCCTCGGGGGCCCAACGTCCTCGTTGGCCACATTTTCGGTTGGGTACAGGCTCTGATACCATTTGTAACGACCCCATTTCCCAGTAAGATATTGTCCGCTCTGGGGATTGGGCCGTAGCCCAATATCCTCCTCTCACGGCTTTGTTTGGCGAGAACTTCCCAGAAGGTCACCCAACCTGGAATTGCTCTCGCCGAAGCACTTTTAACTTCGGAGTTCTTATGGGATCCGTTGCCAATTGTGCTCCAAAACGCGTCTTATTAACTTGGGAGGGATCTCTTACATATGTTTCATTTCCACATACTTCCCCAAGCGATGTGGTATTGTGACGACCCCCTCTTTACGACCCGGGATTCGCCTATACTCGAGTTCGGGATTCGCCTACACTCGGCTTAGGTCCCGAGGTTTGCCCCGCAACCCGAGGTTTGCCCTGCAGTCGTACCCATACGTGCACATTCGGGTCATCACACGCCAAGAGAGAGCTTCTGGTTCACGAAGAGAGAAAATGAGGGAGGAAGAGAGAAAATTGTGATTTTAATTAAAATTTGGCTTAGCAAATTACTTTTTCGTCTTTCTTTTGATTTTCTATTTGTTTCATCATTTGTTTCGTTATATAGATAACGATTGGGCTTCTCTAAATTTCCTTAGTTTACCAATAACTCTGACTTATTATCTGGACTTTATTAAAACTGTCCGTTCATAAAACGGACCTCGTTTACTATTTTTATTAAAACGTCTTTTATATTACGAGAAACGTAATTCTCGTAATTCAGCGTTACAACTCCTAAAATTCTCGAAATTTTCTTAAAATCTATATTAATTATTAGGATCATGATAAAGCTTTTCGTTCGCAGAACGAACTTAATTTGATGTATTTTACAAAAATGCCATCATATATTAAAATAATAAAATCCCGTAAAGCCGGGTATTACATTATATCCACCTTATTTAAAATTTTGTCCACAAAATTTGACTACACAAACAACTCAGGATACTTAGCCATCATATTCTGCTGTCGCTCCCAAGTAGCTTCTTCCACCTCGTGGTTCCACAATAAGACTTTGACTAGCGGAATCTCTTTGTTGCGCAATACCTTGATTGAAGACTCCAAAATACGTGCCGACTTCTCCACATAAGTCAAGGTAGGCTGTACCTCGATCTCTCTTGCTTCCACAACATGAGACGGATCACGTAGACATTTTCTGAGCATAGACACGTGGAATATATTGTGGATACCTTCCATTGACACCGGAAGTTGCAGTCGATACGCCATCTTCCCAATCTTCTTCAAAATAGGGAAGGGTCCCACATATCGAGGGCTTAGCTTGCCCTTTCTTCCGAATCGCATAACTCCATTGAACGGAGAAATCTTCAAATAAACCTCGTCACCTTCTTCAAACTCTAATTCTCTTCGCCTAGTGTCAGCATAGCTCTTCTGTCGGCTCTGAGCTATCTCGATACGCTGTCTGATAACGGCAATCTTCTCTGCCGTTTGCTGTAGAATCTCAGAACCGACAATACTAGCTTCCCCAATCTCGTCCCAATATAACAGAGATCTACACTTTCGACCATACAATACCTCGTACGGAGCCATACCGATGGTAGCCTGGAAGCTATTGTTATAAGAGAACTCAATCAGTGGCAAATACTTGCTCCACGATCCCTGAAATTCTAACACACAAGCTCTGAGCATATCCTCAAGAATCTGATTCGTTCTCTCCATTTGACCATCAGTCTGAGGATGAAATGCTGTGCTCAAATTTAGCTGAGTTCCCATAGCTTTGTGCAGACTCTTTCAGAACTTCGATGTACTCGATCTGAGACAATCGAAACTGGTACTCCATGCAGTCTAACACCTCTTGCACATAAAGCTCGGCGAGCTGATCCATAGAAGATGTCATCTTCACAGATAAGAAGTGATCCGACTTTGTCAATCGGTCCACAATCACCTAGATGCCGTCATGCCCTTTCGTCATCCTCGGGAGCCCCACAATAAAATCCATGGAGATCTGCTCTCATTTCCACTCCGGAATCGGCAGTAGCTGTAATGTTCCGGCCGGCCTCTGGTGTTCTGCCTTTTGCCTGTTGGTTTCCACGTACTTGGCGACTTCCCTTTTCATGTTCGGCCACCAAAAGTGTTGTTTTAAATACCGGTACATCTTGGTACTTCCCGGGTGCACAGAGTAAGCTGAGGAATGTGCTTCGGCCAAAATCTCCTTATTCAATTCTTCGTCATTAGGCACGTACCATCTATACCTGAACTTCAAAATACCATCATCTGACAAATTAAAATCAGACAAGTCTCCAGATGTCATGCTCAATCGAAGCTCCTCACACTCCACATCTTTCTGCTGAGCTTCACGTGTCTTATCCAGAATTGTCGGCCTGAGAGAAATGTTGGTGAGCATACTGGACAACTCTGCCACAATCTCCACATCAAACTTCTCAATCTCAGACCTCAACGTAACCGACATCGCTGCAAGTGAAGGCTGACTTGCAGTAGGCATTCGGCTTAAAGCATCAGTGACCTTGTTCGCCTTTCCCGGGTGGTACTTAATCTCAAACTCATAGTATTTGACGAACTCTAGCCACCTTCTCTGCCGCATATTAAGTTCCTTCTGCGTAAACAAATACTTCAAGCTCTTGTGGTCTGAAAATATCTCGCACTGCTGCCCATATAAATAATGTCTCCAAATCTTCAGTGCGAAAACCACGGCTGCTAACTCCAGGTCATGTGTAGGATAGTTCTGCTCATACGGCTTCAACTGCCGAGAAGCATAAGCAATAACTCTACCCTCCTGTATCAATACACAATTAAGTCCAACTCCAGACGCATCACAGTAAATACTGAATTTATCACCTTCAACAGGCAGGATTAGAACTGGAGCTGTGGTCAACTTCTGCTTCAACTCCATAAAACTCCTGTCACAAGCAGCCGACCACAAAAACATCTCATTCTTCCGAGTCAAGCGTGAGAGAGGAACTGCAATCTTCGAAAATCCCTCTATGAACTTCCGATAATAGCCAGCCAACCCGAGAAATCCACGTAACTCACGCACGTTTTTAGGCTGAGGCCAATCCCTGACCATCTGTATTTTACTCGGATCCACAGAAACTTGTTCTTGTGATATGATATGGCCAAGAAAACCGACCTTGTCCAGCCAGAACTCACACTTAGAAAACTTTGGATATAAACGGTGTTGACTCAGAATTCCCAAAACAATCCTCAGATGCTTCGTGTTCTTTCTTCGTTTTAGAATAGATCAAAATGTCGTCAATAAAAACAACGACAAACTTGTCCAAATATTCCTTGAAAACACGGTTCATCAAGTCCATAAACGCCGCAAGGCCATTAGTAAGTCCAAAAGACATAACAAGGAACTCATAATGCCCATACCTCGTTCGGAATGCCGTTTTCTGGATATCTTCTCTCCGAACCTTTAACTGGTAAGAACCCGAGCGTAGGTCAATCATGGAAATTACTCGGGTACTCTACAGTTGATCAAATAAATCATCTATCCGGGGCAGTGGATACTTATTCTTCACTGTAAGCTTATTCAGCTCTCTGTAATCCACGCACATCCTGATAGTCCCATCCTTCTTCTTAACGAACAGAACGGGCGCACCCCAGGGAGAAAAACTAGGTTGGATGAAACCCTTATCCAGCAACTCTTCAAGCTGAGTTTTCAACTCTCTCAATTCAGCAGACGCCAATCTATATAGATTCTTAAACACTGGTGCGGAGCTCATGTAACGACCCCTTTTTCCAGCAAGATATTGTCCGCTCTGAGGATTAGGCCGTAGCTTAATATCCTCCCCTAACAGCTTTGTTTGGTGAGGACTTCCCAGTCGGTCACCCAACCTGGAACTACTCTCGCCGAAGCACTTTTAACTTCGGAGTTCTTATGGGATCCATTGTCAATTGTGCTCCAAAACGCGTCTTACTATCTTGGGAGGGTCTCTTTATATATGTTTCATTTCCACATACTTCCCCAAGTGATGTGGGTTTTTGGACGACCCCCTTTTTACGACCCGTCAGCTTCCGGTTCTCCCGCGCGGACATACCGCCATCCAGGTTCGGGTTCGTGCAGCCATCGTACACATACTTATAGATCCGGGTCACCACAATCACCCCCTCTTGGGGCCCAACATCCTCGTTGGCCACATTTCCTGTTGGGTACAGGCTCTGATACCATTTGTAACGACTCCTTTTCCTAGCAAGATATTGTCCGCTCTTGAGATTGGGCCGTAGCCCAATATCCTCCCCTCATGGCTTTGTTTGGCGAGGACTTTCAAGTCGGTCACCCAACCTGGAACTACTCTCGTCAAAGCACTTTTAACTTCGGAGTTCTTATGGGATCCGTTGTTAATTGTGCTCCAAAACGCGTCTTACTATCTTGGGAGGGTCTCTTTACATATGTTTTATTTCCACATACTTCTCCAAGCGATGTGAGATTGTGATGACCCCCTTTTTATGACCTGTCACCTTCCGATTCGCCCGCGCGGACGTACCGCCATCCGGGTTCCGGTTCATGCAGCCATCGTACACATACTTACACATCCGGGTCATCACAGCTCGGATACACATCAATGGTAAATTCGATCTCCCTGTCCAGCGGTAATTCGGGAAGATCATCAAGGAAGATCTCAGAGAATTCTCTGACTATAGGAAGGTCACTCGGCTTTACTCCACTGAGCAACTGAGTATCAACTACCGTGGCCAGATAAATCAAGCATTCACCTCTAAATCGCTCGTTGACCTTCATGGAATAAGAAGTAGGCGACCTACTCAACCTATTCATCGCCTGATAAGCAAACTTGGCTTTACCCGGGGGCCAAAAAGTCACAATCCCGGATCAACAATCGATGATGGCGAAGTGCTGTGACAGCCAGTCCATCCCTAAGATAAGATCGTACTTCTCTATGCTCATGACTATCAAACGAGCATAAAGGGTAGTATTCCCCACTAAGACGACATTGCCCTGGATGATACGATCTGAATGCATATGCTCTCCTGAAGGTAGCATTACTCTATACTCGAACTCTGCTAACTCAGACTCTAATCTCAATCTAGTCATGCAAGCAGTTGAAATGAAGGAGTGCGTAGCTCCCGTATCCAGCAAATAAAGTACAGCTATGTCCACAATCAATATAGTACCTGATTTGACAAATGGCTGAGCCTCATCGTCAACGTCACCAGGCTCAATAAAAGCAAAGATTCTGGGCATGGCTCTCCTCTGAACTCCGCTCAACTGATCTCGGCCC
Source organism: Begonia masoniana (assembly GCA_022432975.1). Classification (NCBI taxonomy): domain Eukaryota; kingdom Viridiplantae; phylum Streptophyta; class Magnoliopsida; order Cucurbitales; family Begoniaceae; genus Begonia; species Begonia masoniana. The sequence goes on from CM039509.1 coordinate 33,879,052, forward strand.
GGATTTGGGCAATCTCTAATAAAATGGCCGACTTCACCACATCTATAACATTTATTAGTGCCCACCCGGCACTCTCCACTGTGCTCTCTCTGACATTTAGGGCACCATGGTATCTGAGGAGCCTCTTGTACCTGTTTCCCTTTGACTCGATCATTACCTCCTTCAGAAGGCCTCTTTATGCCTCTTTGTTGTTGTAGGGGTTGTTGTGCTCTGGGCTGCCAACCACGGTTCTACTACTGAGGATAGATCTCACGGAAGAAGCCCTTAACTGGCTCCCTAGGCTTAATACAAGTCGCTCGTGCCACCTCGAAATCCAAGGCCCTTGCTGCAATGTCTGAATAGGGCATATCTATAAGCCCCGATACTATAACATGCATCCGAATCTCTGGGTTCAGTCCTTCCATAAATTGGTGCACTTTGTCTTCGTTATCACTTACTAGGCGTGGTGCAAATCTCGATAATGCCTCAAATTTTCAAATATAATCCGCAACTGAACCTGTCTGCTTCAGCTGCGTAAACTCATTCCTCTTACCCACCCTCACAGTGTGGCTGAAATACTTATCGAAGAACACGGTCTTAAACCGCTCCCAAGTCATAATCATCACATCCGTTGTTGCTTTAATCGAGTCCCACCAAAAACGGGCATCTAACGCCAAATGGAAAGTGACGTAGGCAACCTTACTCCCATTCTCTATCTCTGCGTACCCTAGCATATATTCCATAGTCCGGATCCACTCTTCGGCTATAGTAGGATCCGACGATTGTCCGTTGAATACTAGGGGTTGCAACTTTTGAAATCTTTCCATGCCACGTTGGTTCGGAACAATCACCTCACGGGCCTTACGATCCTCACGATTTACCAAACGCTCAATTTGTTGTGCTTGCCTGTCCATATGCTGGGCCTGACGGTCTAGAAAATCCGTAAGTCGATCTAAAGCCTCATCCCTAGGGTCTTTTCCTCGAACTATTTTATGTAACTCCTATAAAAGTTAAAAAAACAAATAACCCTAAGAAATCGAAATCAAATAAAACTTTTAAACATACTTACAGTTGATGAATGATGTCTGCATAGTGGCTGTGCAGTCAGGAAGTCTACAGAACCGTTTTTAAAACCCGGGGGCTCTGATACCATAACTGTAACGTCCCTTAAACTATTCCCTTAATTTCTCGTATAAAATTTTTCTTTTTTGAATTGTTCAAGTGAACCCTTTCGTTAAACTGCCAAGTCAAGTGTAAATCGTGGGAGTATATATAAAGAAAAACATTTAAATGAATTTATATAAAACTGAAGAAAAACACAACAAGGAGATCGAGGACAAAAACGTCAAAAGTGACAAAATAGAGGGGCGATCGATCGGCTGCTTGATAGCGGATCGATTGGCCCATGCTTGAGCGATCGATCGGTCCTTTTTGAGCGATCGAACGGCTCACGTTCTGGAATTTCTCCAGAATGTGGCCCTCAGAAGCCGATCGTTCGCCCTTTACAGGCGAACGATTGCGAACTCCTCTGGAATTCCAGAGAGTTCAGCGTTCGATCGCCTCACTATCTACGATCGAACGGCTTGCTCTCTAGTTTACCAGAGAGCATGCCTTCTTCATTTTTCTCCTTCGACACCTTGCACACACATCACAAATCCTCCTTCACTTTTCATTTTCATCAAATGTCAATAACTCCTCTAACACTCATTCATCATATAAAAACACTTTACATAAAACCACTCCAAACATATTCGAAAACGTAGTAAAATTTCATAAAAATGAACTGCGTGGATCCGTTTAAAAACTAAACAACTCCCCCTGTTTTAAATCACTAAACAGTTCCAGTATATTTCCAATAAAAGAATTTCCAAAAGCAGTTTATAAAATAGGTTTCCAAAACATCAAAACATAACTTATCCACTATCCAGATCGCAAACATCCTAATATGTTCAACTACATAATCATCTTCCATTTCTAACATCGTGTCCCCAAAATACTTACACACATCCTGTAACGCCGCGAGTTATCTGAACCCGACTCGTTACACAAAGCTCGAACCTAACTAAAAAACTTTGAACTAAATTTAAAATTTCACTCAAAAGTCTAGGTTTGACATTTTCCTAAAACTTCAAAACATTTAAATGTTTGCAACGGAAATCATTTGAAAAATAATGGAGTTAAACAATACCACGAAACATTGTTTGAAATGTTAAGAAACAATCAGAAAATAGGAACTGAAGTTTGAACCGTGAAATACTTGAGAAGTCGCAGAAGTCAAACGCATCTGTCGATGAATAAAGTCAACGAAAGGAGCAGAACAATATAGAATGCTTCTACCGATGACTAAACGACAAAATTCCTCATTCCCTTCTTCCGATGACTAAACGACAAAATTCCTCATTCCCTTCTTCCGACAGAATAAACTGCATACACCGATCACTAGACGACAAAACACTTCCTACATCCACCGGTGACGTCAGTCGGATGACTCATTCATCCGATCGACTTTATCACACATCCACCGGTGACGTCAGCCGGATGATTCATTCGTCCGATTGACTTTATCACACGTCCACCGGTAAGAATAGCTACATATTCCGGTTACTAAACGACAAATTACATTCTGTATCATCCGATGGCTTCCACTGAGGACATCTTCCGATAGAGAACAGATTAACAACACAACATCTGCCGGTAGACTTCATCTACCGACAAGGAACAGAACAACAACTCTAACTACGGAAAAGAATTTACTCACTTTACTGAAACCATTCTGAAGCAATTCAAATCGTTGCATTACTCAAATTCAGTAAGAACCCAACATTTAAAATCCCTCAGAATTCTATCATCAGAAAATCTCAAAACGTATTCCAAATATTAAAGACCATTACTATCATGAAAACTTAACATACTCAGATTGAAACACTGTCAACTAAACCATTCCAACTACAGACATCAGTTAATCCGCCTCATCAGTTTACCAGGCCGAAACATGAATGTACTCCTCCAACCACATCTATTCATCAGTGCACTCAAGGAAATCACCTGCAGTCTCCTTAACACCTACATCACAAAACTCATCTATTAGCCTAATACTAAGTAAGTAAAGCAGTAATGAAATGAAATACTAAAATATGAATTCCTAAACATGCAATTTCTACTTTCTCATCTCAGTTGTTCATTCATCGTTTCTGTTCAGATCCCCCTGTGAAATTGGGAGTTGGATCAACTCTCCCAAAGTATAAGCATCCACTGACTCATTAAGGGGCGGATAAATTCCCTTAACAGTAAATCTGATTCACATGTTCAGATCCCCCTGTGAAATTGGAAGTTGGATCAACTCTCCCAAAGTATAAATATCCACTGTCTCATTAAGGGGCGGATTATTTCCCTTAACAGTAAAACTGATTGACATAGCTATTTCAATATGTTCAATCCTTACCATGCCAACATGCATTCAAATTCATTTTCGTATACTTTTTAAAACATGATGCATGACATACCAACACATTCCAGCAAACAAACCCTAATGTTTTGTGATGTAGGCCCGAAGGCATAAGCAAACTTTACTTACTTGGTCTCCTGAAAATCGCTCGGTTTCAACTACACTGGAAGTCCTGCTCACCTAATGTCATAAGCAGAATACCGATTAGATCATCACTAGCCTTATCCTATATCATTCAGAAACCTAAGGAGCTAGTTTGGAAGCTCTGGTCATCGTACATTCTCGGCTCAACACTAAACCCGAACTCAACTCACTCACAGCATTAACAAGTACATACATTGCACTCATCTGCTATCTAGCCACTCAGATCTTAAGAAAACAAAAAGGAAAGAATTACCTAGTCCGAGAAATGAAGGTCGGAGAGGAAAATCGCCTGGAGCTCTGCTGAGTTTGAGCTACCGAGAAAGGAAAAATGAGAGAACAGTGGCGGCTAAACCTCATTGAACCCTCCATTAAATACGTTATCCAATATATTATCTCAAATTACCACCATGCCCTTACTCACTCATTTATTAACCTAATCACTAAACCTCTCAATCCCATCCTTAAAATATTCACTATAATTTAATAAAGTAAACTGGTTAAACGAAACCGGGTGCTACAATCTACCCTCCTTAAAAGAATTTTGTCCTCAAAATTCAAAACCTGAATAGCTCTGGATGTTGGTCCATCATGTCTTGCTGGCGTTCCCAAGTGGTCTCTTCTACGTTCTGGTTGTGCCATAAGACTTTCACTAGTGGAACCTCCTTGTTGGGCAATACCTTCACTGCATAGTCTAAGATCCTTACCGGTTTCTCTTCATATGTAAGAGTAGGATGAACTTCAATACTCTGCTGTTCTACAATCTGGGAAGGGTCTCGTACACATTTCTTAAGCATGGAGATATGAAACACGTCATGGATTCCTTCCAAAGAGACTGGTAACTGTAGTTGATAAGCTGACTTCCCAATCCTCTTCAAGATTGAGAAGGGTCCAATATATCTGGGGTTTAACTTGCCTCTCTTTCCAAATCTCACAACTCCCTTGAAAGGTGACACCTTAAGAAAAACTTCATTACCAACATCAAATTCCAGTTCTCTTCGTCTTTTGTCTGCATAGCTTTTCTGCCGGCTTTGAGCTGTCAAGATTCTTTGTCAGATAAGAGCAATTTTCTCCACTGTTTGCTGTACGATGTCAGGACCAATCAATTGTGCTTCTCCAACATCATCCCAATACAATGGGGATCTGCACTTTCGTCCATACAATGCCTCGTATGGTGCCATACCTATTGTTGCCTGAAAACTGTTGTTATAAGAAAATTCAACCAAGGACAAGTATTTGCTCCATGAACCTTGAAAGTCTAAGACACATGCACGGAGTATATCCTCTAATATTTGAATAGTCATTTCAGATTGTCCATCTGTTTGAGGGTGGAAAGCTGTGCTAAAACTAAGCTGGGTTCCCATAGCCTTGTGCAAACTTTTCCAGAACTTAGATGTAAATCTAGAGTCTCGGTCTGAAACTATGGTGCTTGGAACTCCATGCAGTCTAACAACTTCATGCACATACAACTCAGCCAGTTGATCCATCGAGTATGTTATCTTCATTGGCAGAAAGTGAGCAGATTTGGTTAAACGATCGACTATTACCCAAATTGCATCGTGACCCTTTGCTATTCTAGGTAATCCTATAACAAAATCCATCCAATAAATTTTCTATAATATCCTGCTAATCCAAGGAAGCTCCTAATATCAGTAGTATTCTTTGGTTGGGGCCACTCCTTAACTGCCTGAACCTTGGCTGGATCGACAGATATTCCATCTCCAGAGATCACGTGACCAAGAAAGTGAACTCTGTCCAACCAAAACTCACACTTGGAAAACTTAGCATAAAGTTGATGCTGTCTAAGTACTCCTAACACCAAGCTCAAGTGACTTGCATGCTCATCTTTAGTACGGGAATAGATCAGAATATCATCAATGAATACTATGACAAATTTATCTAAGTACTCGTGAAACACCCTATTCATGAGATCCATAAAGGCTGCTGGTGCATCTGTCAATTCAAAAGACATAACCAAAAACTCATAATGTCCATACCTTGTGCGAAAGGCAGTCTTTGGGATATCTTCAGATTTAACCTTCAACTGATAATATCCGGACCTAAGGTCAATCTTAGAAAAAACTCTTGCACCATTAAGCTAGTCAAATAAATCGTCAATTCTCGGCAATGGATACTTATTCTTGACAGTTAACTTATTCAATTCCCTATAATCAATGCACATACGCATTGATCCATCTTTCTTTTTGACAAAAAGGACAGGCGCACCCCACGGTGAAAAGTTGGGGCGTATGAACCCTTTCTCCAACAAATCCTCCAACTGCTTCTTTAATTCCTTAAGTTCGTTTGGAGCTAATCTATATGGATTTTTAGACACAGGCTCGGCTCCGGAGTAAACATCTACAACAAATTCAATTTCCCTATCTGGTGGTAAACCAGGAAGGTCATCTAAAAATACTTCGGGGAAGTCTTGGACAATTAAGACATTTTGAGGATTTATTTTTCCTACAAGCTGTGTGTCTAAAACGCTAGCTAAGAAGCACAAATACTCTCCACACAGGGAAAATCTAGTGTTAATGGAAGTCATCACAGACATTTCCTTACTCTTCTTGGAAGCTTGAAAGGTATGTTTCAAATTACCAGGGGGTTGAAAGCTAACTATTCCAGTCCTACAATCAATTGTGGCGTGGTGTTTAAATAGCCAGTCCATTCCTAGGATTACATCAAATCCTATAATATCCATAATAATAAGATCAGCAGGAAAACTTACGTTCCCTACTAACACATCACTGTCAAGCATCACTTGGTTAGAGTGCATGCGTTCACCAGAGGGTAATGTAACGTTAAACATATGCATGGAATGAGTAAACTGTACATCTAACTTATCAGCAAATGTAGAGGCTATAAATGAATGCGTTGCACCGGAATCTATCAAAGTAAAAGCAGGCACAGAGTTGATCAATATAGTACCTAACACCACAGCAGGCTGTTCTTCACCCGACTCCATCATGGAGAATATCTTCGGTTTAATCATAGCAGGGCCACTCTTAGGAACTGGACAGTCTCTACTAATGTGACCGACCTTATTACAATTGTAGCATCTGGTGACTCTAGGCTTCGAGCACTCCTTGTACGTGTGTCCAACCTCCTTACAGTTGAAACACTTCCCAAAGCCTAGTCTACATTCCCCCGGGTGGTTCTTCAAACACTTAGGACACTGGGGAAATTTTCTGACATTCTGTACCTTCCCTCCTGTTCCTTGAATATTTTGGCCTTCACTTGGCCTCTTCGTTCCTCTTTGTTGGTGTGGCTGGTTAAACCTTTGTGGGACCTCCTTTGGTCTAGCACACTTCCTTTCAGCTTCTTCCACTTCCAGAGCAGTGGACACAACTTCGCTGAATGTCAAACCTTTAATACCACAGAATTTAACCCCTCGGTAGATTTCTGGCTTCAGTCCATGCACAAATTTAAACACTTTATCCTCCTCCTTGTGAGCAAAATGTCCAGCAAACCTGGACAAGGACTCAAATTGCCTACTGTACTCCGCCACCGACCCTGTCTGCTTCAAATTCAGAAACTCTAACTTCTTCACGGTTTGGACCGTGTTGTTAAAATACTTCCCATAGAAAATGTTCTTGAATTGTGACCAAGGCATCGTCAAAACATCTGTGGCGGTCTCTATTGTTTCCCACCAGAGTTGAGCTTCACCAGCCAAATGGAACGTGGCCAATGTGACTTTGTCTTCTTCTCCAACATTGGCACACCTAAACATACTCTCAATTTTTCTAAGCCATCCTTCAGCAATAACTGGATCAGATGACTGTCCATCAAACGTGGGTGGTCTTAGTCTCCGGAATCTATCTCCAGAATGTTCATTGCTAGAACCCGAGTTGGCACTTCCTTGCACCTCTCAGTTTAACAGTACTCCTAGTTGGTCAGACTGCTGACGAACTAAATCAGTTTGCTGATGCACTAAATCTGTCAGCTGCCTAATCACACTAGGCTCCTCTTCACCTATCACATTAGGCATCTCTCTTGGTACTCTAGGTCTCCCTGGGCGTCTGGCCATTGTACTTAATTCCTGTACGGGGTTAATTACACTCTTAAATATCTAATAACTAAGGTTAACATAAACACTTACAGTTGTTGAAGTACTTCCATGCAACGGTTGGCACTGATGAGTATTCTTTTGAACGGTTTAACTGAATGTCTCTGATACCATACTGTAACGCCCCGAGTTATCTGAACCCGACTCGTTACACAAAGCTCGAACCTAACTAAGAAACTTTGAACTAAATTTAAAATTTCACTCGAAAGTCTAGGTTTGACATTTTCCTAAAACTTCAAAACATTTAAATGCTTGCAGCGGAAATCATTTGAACAACAATGAAGTTAAACAATACCACGAAACATTGTTTGAAATGTTAAGAAACAATCGGCAAATAGGAACTGAAGTTTGAACCGTGAAATACTTGAGAAGTCGCAGAAGTCAAACGCATCTGCCGATGAATAAAGTCAACGGAAGGAGCAGAACAAAATAGAAGGCTTCTACCGATGACTAAACGGTGACATCAGCCGGATGACTCATTCATCCGATCGACTTTATCACACATCCACCGGTGACATCAGCCGGATGACTCATTCATCCGATCGACTTTATCACACATCCACCGGTGACATCAGCCGGATGACTCATTCATCCGATCGACTTTATCACACATCCACCGGTGACATCAGCCGGATGACTCATTCATCCGATCGACTTTATCACACATCCACCGGTGACATCAGCCGGATGACTCATTCATCCGATCGACTTTATCACACATCCACCGGTGACATCAGCCGGATGACTCATTCATCCGATCGACTTTATCACACATCCACCGGTGACATCAGCCGGATGACTCATTCATCCGATCGACTTTATCACACATCCACCGGTGACATCAGCCGGATGACTCATTCATCCGATCGACTTTATCACACATCCACCGGTGACATCAGCCGGATGACTCATTCATCCGATCGACTTTATCACACATCCACCGGTGACATCAGCCGGATGACTCATTCATCCGATCGACTTTATCACACATCCACCGGTGACATCAGCCGGATGACTCATTCATCCGATCGACTTTATCACACATCCACCGGTGACATCAGCCGGATGACTCATTCATCCGATCGACTTTATCACACATCCACCGGTGACATCAGCCGGATGACTCATTCATCCGATCGACTTTATCACACATCCACCGGTGACATCAGCCGGATGACTCATTCATCCGATCGACTTTATCACACATCCACCGGTGACATCAGCCGGATGACTCATTCATCCGATCGACTTTATCACACATCCACCGGTGACATCAGCCGGATGACTCATTCATCCGATCGACTTTATCACACATCCACCGGTGACATCAGCCGGATGACTCATTCATCCGATCGACTTTATCACACATCCACCGGTGACATCAGCCGGATGACTCATTCATCCGATCGACTTTATCACACATCCACCGGTGACATCAGCCGGATGACTCATTCATCCGATCGACTTTATCACACATCCACCGGTGACATCAGCCGGATGACTCATTCATCCGATCGACTTTATCACACATCCACCGGTGACATCAGCCGGATGACTCATTCATCCGATCGACTTTATCACACATCCACCGGTGACATCAGCCGGATGACTCATTCATCCGATCGACTTTATCACACATCCACCGGTGACATCAGCCGGATGACTCATTCATCCGATCGACTTTATCACACATCCACCGGTGACATCAGCCGGATGACTCATTCATCCGATCGACTTTATCACACATCCACCGGTGACATCAGCCGGATGACTCATTCATCCGATCGACTTTATCACACATCCACCGGTGACATCAGCCGGATGATTCATTCGTCCGATCGACTTTATCACACGTCCACCGGTAAGACAAGCTACATATTCCGGTTACTAAATGACAAATTACATTCTGTATCATCCGATGGCTTCCACTGAGGACATCTTCCGATAGAGAACAGATTAACAACACAACATCTGCCAGTAGACTTCATCTACCGACAGGGAACAGAACAACAACTCTAACTACGGAAAGGAATTTACTCACTTTACTGAAACCATTCTGAAGCAATTCAAATCGTTGCATTACTCAAATCCAGTAAGAATCCAACTTTTAAAATCCCACAGAATTCTATCATCAGAAAATCTCAAAACGTATTCAAAATATTAAAGACCATTACTGTCATGAAAACTTAACATACTCAGATTGAAACACTGTCAACTAAACCATTCCAACTACAGACATCAGTTAATCCGCCTCATCAGTTTACCAGGCCAAAACATGGATGTACTCCTCCAACCACATCTATTCATCAGTGCACTCAAGAAAATCACCTGCAGTCTCCTCAACACCTACATCACAAAACTCATCTATTAGCTTAATGCTAAGTAAGTAAAGCAGTAATGAAATGAAATACTAAAATATGAATTCCTAAACATGCAATTTCTACTTTCTCATCTCAGTTGTTCATTCATCGTTTCTGTTCAGATCCTCCTGTGAAATTGGGAGTTGGATCAACTCTCCCAAAGTATAAGCATCCACTGACTCATTAAGGGGCGGATAAATTCCCTTAACAGTAAATCTGATTCACATGTTCAGATCCCCCTGTGAAATTGGAAGTTGGATCAACTCTCCCAAAGTATAAATATCCACTGTCTCATTAAGGGGCGGATTATTTCCCTTAACAGTAAAACTGATTCACATAGCTATTTCAATATGTTCAATCCTTACCATGCCAACATGCATTCAAATTCATTTTCGTATACTTTTTAAAACATGATGCATGACATACCAACACATTCCAGCAAACAAACCCTAATGTTTTGTGATGTAGGCCCGAAGGCACAAGCAAACTTTACTTACTTGGTCTCCTGAAAATCGCTCGGTTTCAACTACACTGGAAGTCCTGCTCACCTAATGTCATAAGCAGAATACCGATTAGATCATCACTAGCCTTATCCTATATCATTTAGAAACCTAAGGAGCTAGTTTGGAAGCTCTGGTCATTGTACATTCTCGGCTCAACACTAAACCCGAACTCAACTCACTCACAGCATTAACAAGGTACATACATTGCACTCATCTGCTATCTAGCCACTCAGATCTTAAGAAAACAAAAAGGAAAGAATTACCTAGTCCGAGAAATGAAGGTCGGAGGGAAAAATTGCCTGGAGCTCTGCTGAGTTTGAGCTGAATACCGAGAAAGGAAAAATGAGAGAACAGTGGCGGCTAAACCTCATTGAACCCTCCATTAAATACGTTATCCAGTATATTATCTCAAATTACCACCATGCCCTTACTCACTCATTTATTAACCTAATCACTAAACCTCCCAATCCCACCCTTAAAATATTCACTATAATTTAATAAAGTAAACTGGTTAAACGAAACCGGGTGCTACACATCCCTATGGGTCAAAAGCGCACCGACTGCCCAGCACACTCCCATGGGCTATCTTTCTTCAACTGATCACTCCTCGGGTGGAGGGATCTCGTCCTCACCTGTACAAGATCACATATCTATGAACTAAAGGCTAAGCAAGTTTCGTAAAGGCAGATGCATTCTGTGTATATGAAGTTCGAAAATCATGCAGAATACATAACAGATCGTGGCAGACAGATTGTCACCGAGATCTCAGCCCGCTAGATGGAGAGGACACGTCTGGGGGTTGGACAATCCTTTCCACATAGCGGAGGGGGAGACATGCTTACATCTGTAACAACCACGTCTGGACCCCACCTCGCATGACCAGATAACAGATTACGTATATTAGTTTCATTAGGTGTGGTATCGTGACAAGCTCCTTTCAGCCTTCATGATAGATCAATAGCCCCCTTTCAGGCCACACCACTTTTTCTGAAAACGTAGTGCGGAAATTCATTTTTTTCATTAGATGTGGTATCGTAACAAGCTCATTTCATCCTTCACGATAGATCAATAGCCCCCTTTCGGGCCACACCACTTTTTCTGAAAACGTAGTGCGAGAATTCATTTTCTATGCTCGTTCGAAAATCGTGATGCATGAACAATTCAATATATAAAGTAAATAACCAACATGTATACCATCAGAACAATAAAAATATAATCTCTAAAGGCAACCAATTCTAACTACCCAACCAAAGCTTTTAAACAAACAAATCACCAATGTTCCTCGACAAGACTTCAACGTACAGTGTAGGCCAATCGGCCATAGTAAGTCACGAGAACTTACCTCGCGTGCGTTGAAATTCTAGCTCCGTCCACGAGCTTTGTTCACCTAAGGCAATTCACAACAATTGTCGTTAAAACGAGTTTAAACCGTTAAACGTCCATATTAACGAAACCTTAACTAAAGAAATTTTCTAAAATTCTAATTTAATTCACTGAAGCATTTTTATCAAGCAATCCAAGCTCGACACCTCAAAACCCTCATTAACTGAGTTTTCCAAAATCATGAAAATTCATTAAACCATAATATTCCACAACGAATCGATCAATCTTCGTCCAATACGCCCAATACGTCCATTATATTCATAAATACAGTAACCCTATCGATTTCAAACTCAAATCGACATTTTTAACAAAACCCTAAACGAAACCTAATCGTTTTAAATCTCTAAAAACCGAAATCTAATGCTCCATAACCATAGAACCTTACCTAGAGCGTTGATCGGAGGAGTTTCCGTGAAGAAAACCAAGTCGCCGGAGGACGAATCGTTGTCGGAAGGGGAGAAATCACCGTGAGAGAGAGAGAGAGAACGCCAAGAGAGAGCTTCTGGTTCACGAAGAGAGAAAATGAGGGAGGAAGAGAGAAAATTGTGATTTTAATTAAAATTTGGCTTGGCAAATTAACTTTTCGTCCTTCCTTTGATTTTCTATTTATTTCGTCCTTTGTTTCATTATCTAGCTAACGATTGGGCTTCTCTAAATTTTCTTAGTTCACCAATAACTTCGACTTATTATCTGGGCTTTATTAAAAATGTCCGTTCGTAAAACGGACCTCGTTTACTATTTTTATTAAAACGTCCTTTATATTATGAGAAATGTAATTCTCGTAATTCAGCGTTACAACTCCTAAAATTTTCAAAATTTTCTTAAAATCCATATTAATTATTAGGATCGTGATAACGCTTTTCGTTCGCAGAATTCCGTTCGCAGAACGGACTTAATTTGACGTATTTTACAAAAATACCATCATATATTAAAATAATAAAATCTCGTAAAGTTGGGTATTACAGTTGCCACTCAGCCAGATACATTTCTCTGTCTATTTTTAGATTTAGTTAATATTAATTACATCTGACATATTTAATATAAAGTTAAATTTAAAAACTGATTATGAGTGATTCAAACTTGTGCCCTCTTACCGTTATGAATGTGCGCATAAGCCATTAGGCCAAAGCGTATTTATTGTTTAATTAAGTAGTCTGAATAAATTTATATATGTCATGCGTATAAATTTAGCAACAATAATTAACAAATTAATTTGTGTGCATGATTTATTATTTATGCAAAGAAAATATTAAACTAATTGTTGAGACTGAGTTTCATGTTCATTTAGTTTACAATTATTTTTTTAGTTTACAATAACTCTTGAAAAAGAGTTATTTTTGAGTAATATTTGTAAATAAAAAATTATTTAAATTGAGTGATGCGCATATTATTTAGACCAAAATTATGAAAATGGCCATAGATTGCTACATCATTATCTGTTTTGAAGAAGTAATGAATTTTATTTAAATTTTCATGAAATATAAAAATTTTAGCACTAAAATGAATTTTTCTCTAATTTGATGTAGATGCTGCCGACTTGGTTTTACAGATTTTGGAAATTAAAGAGATGAAGTAAAAGATTTAATGGTAAAATTCAAATCAACAACAAAAAGGAAAAACTCTATGAAAAGAAAAAAATAAAAAAGAAAATCCCACAAAATGAGGGAGGAGAATCAACATCAAAAATGAAATAAAAATAGGACTTTTGGAAGAAGAAAAGTGTGAAGGCTGGAGGAGCCGAATAGAGGCCTGAGGGCTAACACGAGAGAGAGAGAGAGAGAGATAAAAAAGAGGAAACATTGAGAGAAAGGAAGAGTTTTTCAACAAGAAGAAGAGTAGAGACACATCACTTTCTTGGAGAAAAGGTTTATGTATTTCTTCTCGCAATCCCATATTTTATAAATTTCTTCATTTTTATTATTTTGATGATCTTCTTTTTGAATTTCTTAAATATGATTGTTTTGATTAATTCTATAATTATGGACTAAGATTACATTTTGGTTAAGAGAGAGAGTACTTGTTATAAAAAAATTTTTGTTTGATTGTTTGTTTTTGTTCGAATAATTTATTATGATAATTATGGTTAAATTCAATTTATGTCGATGGACAATTTTGATTACACATGTTGTTGTCATGTTGAGAAATAGACAAAACTTGTGAGATACATAATAAATTATACAAATTTGATTTTACTAAGTTGTTATCATTCATTTTGTATGACTTTGAGAATAAGATACCATGGAGGTTTTTATTATTCTTCATCTGTCTCTAAATTGAAGAGAAGATTAAAATGAGCCACCAAACAATTTGAAAGAACCTTGGTTTTAATAAAATTATTGTTGTTCGAACGAATGTTCTAGCAATCTATAGTTTCGATAGCAAAATTTACTTAACAAATAAATCAATACTTACCAATATTTTCATTATATGACTTTCTCATCTTTTTATTCGAACTCTATTTTATTGTTTGAATTTTCATTTAATTCATATCATATGATTATTCATTATAAATTAATTTTATTTTACTTATAGATTTAAAATTTAATAATTTATCCTTGTGGGTTCAACTCGTACTTATTCTTTATTTCTTTGTTAGCGACACGTGCAATTGGGTTAATGTGTGATTTTTCACTAATAACAAATATATATTGGTTTTTGTTATGTTTTGCCAAATAATATAGACAATGACATGAAATTAAAGTTTGTGATAATTAAAATATCTTGTGATTAATATAAATTTATTTAATTAAAGAGTAGTCACAACATCTTTGATTATGTCAAATTATATATTCAATGTTTAAAATCATATTATGATGACATTTGTTATGATAAATTACATAAATACAACAGATTTTATCTCACATGAATTTTTATTATATTTGTATAATTTATTAGGATAAATATCAAATTATATTTTTTACTAATATATCTACAAAAAATAACTTAGTTATATTGTAACAATCAATGCATAAATTACTGATTTTTCAGTTTGAATAAATTTTCATTGTAAAATTTCAATCCATTGTAGTTCAAAATATAATTTATTCACACTAATAAAAAAAACAAACACTTTATTTCAAGTCATTAATGGGTATGTATCTCTAAATTAAATAAAAACATAATAATAAAAAAATATTTTTTTAAGTTGTTATTGTTAATTGGTTTGAGTTTTTTAGTGGACTTTTCAAAGCACAAAATCTATTGGTTCAGTTCGGTTTGTTCCGGATTTGGGTTGAGTTTTTTAGTGGACTTTTCAAAGCACAAAATCTATTGGTTCGGTTCGGTTTGTTCCGGATTTGAATATGCAGATCTAAAAACCGAACCTGTGACGGCCCGAGACCCGTTCCCGATCGGGGTCCGAGGAGCCAAGCCATCACTCGGGACATTTTACAGAAAACGGGACTTTTTTTTTTAAACAGACTGGACTTTTAAAACGAATCCATTGAAAACTTTACAGAGAAAGAAAATATTCTCTGGATTTAAAAGTAAAACGGAAAATAGTAAAAATCGGAATGCAAAATGAATGACAGAAGAAAAACAGTAAGGCGGGAAGCAGAAAGAAATGAAAACAGTTCTGGTATTCTCACTAAGACTTAACTTCGACTTACACAGGGTTCTGGCAGACAACGAGAGGGTTGGAACACCAGAATTTGAACGATGAAATAAACAGACAGCAATGAATGACTTAACATACAGTGGAAAACCTAATAAAATGGAAAACAAAACTGGAAATTTTGCCGGAAGAAAGGCGACAGTGAATGACGGGATCAGGTGATGTAGGGCAAAAGAAGTAAATAAACTGGGCGGGCAATATAAACTAGCAGTGGATGCAAATAAGACAAAAGTGAACAGTGGCAGCGGTGGATGTGAATAAACAAAAGAGAACGGTGGATATGAATAAGACAAAATAAATGACGTCAGGCGGATGATGTAAATTTTAAAGGCAACGGAGTACGCAGGCAGAAGTGCACTGTTCACCAGTGGATGTGAATAAGACAAAAATGAACAGTGGCAGCGGTGGAGACAGGCAAAAGTGCACTGTTCACCGGTGGATGTGAATAAGACAAAACAGATGACGTCAGCCGGAAGATGAAATTGTAAAGACAGCGGTGGATGCAGTTTTAAACGGGCAGCGGGCAGCGATGGATATAATTTTACAAGTAGCGGTGGACGTGATTTTTAAAACGGGTAGCTGTAGAAGTGAATTTAAAGCAGCGGTGAACGTGATCGGAAGATGTAGTTTAAAAGGGCAGAATTTGACAACTTTTAACAGGATTACATAAAAACAGAAATCGTGAAAATAGAAAGTGTGAAAACTTCACACTTCAGAAAAACGATTCACAACATGATTTTGGGCATATCAAGAAAACACGACAGAATTTTAAGGAAACAGATTGCATGGATAACTCTAAAACCAAAGATAATCCATGCACACCCTGAAAGAGAAATATTCCAAACAACTCCAGAATACTTCAGAATATATACAACTGTCAAATGCAGAGTTTTTAAAACTTAAACACCAGAACTTATACATTGTTTTAAGATCTGGAAGACCGTACAGAACTCGATATACATTACCAAAACTTCACCAGACAGGGGTTTTCAAACATCAACACCAATCCTATACACCGGTTTAAAATTTCAAAAGTTATACAGGACTTGACATAATTTTAAAATACCCTCACAGAAACAGAATGTGTCTGGCTGCAGCAACCAACCCCCATGAGCTCGATCTGCCAACTACATCAAATCATCATCTTAAGGCACAAAGTCCTCGTCCACGGTTTCAGTACCTACATCAGAGAGCTCACCTATGAGTCTAAAACTCAGTAAGAACATATAAATGCAGTGATGCATATGCTATGCATGAACTTTTCAGAATACAGTGACATTACAGAACATTGTTTTTATCTGTCAGAGGGGTATAAATGAGGCTTATAGGAGAACTGGCAAGTGCACGACAGGCACATAACAGATTTACAGAACAGAAACAGAACAGAACATACAGAGCTATATAGAACAGTAGGCTAGTCCCCGTCCCGCACTTAACCAATACATTACAGTCAGATTTTATCTTTCTTAACTTCAAAACCATGCACAGAAAACTTTTGCACGTCTTTCGGGAAAATCGTGTATGCATGAGCATTTGCAGTGCTTAAACATAAAACGGCAGACAACAGAACGTAATGTGTGACACAGATAACTCAGAACTTAACTCTAACTTTCTCTACCCGAAACCACCAGACATAAGAAATACCTAGTATCTCCGTGATGTAGGGCCTTAAGGGCCAACTTATGGATATGAACTTACCTATTTGCTGTAGAGTTGATAGTCTTGAACGTCTCGGTTATGCACGGACCTAAAACATGCACGTAGAGAAAATAAACAAGGTACAAATGCTAACAATAACTTGTAGGATATGCTCCTAACTCCATTCAGACTTTTAGAAAACAAATCAACGTGTTTTCATGCAATAACAGCAAGTTTTATCCAAAATATCACAACCCTAAACTTCAACAAAACTGTCATTTTAACTTGTCCAAACACGTTAGCATAAGCAGATGCTTACCTTAGGCAGAAACAGAAGAAAAATCAAGGAAGATCGAAGGTGCTTCGATGGATGATTTTCGTCTGGAAGAGAGGAAACAGAGAGGAAAGGATGAGTGTGAAGGTTCACGTAGAAGAGAGGAGAATAGGTAGGTTTCTCAGCAAGTTATTGACATTTGGCAACCATCCATTGGCTCCCTCCCACCAACCTTAATTCATTCCCAATTTACCCCTCCATGCATCTCTAACTAATGGTTTCGTTTACTCATACATTAGTTTGGTTTTTATCCCATTATCCAAATATACATATTTACATGTAACAATATATAATTTCCATCGATTTGGTTTCCAACAAAACATTCATTGTATTAATACCAAATTAATCCCACATAATGATTAGGGAGAAATTACATAGGCAAAAATGCCGGGTGTTACAGAACCAATTAAGTCGGTTCTAAAAAAACAATGAACCGATATCTGGCTCTTTTAATATTGAAATTGACCCGATCCAGACCACATCCATTGGTTCCGGTCTAGTTCCCGACTTTGGATCGGGTTTGACCACCCCTATTAGTGTGATGTTCATAAAGACTAAGATCTCTGCTAGTATTCGTGGTTCTATCGATCAACATAATGATGTCGTAACATTACTGAAGTCTATTGATGAGCAATATGAGATTTCAAATAAAACACTTGTCTGTACCCTAATTATGAAATTTTTATCATTAAGGCTCACTTCAATGACTGGTGTGCATGAGCACATCATGCAGATGAGAGACATTGTGGCTCAACTTAAGACACTTGAGGTTTATATGCTTAATTCTTTCATGATCCATTATATTCTGAATACTCTGCCATAGCCATACGATTCATTTAAAATCTCTTATAACACATAATAA
Organism: Begonia masoniana; assembly: GCA_022432975.1. NCBI lineage: Eukaryota > Viridiplantae > Streptophyta > Magnoliopsida > Cucurbitales > Begoniaceae > Begonia > Begonia masoniana. The sequence continues at coordinate 33,897,376 of CM039509.1, forward strand.
TAAATAGTCAATTAATGAATTACTAGTCATGTGTGTTCAAGAGGAAGTGAGATTGACGATGGAGATGTGTGATAATGCATTCATGATGTCTCATGGAAAGACAAGGAATCAAGCCAAAAAAAAAAAGATAAAAGGAAGGATAAAATACCAATTCAAAGTGGTGAAATCAAGAAAGACTTTTAAGTGTTTACTTCTGTGGAAAGAATGGACACACTAAGAAATATTGCACCAAATTTAAGTTATGGCTTGAAAGAAAGGTACATCAATCTCATTTTATTTGTTATGAATCTAATATGGTTGATGTTATTTATAACACATGGTAGATTGATTCTTGTTCTACAATCCATATTTCGAATACCTTGCAAGATATGCAAAACCTTCGGAAACCAGTGGGAAGTGAACAATGCATCTATCAGAAAGTAAAATGTGTTTACATGTGGAAGTTGTTAGACCATGCAATTTAGTTCTTAACAGTGGTTTTATTTTGGTTTTGGAAAAGACCTTGTATGTTCCTAGTTTTACTAGAAACTTAATTTCAGTTTCGAGATTTGTACCTTTGAGTTTTTTCTTTAATTTTTTAGATACAAACTTCAGCTTATTTTATAAATCTGAATTTATTAGAAATGGTACAATGTCTGATGGACTTTTCTTTATTGATTTACAAAATGATATCAATCATAATGCTATGCATGTTCATACTACTTTAAAACAATGTGTTATAAATGAAGATTCATCTATGTTGTGGCACCATAGATTGTGACACATCTACATTCAGAGAATTAAGAAATTAATGGATGATAAAGTACTTAGTACTTTAGATTTTACTAATTTTTATACTAGTTTGTACTGCATTAAGGGAAAACAGACCAATAAGTCTAAAAAATGTGTTAGGAAGAGTTCAGAAATATTAGAGATCATATATTCATATATTTGTAGTCTGATTATGGACTCAAATGGTATAAAATATTTAATTGATGATTACTCTCGATACATGTATCTCTACTTGCTTCATAATAAAAATGAAGCATTAGATGTCCTTAAGGTTTTCAAGGCAAAAGTAGAGAAACAATGCCGTAAGAAAATTAAGATTGTCAGTACTATTAAAGGTGGAGAATATTATGATAGATACACTAAGGATGGACAAACACCTTGTAACACCCGGAAAATTTATTGGCTCAATTATTATGAACGCATGTTGAATGCTGGATTTAATTAAAGAGATAAATGGTGTAAAAGTAAAATGAGATGATAAAATAAAAGAAATGGAAAATAATTTAATTTGTGTATAAAAAAATAGTGGGAATAAATAAAAATAAAAGAAAAGGGTGGGAGTTAAACATAAAAGAGGAAACCCTCTTCTTCATCATTCTTCTTCTTCTCTCTCTCTCCAAGAAAGTTGCAGAGCACCCTCTCCCTCTCCTTCGATTTTTCAGCTTCTCTTCTCAATCCAAGGTAAATTTCTAACATTTTTCTTACGGGTTTTCACTGTCAAGACCCTAGTACCGTACCCGTACGATCATTTTTTTTTTTTAAACAACTTTTTCTTTAACTGTACATAGAGCGAAATCTAAAACGGAGTCGAAAACGAAATTGAAATCAGTGTTCGTTTAGTAAATCGTTTAAAACTAATATTAAAATAATTAAAACTTAAAACAATTAATTCAATTTAAACTATTTATTTATTTAATAACACACACCACCACAGCGATCAGTCGCCACATTTAGTGGCGACTGATCGCCAATGGCGATTTGCAACAGGCGACTAGTCGCCTGTTGCAAATCGCTGGTGGCGACTAGTCGCCACCATTTATGGCGACTAGTCGCCACCCTCTCTGGATTTCTATCCAGAGAGTGGCGACTCCTCCCTTTTCTTTCTTTCTTCTACGCCCTGTACACCACACTTAACAATACAATACATTTCCATACTCTTCTTCCACAAACTCTCAACAAAACCACAAAATATAATCCATCAAACATACCTCGCTTATACTCTCAATTTCCCAAAACTTAACGTAACAAACGTGTAACAACTCATACAAAACTATTAAAACGTAGTTTAAGCGTATTGAAAATTTATGAAAACTAGCTGCATGGATCGCCCTAAAACCGTGCACATCCATACAGGCGCAAATCACCTAAAATCTTCAAACATTAACCAATCGGATCCTCAAAGCAAACATTAATAATAGAAGTAGAATTTCCTTAAAACATCTCCAAAACGAACACGTCACCAAAACATTCAAAATGACTCGATTCAAAGCCTACATCCTATATATAATTCATAAATATTAAACTTCCCCACATATCCCTAAATTCCTCACATCTTTAACCTCTAAACGAGCTTACATTAATTACCCCAAAATAGCTCGAAGCACACCACGTCACCGAACCCTGCCAAAACACACTCCGTCGCCACGAGCACCATCTGCCGACCACCTATTTCTTGCCATCGAGAGAACTCTCACCTTGACACCTGTCGCCTACAACATACAACATATACATTAAGCCTAAGGCTTAGTAAGGGGATGCACTATACTTAACATGTACATGAATGCATGAACATTTTCATTTACTTGTTCTTATACTTTTTCATACATGAATCGTGTTGGGGAGGTAGGCAAGTGCGTGTACATAGTCCTTTCGGCCGTATTCATGGTCCAACAAGTGGATAGTGACAATGGTTTTGTTGTTCATGGCCAAACCACCCCATCATACTTAATCATTTCATACTTTTCACTTTCATACGTTTCATGTTCATGCGTGTAAAACATTTCATATGCCGTTGAGAAAACATGATGCATGAGAAACTATACGTATAACATATCATCAAGACAAATCATCGAGCAATTCACAACATACATAGACATACTCTAATCTTAACGAATTTCACAAACGACCAATAACTAACGTTCTAGGCTACCCGACTCATTAAACCCCGCAAACAGAAAATCATCATCAAAACAATAAAACCTAATGTTGACACGATGTAGGGCCTTAAGGGCCGGAAACCTAACATCCACTTACCTGGCGTCCGTAGTAAGCCGTGCACCGTCCGTAAAGTCGTCTCCACCTAAAGCATTTCACAATCGAGGGCATTAAAACCGATCACAAATAAACCATTTCCAAGCTTAAACTAAGCTCCTAGCTAACACTATTTTCTTTAAAAATCCAACTTTCTCCATTTAGGCATTTCATCAAACACTTCACGTGCACTTTTTTATTCACTAATTTCTCCCTAATCCGATATCCGATCTCAACAATTCAAACGCCTAAACGTTACCCATAACGTCTACTTTAATTTACCACCGCTAATTTTTAAACCACACTTAGCGATAAAACTTAAAAAAAATCCCTAACTTCAATACATATTAACACAATATAATCCAAACACTAAGAACCCAACCCTAAATCCGTTTTCCAATTTAAGAATCATCAAAAATCATTAATCTATCACCAATCATTAACAATACATCAAAACTAACGATTTCTAACCTAAAATGTAAATTTAGTCAAACCCTAACTCAATAAAACCTAACGAATAACAACCAAAATCGACAACTAAACGTGTCTAGAGTTTAGGGCTTACCTAGAGGAGTGAATGGAGAAGAGAAATCGGAAGAAGGAGCTTCGTTGAACCGTCGGCGTGAGAGAGAGAGCTTGGCCGAAAGGAAATCGCAGGGAGGGAGAGGAGAAAACCAAAAAGAGAAACTCTCTGGAGGAGGGGGAAAAGAATTCATGGAAGTGAAATGGCTAAGGGGGAAAAGAAGAGTTTTTATTTAATAATTATCAAATTTAACTCTATATTTACAAGTTTGCCCCTCACCCATTCGTTCTTCCAATTCCGTTAATTAACCCGTCGATTTTGATTCCTCGAAACTTCCTTATTCCTCCAAATATTCTAACTTATTTTTAGGGTTCTAATGAAACTGTCCGTTTGCAAAACGAACCTAATTTACTATTTTTACGACTTAAAACACGATAGATAGAAAACCGTAATTCGGCATTGCGCTATCGATTTAGGTTTCTAAAAATTTACTTATTCTTCTAAAAATCCATATAAATTCCTAGGGTTCTACTAAAACTTCTCGCTCACAAAAAGGACCCATATTTCTTATTTACGAAAATACCCTTGGAGCGGAAACCCGAAATTCCCGGGTGTTACATCGACTCTTAGTTTGAGGGAGGGTTATTGATTGGGTTATGTTGTGTTTTGAGTGGGTTTAGGTTAGGGTTTTGTGAGGGTGATTTGGGATGCACAAAAATGGAACTCTTAGTTGATTTTTCCCCTCTTATGATGTTATCTAAATGTGTTAAAGGTTTGGGTAGAGAGAGATGAAGTGTTAGTTGAGTTGTGATGAAAAATCTGGAATTTTGCAGGGCATTTCGATTTTGGCTAAATTCGACCGAGCCAGGAGTCCATATCACTTTGAATTGTCCAAAACAAATAAGTATCGGATTAGATACGCAATTGTGAAGTTTGGTCTGAAAATGGTGGAATTTCGAATTTAGCTAGGTTTGGGTAAATTGTTAGCTTTCTCTTAGGAATTTTATGAAATGGTTGTAAAGGAGGTTGAATTGATCAAATGTGTTATGATTTTAGGTTTCCATATTTCCCCGGCTTAGCGTACGGTTATGAGATTTGCTAAAGATGTCAGGTAAGTAATGTATATATGCGCTTTGCCTTCGGGCCTACATCATAGTTCGATAGGGTTGCATGTATGATTATTGCGTGTTTATTTTGGCATACATCATGATTTTTGAAAAGTACGACAGTTAGACGAAAATAAATTTTCATGGCTTTACGAAATGGCAAGGTGAGATGTGAACTATGACGAACGAAACGATAAAAGTTACGTAATTAAGAGATGGGCAGAGTTAGGGATTAGGTATGGTCATCTCGTGAGGTGATTTGTGGCGTGTGCCTCTTATCTCTTTCTCTGAGGAATGTGGCCATCCCATGAGGAGGTCCGCGACGTGTGCTTATTCCTTCTAACAATATGTAAGTGAAGAGAAAACGAAATTAAAAGATACGTAATTAAGAGATGGGCGGAGTTGGGGATTAGGTATGGCCATCCCGTGAGGTGGACCGTGAGGTGTGCCTGAACGAGAACGAGAACGAGAACGAGAACGAGAACGAGAACGAGAACGAGAACGAGAACGAGAACGAGAACGAGAACGAGAACGAGAACGAGAACGAGAACGAGAACGAGAACGAGAACGAGAACGAGAACGAGAACGAGAACGAGAACGAGAACGAGAACGAGAACGAGAACGAGAACGAGAACGAGAACGAGAACGAGAACGAGAACGAGAACGAGAACGAGAACGAGAACGAGAACGAGAACGAGAACGAGAACGAGAACGAGAACGAGAACGAGAACGAGAACGAGAACGAGAACGAGAACGAGAACGAGAACGAGAACGAGAACGAGAACGAGAACGAGAACGAGAACGAGAACGAGAACGAGAACGAGAACGAGAACGAGAACGAGAACGAGAACGAGAACGAGAACGAGAACGAGAACGAGAACGAGAACGAGAACGAGAACGAGAACGAGAACGAGAACGAGAACGAGAACGAGAACGAGAACGAGAACGAGAACGAGAACGAGAACGAGAACGAGAACGAGAACGAGAACGAGAACGAGAACGAGAACGAGAACGAGAACGAGAACGAGAACGAGAACGAGAACGAGAACGAGAACGAGAACGAGAACGAGAACGAGAACGAGAACGAGAACGAGAACGAGAACGAGAACGAGAACGAGAACGAGAACGAGAACGAGAACGAGAACGAGAACGAGAACGAGAACGAGAACGAGAACGAGAACGAGAACGAGAACGAGAACGAGAACGAGAACGAGAACGAGAACGAGAACGAGAACGAGAACGAGAACGAGAACGAGAACGAGAACGAGAACGAGAACGAGAACGAGAACGAGAACGAGAACGAGAACGAGAACGAGAACGAGAACGAGAACGAGAACGAGAACGAGAACGAGAACGAGAACGAGAACGAGAACGAGAACGAGAACGAGAACGAGAACGAGAACGAGAACGAGAACGAGAACGAGAACGAGAACGAGAACGAGAACGAGAACGAGAACGAGAAAACGAGAACAAAAACGAGACAGAAAATACGAACACGAACGAGATGGTAGAAAATTGCATATGGTAGGATGTGAGATGTTTTACTTATTATTGCATTACTTGCTTAACGTTAGGTTAATAGTTCAATTCTGTGATATAGGTGACGAAGATTTAGCAGGTGAGATCCTCGAGCGTATCCAAGACTAGGGCGGTTGGAGGAGTGCCCTCGTGTGACGATTCGGCCGCCCTCATTATTTTGAAGTAAGGTTTAGGGTGTATTTTTATGTTTCGAAAATGATTTGGGAAAAATAACGTTTTGACTAGATTGGATGAATGTTTTAGTGTGGTTGATGAATATTGGGACATGTTGATAGGTAGAGATTTTAGAAATGAGGTGTTTTGAAAAAGGTTTTTGGTTTTGATGATTTTAAACGTTGTGCTGTCCATTTTTTTGAAAAGTTAGAAAGTTTTAACTGAAGCTAATGGCTGTAAGGAAGGAATAAAGTGTCGACCGGTGCATGCAGGTGTCGACTTGCCAGTGTAAAAGTGATAGAGGTGTTGACCATAGGGATTGACCGACGCAAACAGAGGCGATTAAGGTGTCGACCTGTGTATATAAGTGTCGACCCCTTTAGTGCAGATTGGGTCAAAGTGTCAACCTGTGCGTGCAGGTGTCGACCTGCACATGTAGGTGTCGACCGATTAGTGTAAAAACCAGTGAAGGTGTCGACCGGTTAGTGTAAAAACCAATGAAGGTGTTGACCCCAAGGATCGACCGATGAAAACAAAGACGAACTAGTGTTGATCGGTGCATACAGGTGTTGACCGACGCAAGCAGAGGAGAGCAAGGTGTCGACCTGTGTTTACAGGTGTCTTGGCACCAACGCGTGCACGTGGTGTGCGCGCCGGGCGAGCGCGAGCGCATAATCTGGGCAACGCGCGCCCGATGTGGCCATAGTTAGGATTTTTCTTGAATTTTGATTTTTCAACCTTTTGATTTCCAACTTCGAACGAGTGTTTTAAACATATTTTAAAAACTGGTTGGGGTACAAGTTATGGTATCAGGGCGGTGCTCCGGGTTTAGATTGTGACAGCCTGGAACCCGATCCCGATCGGGATCCGAGAGCCAAGCCATCACTCCGGACATTTTAAAATGTGACATATTTTTTTTTTTAATTTTTAGAACTTTACACGGAGAAAACTCTCACTGGAATTGAAGACTGGGAGTGGCTGTGGACGACAGAAGTGCAGAGAGAGGGAGGGAACGTTCTTTGGAATTAAAAGCGAAATGGGAAACGGATTAAAATCAGACTACCAGACGAATGACAGAAGGGGAAAACAGGATAACTGGAACACTTAAAGGTTTGGACGTAAACCTTCTCTGGATGAGTGCAGGGAGACAGAGAGAAATGCAAACGGTGAGACAGAAATGGACGACTTGACATGCATTGGGGAAACCTAATAATATGGAAAACAGAACTGGAAATCATGCCGGAAGAAAGGCTACGGTGAATGTTAGGGTCGGGTAATGTAAAGCAAAAGAAGTAAATAAACTGGGCGGTGGATGTTTGAAATAAAAGACAGGGACAGTGGACAACAGAAGTGCAGTGGCTGTGGACAACAGAAATGCAGTGGCTGTGGACAAAAGAAATGTAGTGGCAGTGGACAACAGAAGTTCCTAAAAGACAAAAGCAGTGGACACAGGAGTCCGTGGACGTTTGCACTAAAAGACAAAAGCAGTGGACACAGGAGTCCGTGGACGTTTGCACTAAAAGACAAAAGCAGTGGACACAGGAGTCCGTGGACGTTTGCACTAAAAGACAAAAGCAGTGGACACAGGAGTCCGTGGACGTTTGCACTAAAAGACAAAAGCAGTGGACACAGGAGTCCGTGGACGTTTGCACTAAAAGACAAAAGCAGTGGACACAGGAGTCCGTGGACGTTTGCACTAAAAGACAAAAGCAGTGGACACAGGAGTCCGTGGACGTTTGCACTAAAAGACAAAAGCAGTGGACACAGGAGTCCGTGGACGTTTGCACTAAAAGACAAAAGCAGTGGACACAGGAGTCCGTGGACGTTTGCACTAAAAGACAAAAGCAGTGGACACAGGAGTCCGTGGACGTTTGCACTAAAAGACAAAAGCAGTGGACACAGGAGTCCGTGGACGTTTGCACTAAAAGACAAAAGCAGTGGACACAGGAGTCCGTGGACGTTTGCACTAAAAGACAAAAGCAGTGGACACAGGAGTCCGTGGACGTTTGCACTAAAAGACAAAAGCAGTGGACACAGGAGTCCGTGGACGTTTGCACTAAAAGACAAAAGCAGTGGACACAGGAGTCCGTGGACGTTTGCACTAAAAGACAAAAGCAGTGGACACAGGAGTCCGTGGACGTTTGCACTAAAAGACAAAAGCAGTGGACACAGGAGTCCGTGGACGTTTGCACTAAAAGACAAAAGCAGTGGACACAGGAGTCCGTGGACGTTTGCACTAAAAGACAAAAGCAGTGGACACAGGAGTCCGTGGACGTTTGCACTAAAAGACAAAAGCAGTGGACACAGGAGTCCGTGGACGTTTGCACTAAAAGACAAAAGCAGTGGACACAGGAGTCCGTGGACGTTTGCACTAAAAGACAAAAGCAGTGGACACAGGAGTCCGTGGACGTTTGCACTAAAAGACAAAAGCAGTGGACACAGGAGTCCGTGGACGTTTGCACTAAAAGACAAAAGCAGTGGACACAGGAGTCCGTGGACGTTTGCACTAAAAGACAAAAGCAGTGGACACAGGAGTCCGTGGACGTTTGCACTAAAAGACAAAAGCAGTGGACACAGGAGTCCGTGGACGTTTGCACTAAAAGACAAAAGCAGTGGACACAGGAGTCCGTGGACGTTTGCACTAAAAGACAAAAGCAGTGGACACAGGAGTCCGTGGACGTTTGCACTAAAAGACAAAAGCAGTGGACACAGGAGTCCGTGGACGTTTGCACTAAAAGACAAAAGCAGTGGACACAGGAGTCCGTGGACGTTTGCACTAAAAGACAAAAGCAGTGGACACAGGAGTCCGTGGACGTTTGCACTAAAAGACAAAAGCAGTGGACACAGGAGTCCGTGGACGTTTGCACTAAAAGACAAAAGCAGTGGACACAGGAGTCCGTGGACGTTTGCACTAAAAGACAAAAGCAGTGGACACAGGAGTCCGTGGACGTTTGCACTAAAAGACAAAAGCAGTGGACACAGGAGTCCGTGGACGTTTGCACTAAAAGACAAAAGCAGTGGACACAGGAGTCCGTGGACGTTTGCACTAAAAGACAAAAGCAGTGGACACAGGAGTCCGTGGACGTTTGCACTAAAAGACAAAAGCAGTGGACACAGGAGTCCGTGGACGTTTGCACTAAAAGACAAAAGCAGTGGACACAGGAGTCCGTGGACGTTTGCACTAAAAGACAAAAGCAGTGGACACAGGAGTCCGTGGACGTTTGCACTAAAAGACAAAAGCAGTGGACACAGGAGTCCGTGGACGTTTGCACTAAAAGACAAAAGCAGTGGACACAGGAGTCCGTGGACGTTTGCACTAAAAGACAAAAGCAGTGGACACAGGAGTCCGTGGACGTTTGCACTAAAAGACAAAAGCAGTGGACACAGGAGTCCGTGGACGTTTGCACTAAAAGACAAAAGCAGTGGACACAGGAGTCCGTGGACGTTTGCACTAAAAGACAAAAGCAGTGGACACAGGAGTCCGTGGACGTTTGCACTAAAAGACAAAAGCAGTGGACACAGGAGTCCGTGGACGTTTGCACTAAAAGACAAAAGCAGTGGACACAGGAGTCCGTGGACGTTTGCACTAAAAGACAAAAGCAGTGGACACAGGAGTCCGTGGACGTTTGCACTAAAAGACAAAAGCAGTGGACACAGGAGTCCGTGGACGTTTGCACTAAAAGACAAAAGCAGTGGACACAGGAGTCCGTGGACGTTTGCACTAAAAGACAAAAGCAGTGGACACAGGAGTCCGTGGACGTTTGCACTAAAAGACAAAAGCAGTGGACACAGGAGTCCGTGGACGTTTGCACTAAAAGACAAAAGCAGTGGACACAGGAGTCCGTGGACGTTTGCACTAAAAGACAAAAGCAGTGGACACAGGAGTCCGTGGACGTTTGCACTAAAAGACAAAAGCAGTGGACACAGACAAAAGCAGTGGACACAGGAGTCCGTGGACGTTTGCACTAAAAGACAAAAGCAGTGGACACAGGAGTCCGTGGACGTTTGCACTAAAAGACAAAAGCAGTGGACACAGGAGTTCCTGAACGTTTGCACTAAAAGACAAAAGAGTGGACACAGGAGTCCGTGAACATTCAAAATCAAAGACAGACTTTGGGCTTTTAAAATAACAGGCAGACTCTCGGCGACGTTATCGTCGACAATAACTTTGGACGATAACACTTAGCGGAATAAGAGAACAGAAACCGAAGGCAAAATAGACCATTATTTTGAAGGCAGAATGGACGTGGACGACTGTTTTACTGAAGGCGTGGACGACTAACACTTAGCCAAATACTTGAAAACTCGAAAGACAGAAACTAAAGGTAGAATAGACAACATTTAACAGAAGAACTTATAAACAGAAGGCACAAGGACAGAAGACCTAAAAACTTCAAACCCTCAAAACCCGATTCAAAACATAATTTTAAACGCGTTAGAAAACACGACAGAAGTTATAAAACATGACAGAAGTTCAAGAAAACAAACTGCATGGATAGCTCTAAAACTCGAAACAATCCATGCACAACCTAAAAGAAGAAAACTCCAAGCAATTCCAGAATATTTCAAAATGTATATACAACTATCAAATACAGAGGTTTTAAATACATTGACAGATTCAATACAACGTTTAAAATCACAGAGGCTGTGCAGAACTTGACATATGTTTCCAAAAATTTGCCAAAAACAGAAGATTTAAAACATAAACGCAAATTCTGTACATCGGTTTGAGAATTTCAAAAGCTATACAGGACTCGACATAAACTTACAGAAACACACTCTCACAGGAATAACCCTTGCCTGACTGCAGCAACCACCCCGTGAGCTCATCCTGCCAACTACATCAACTCGTCATCCTGAGGCACAAAGTCCTCATCTGGAGGATCCATACTTACAACAAGGAGTTCAACTATGAGCCTAGAGCTCAGTAAGAACATGAAATACAGTGATGCACGTGCTATGCATGAACATTTTCAAATACATGAACATTATATTACATTTCACTGGACATGGAGGTATAAGTGGGGCTTATAGAGGAACTGACGCACATACATACTTGACATAACTAGACATGACATTGGTTAGTAATTTTGCCGAGTCCCAGAGAAGGACAAGGTACAGGGTATCCTTGGCAGGGATAATTTTACAGGAGTCCCAGAGAAGGATAAGAACAGGATGCCAGTCCCCGTCCCACACTCAACCGTACTTTACATTAACATAATTTTATCTTTCTTAACTTCAAACCGTGTGCAAAAAATATTTACATGACTTTCAGGAAAAATGTGTATGCATGAACATTTACGGTGCTTGAACATAACAGAGACAGGCGGCAGAATAACAAAGCAAGACATAAAATAAAACACATTTAACCTAAAACATAATCTACGGTTTAACTACCCAACGGCAATCCCGACAACATAACCTAGTACCTCCGTATTGTAGGGCCTTAAGGGCCGAACCTATACGCATGAACTTACCTGTTGCTGTAGAGTTGCAAGTCATGAACGTCTCGGTTATGCACGGACCTAAAACATGCACGTAAAGAAATAAACAAAGCTGCAAATGCTAACTAACAACTTAGTAGAATATGCAGCAAACTCCATTCAAACCTTTAGAAAACACACCAACGTGTTTTCATACAAAGACAGTGAGCTTGTCCAAATATCATAACCCTAAACTTCGACAAAACTCACATTTTAATATGTCCAAACTTGTTAACGAGGTTAGATGATTACCTTTGCTGAAGGAAACAGAAGAAAACATGTAACACCCGTAACGTGTGGAGCATTAGATTTAGAGGAGTGAGGGTAGTTTAATGTTAAGTTGATGAAGGGTTTAGAAGTGATTCAAAAAGTAGAGAAGAGGTTTGACAATTCAAACTAAAGATGTTTGAAAAGTCAAAAGAATTTAAAAACCAATAAGAAAACAAAACTAATAATTTAAAAGTATGAAAAAGAATGAAATGTAGGGTTTTAGGGATGCCTTTCACGTTGGAAGAAAGATGAAGAGAAGAGGAGGTTTGACAATTCAAACCAACATGTGTTTGAAAAGTCAAACCAACATATGAACCAATAGAAAATTTGCTAGAAAAATTGAATGACAACAAGTGGTTAAAGGAAGAAGCAATCATGTTGGAAATCAAAAGAGGAAGGGGAGGGTTAAATTACAAAATTATAAATTTTGGTGGAGAAAAATTAAAAGAAAGAAAAGTGGTGGTTTTAATGGCTTGGTTTCTTTCTTCACTTTCACTTCTCTCCCTCCCACGATTTTTTATCCCAAGCTCCAAGTCCTCCATAGCCGATTCTTCCTCTCCCCTCTCTTCAATTTTTCAAGGTGTTTTCAAGGTAAATTTAGTGGGGTTTTTAGTTTTATACATTAGGGAGTTGATTTTTAGTGTTTTGGAGGTGATTTTGAAGAGTTTGGTTAGGGTTTGGAAAACCTAACCATAGAGTCTGAAAATTGTATTCCCCTTGATGGTTCTCTTCCTATTTTCGATGGTTTAAGCTTTAATTATATTAGTTTAGATGGTTTTTGGAGAGAAATGAAAGATTGGAAGTAAGTTGTGAAAAACCGGTTTTTAACTCAAAGTGTGCCGGTTCTGTTTTTGCATTTTTGGTTCGGCCAAGTGGTTTATTTGGTTAAATTAAGTGTTTCAATAGATATTAGACGTGTAGAGGTTTCCGAAGTGGGGTGGCACGTCAAAATCCGTTTTAAAACGAGAAAGTTATGGCCGTTCGAAGTTTGACGTTGTAATTTTGGGTAAAAATCGGGTTTTGTGATTTTAGGGTGAATTGTTGGTTAGTTTTGGGTTAAGAATTTTTTTAGAATCCTTTAGAATTTTATGAGTGAATTGCTAAGTTATTTTCTATAATTGATAGGTTATCGGACGAGTGAATTGACCGATAGAAGTGAGCAACTTAAAGCCGAGCAGTCAAGTAAGTAGGGGAATCTTTTGGTTGCCTTAGGCCTACACCATGGAATGGTAGGGTTAACAGTCGGTTTATTATTCGTGTTGTGTTGTGTATTATTCTGGCATGCATAGTTGTGCATTGTTGTTGTGCATTGTTTTATGTTGTGAGTACGAATGGTAATAAGATAAAAAGGATTGTAAGAACTGGCCTCGAGTAATAGCCTTGTCGGGAATAAGTGTTGGAGTGTAGCACCCCGAAGGGATTTTACGAGAGAATGGTTTGGCTAAAAGATTTAAGACATTGTGAGTAAGAACTCCTAGACAGTCATAGGGTTCTACGATCGGTGTGGGCAATGCAAATCGTGTGTGGTCGTGCTAGACAGTTATGGGATGTGTGCTAGCCGGTTTTACTTGGTGGATCAAGGCGTGGCCGTCTTAAACAGTTATGAGATGTGTGCCTACTTGATCCACATGACTTATTAAAAGATAAATGCAATGAACCTGTAACAAACACAACTGAGAGTTAGAAACTGCATGTGTTAAGATTGAATTGCATTACGTGTGTGATTGCATTCGTTTTCCCTACTTACTAAGTATTAGGCTTACTGTTTGTGTTTTATGGTGTAGGTGACGAGTATTACTCAGGTGAGGTGGATGAGATAGCCCAGGAGTAGGCCGCAGTCGGAGGAGGACGGGGTACGCCGGTGCAGGCTATTGTCGGGGCATCTTGGCCACTGTCTTCCTTGGGTAGTTGTGGGAGATTGATATTTTGTATGTAGATAGTGTAACGCCCCCGAACCCACCCTAGTTCGGTGCGCTACTTTGCTAACCAATCCCACATTAAAACATAATTTAAAATAAACCTAGACTCGTTAATTTCCCTTAATCCTAACCGCTAAGCACCACGGCGTCTTTCCCAAAAATTTCGAAAAAATAACGCCTGAAAATGGCACCTCCAAAATGCTAGGTACCTACAACCGAATAAATCCCAACCAACCAGATCCCGAAAATACTTACTTAACTAACCAGCAACCAGCATACGAAATCTCCAAATAACAGTAAGAGGAACCTAAAATGCGAACATCTGAAAAATCCACAATATAGGCGATACATCACCCGTAAATATGACTAAATACAACATTTCCCAAAAAGAGTTAAAAAAAACTGAATACAATCCAATCCAACACATTTCCCCGAAAGATCATGGTCGAGACGCCCCAACAACTGCCTGCACCGGCGTGCTCCATGTGCCACCGACTGCCACCTAGTTCCGGGCTTCATCATCTAGCTCACCTGATCTTGTTTTCACCTACACCACAGAACACACACACACACACGTAAGCTTAAGCTTAGCAAGTAATGAAGAACGAATATAAACATTCACAACGCACACCACACTCACACAATACTCAAGCAATAACCAACAAACAAACAACACCGACAACCAAGTAGGTCACTCACACAATACTCAAACACCAAACACCAAACAATAAACAACTTCTAACACACAGTTTGCCTGCACCGAAGTGCCATATTTGCCGTGCACCGAACTGCCATATTTTTCACACACACACGACAAACACAACGACAACACAACAGCAAGGCCAAACCACACCACACAATACCACACAACACGACGACTCAACGCAACAACACGACACAACACAACACGACCACATAACACCACACGGCCAAACAATGCAACACAAAACCAATCAACCAACTAGACAAGCAGCTCCACGCAATCCCGAAGCGACATAATTAATTCAACGTAACATGAAGCAAAGCAATAACAAAGAAACCCTACCGTTCTATGGTGTAGGCCCGAAGGCAAAAGAATAGCATCCACTACTTACCTGGCGTCCTAGCTCGCTGAGGATACTCGGTTACCTGCCCACCTACGGCTCGACCTACGACAAATATTCAAACTTTATTAAAATTAAGCCCACATTCACCAATTTACTCTCAATCTACTATTTCTAGCATAATCCAACTAAAACTTAACTAAATGGGCCACTAATTTGAGTTCGGTAAAACCGACCCGAAACTTCGAACGTGCGTAACTTTTGCGTCGGTTATCGGAATCGAACGATTCCAGCGGCCATGTACTCCTCTAATAACCTGTTTTAACCTGCCAAAAGGAATTTTAAAACAAACGACCGTAGCTAGGTCAAAATGGCAAAAACTCGAACTGCCCTAAACCAAATTTTTCCCCTTTTTTGGTTTTTCAACAAAACTCATTCAATTCCTCACTAATCTATCATATTCGAGCCTATTAAGCATAAATTAACAAAAACCAAAGTTTCCCAAGTCAAAACCCAAATCACAGCACCCTCCTCCCTGGAACAGGGGTATCCCAGCTCCACCGAGAAACACTCATCACACACCACCAAATCCCCCCATTTTCGTCGCCAAAACAAGAAAAACTTGGCCAAACATGCTCCATTATTCAGACTACACCACGGCTGCGCATCAGAGAGGAAACAGGGAGAAAAACTCACCTCTTTTCGTCCAATATGTGCACAAAATTGAAGAGGAAGAGTGGGGTTTCAGGCCGCCGGAGTTTGCTCGCCGGAAGGGTGGCCGAAACCGCGTGGTTGCCGTCCTCTTGTCGCTCGGGCTCTCACTCTCGCCGGGAGCTCGGGCCGAAGAAGCAGAATGGCTTCTTCGCGAAGCCATTCTGTTTCTTTAAAATAAAAATTATTTTTATTTATTTTATTTTATTTTATTTTATTATTTTATTTCTGAAATAAAATTTCAATACACTTAAATGTCTAGCCACTCAAAACCTAAAGTTCCTCATAACTTACTCTTAAAAAATCACACTCTCATCAAAATGTGTAGCATAACCTTTAATCTCTCATACTTGACCTAAACTAGGGCTACTCCCGAAATAAAAATTTTCCGGGTGTTACAGATAGATTTTCTTGGAATTGTTTAAGTGTTTTAAGTTGTTTTGATTTTGTGAATAACGATGATTTTACAATTTTATGAATATGGTGTATAAATTTTTTTGGGAAATGGTTTAAATAGTTTTTCAAATCGTTAGATTTGCAGGTTTTAGGGTTTTGATAATTTTAGGCGTTATGCCGTCCGTTTAGTTTTAAAATAAATAACGTCGGGTTGACTTTCTCTATTTTTTTATTAACTGTTCTAAGTCAGTTTTTCAAGATTTTTACGAGACACGGAGTTTAGGGTGTCGGGATTGTGTGGTAAAAATTTTAAAATTTTTGGAGGTGTTTGACTCGACGGAAAATGAAGAAAAGTGAGAAAAGTTCGAAAAAAAAACAAAAAGGGTCATGTTGGCGCCCTGGCACCCGAGAGGGTGCCGAGCGTTTGGTGCTGGGCGCCGAACGCTCGGCGCTGCTCGCGCGCAGGGGCGCGCAGCAGGCGTGCACGGCGCGCGCCCGCCGCGCCCAGCACCCAAAAATAATTTTTTTTTTATTTTTTTCTATTTCCAAAATGTTTTGACCCGACATTTTTCGACGTATTTTACACACGTCTTCCAACATTTTCTGAGGGTTAAAAAAACTCGAAAATCAAGTCGAAAATTTATCAAAAATTATTTTAAACGTCGTTTTAAACACAATTGGGGTTAGCAAAGTAACGCATCTAGCCGGGGCGGGTTCGGGGGCGTTACAAAATAGGAGAAACAAGTTTTGGAGATTTGTCTCAATCGCCTGAAAGAGAGAACAGAGAGGAGGATGAAAATGAAGGTGTACGTAGAAGAGAAGAGAAGATGAGACAATAGGTAGGTTTCTCAGCAAGTTATGGACATTTGGCAGCCATCCATTGGCTCCCTTCCACCTACCTTAATTTTTTTCCAGTTTACCCCTCCATTGGTTCTAACTAAAGATTTGTTTTGGTTACTCCATAGTTTAGTTTTCCCCACTAAACATCCCACAATTTCAATAAAATATTGACTGTATTAATAGCGAAGTAATCCCGACCAATAATTCAAGGGATAATTTCATGGCCAAAATGTCGGGTGTTACATAGATAACTCGGGGGCGTCCCAGTTTCAAAAGGGTTAAACGATTCAAAAATCAATTTAAAAGTTTTAAAGAAAAGTAAAAAATTTTACGTCGATGAGCGGGTTAATAAAGGAAAGTATAGAGTTATGGTAGTGAGAGTAGCGACCCGGGTCCGGATTACTCGGGGGCGCCACACACCTGGTCTGTTTGCTAGATTTCTTCAAGAGCACAATATTGTTGCTTAGTACACCTTGCATGGATCTCCAGATCAAAATGGTGTGGCATAAAGAATAAATTAAGCATTATTGGACATGGTGAGAATATGCGTAACAACTCTAAGTTTCTTGATTTCTTGGGGTCTGATGCTCTTAAGACGACTGTTTATATATTAAATCAAGTTCCAACAAATGCTGTCGAAAATAAGCCATTTGAGTTATAGAAAGGTTGGAAACAAAATTTTTGACATATACGTATTTGGGGATGCTAGTCTGAAATTAAGATTTATAACCCACAAGAAAAAAAGCTAGACTCAAAGAACATTAATGGCTATTTCATTGGATATGTTGAAGGTCTAAGAGGTATAAATTCTATTATCCATCTTACAGTACTAGGATTGTGGAATCAAGAAATGCGAAATTTCTTAAAAAATGACTTGATTAGTAGGAGTGATCGATTTCATGATATTGTTTTTTAAAGTGATCACATAGATGTTCAACCTACTAATTCAAATGATAGATTGAATGTTATTCATAACATTCTTCTAGTTCAAACAAGTGTTGAACAATCAATAAATGAGATTCCACAAGTTGTTATCGATCCAGTAGATCAAATTCTTGAAGATGTTTCTGAAATTGTTGATCAACGTGTTGAACAACAAATTTCTCATGAGGATGGAACAACACTAAGGAGATCTACTAGATAAAGAAAGTCAGTTATTCTTAGTGATTATGTGCCGTATCTATAGGAATCAGACTATAATGTGAGAGCCGAAAATGATCACGAGACGTTTTCACAAGCTATAAGTTGTAGTGAATCAAGTTTATGGTATGATGACATGAAAGATGAAATGAATTCAATGAATTCTAACCGAGTCTGAGATCTTGTCGAGTTGTCTGATGGTGTAAAAGAAATTGAATGTAAATGAGTCTTTAAAACTAAAAAAGACTCATTGGACAATATCGAAAGATATAAAGCAAAACTCATTGCTAAATGATTCATTCAAAGAGAATCAATCAATTACAAGGAGATTTTTTTTTGTATCTAAGAAAGATTTCTTCACATTATTTTGACATTGGTTGCACATTATGATTTTGAGTTGCAACAAATAGATGTAAAAACAGCTTTTCTCAATAAAGAGGTTTATATGCAACAATCTGAAAGATTCTTCTTTAGTGATGGTGAACATTTAATGTGCAAGCTTAAGAAATCCATATATAGATTGAAACAACCCTCCTGTCAGTGGTATTTAAAGTTTCATTATAATATTTCTTTATTCGATTTTGAAAAAAATATCATAGATCAATGTATATATCAGAAGATCAGTGGGAGTAAAATTTATTTCTTAGTTCTGTATGTGGATGTCATTTTACTTGCATGATAAAGATTTATTGCATGAGGTGAAACAATTTTTCTCTAAAAACTTCGATATGAAGGACATAGTGATGCATCCTATGTCATTGGTATTAAGATTCATCCAGATAGATTCTATGGAATTTTAGGTTTGTCTCAAGAAACTTATATCAATCAAGTTTAGAGAGATTTTAGATAAAGGATTGTTCGCATAATAAAGTTCCAATAGTGAAAGGTGAAAGGTTCTATGTGAATCAATGCCCAAAGAACGATCTTGAGATGGAGCGAATAACATTCCATATGCTTTGGTTGTCGAAAGCTTGATGTAAGTTTATGTCTGCACAAGGCCTAACATTGTATTTGTTGTTGGGATGTTAACAAGATGCCAGAGTAATCAAGGTAAAGACCACTAGATTGCTGTAAAGAAAGTGTTAAGGTACCTTAAAAGAACCAAAGAATGCATGCTTCTATACGGACAAACTGGTAGCTTGGATGTGATTGGCTACTCAAATTTTGACTTCGCTAACTGCGTTGATTCACGTAAATCAACATCAGAATACATTTTTATGTTTGTTGATGGAGCTGTATTTTGGAGAAGTGCAAAACAAGACTTGATTGCTACATCTACTATGGAAGCTAAGTTTGTATCATGTTTTGAGACCACTTCACATGATGTATGGATGAAAAGTTTCATTTCAAGGCTTAGAATCGTTGATTTTATTTCTAGGCCACTAAAGATATATTATGGCTAAATACAACAAAAGTGGTATTTGAAGTAAACACATCAACATTAAGTATTTAACCATAAGAAAACATGTTAAGAATGCTTCAGTGTTCATCGAACACATTAGCATTGAATTGATGATAGCCAATTCTTTAACTAAAGGCATGTCAATATCGAAATTTAAGGATCATGTAGAGAAAATACGACTTGGTTCCTCTATGTAATTTTTCGTTATAAGAACGAATGTTGATATCTTCAGTTGGTATTTCTCACTTTGGTATAATTTATGTACACATGTATATTTGAGAAATATACTTAAGTAATTGACTTGAAATAAATATAAGGTTTATTCATAAAGTTTAAGGACAATAAAAAAAGAAACATAACGCATTGTGATACATAGAAGATAATTCTCGATTTCATTAAGAGAATATGTTGCTATAGTTCATGTATTGTGTTTACTTGCTAAATAAATTATATAAAATTCAGACCAAGTGGGAGAATGATGTTGTTGGTGTTGTGTTTTTGTGGAGTCCCTATTGATGGCAAGAGGACCCATGCTCATACCCCTTGAAGAAGGAAAATATTTTCCTTCTTGCATTCTTCTCTCCAGCAAGAACTACAGATCTTGTTGAATATATTACCTTGCATAAGAGTCTTTCAATAGAGAGATTATGGTTAAAAAGGCTTCTTGGTGGAAGAAAAATAAGTTTGAGAAGAAAAAAGATCCCCCTAAGCCTGCAATCTCATACAGACAATACACTATCGAATTAGATTTAGAAACGACTAATCCTGGAGATAAAACAATCCTGGTTTTCATACACCAATAACTAGAGGTAAAATTCGATTTTTCGCAATTAAGTTTAAATACTTTAATTTTAGTTTCTAAAACATGCTTAGATTATTTAAGAATTCCAAGAGTAACTCGTTCCTGCATGTTTGGTTGACAAGGTCAAGAAAGGAGACAATCATAGTCAAAGGTTACATTTTCGAAGAGGAAAGTTCAACTAGATTCCTAAGTGGCTTTTTCTTGGTTACTTATGCATGGGAAATGGTTTGGGTTTGATAATAAACGTTCCCATTTGTCTAGCTCATGAGATCAAGGAAGATTAAGCAGCTGCGTGGAAAATTCAATTTTCAAGAGCAGAAGCTGCACTGAGATTTGTTGACTTTGTTTGTGTTCCTCTTCTTCTCTTCTCCGTTGCTGAAGTATGCATACACACGACGCCATATGCTTTCTTATCTTTTGCGGTGTTTGTCTCTGCGAGATGTATCATATGCAATTGGGTCCAGTTCCATTGTTGCTGGCCAGTTTCTTTTTGGAAACCAGACGATAACTTTCCCTAAGAAAGTTTTGGGTTTCTTGAAACCAGGTAACTCTCCAAACTACTACATAGGCATTTGGTTCAAATTCAATAAAACAGTCGTCTGGGTTGCGAACTGAAATTGACCCGCCTCTGATCCATCTTCTTCATCATCAAAACTCCACGAAAATGGCAATCTAGTGCTCCTGTCTCCCGACAAATATGAAATTTGGTCAACCAATTCAACTTCAGGTCCAAGCAATTCTTCAGCGGGTGAGGTTGTTGACACTGGAAACTTTGTACTGAGAAAGACTGGCTCCGGCCACATAATCTGGCAGAGCTTTGACCACCCAACGGACACTTAGGTTCCAGGTTCAGAACTTGGGGGTAAGCAAACTAGTGAAAGAAGAATACTTTGTTCTTGGGATGATCCTACAAATCCAGCACCTGGACCATATACTGCTGCACTTGCACCTTCTGGGCTTTCACTAATGGTTGAATCTCCAAAATGGCAGGTACCAGCCGTCACAACTTTATATGAATTAAAATTGTTGTTTTACCATCGCAACAACGGAAGCGAAGATTATCTCACGTATTCGGCTACCCATTTCAGCAACATTCAGTAGGAGCCAGCAGCACGTCGGAATGTGAGTTAGTGAGCTTGAACGACTGTTCTTGTAATGAATTTTTCGATGATAATCTCTGCTTCATTTGGAAGGGAGGGTGGAAGAATTCTTCTATCGTGGATTTCATGAAGATTAGATTAGTAGTGTAATTATATTGTACAAGTAAGTTAAGAATAAGAAGATATGATAGTAAGTGGAACCGTTTTGCACAGCATTCTCAAAACTTAATTGCACAATTAATACTATCATTTTATTTTTTCCTACACCTCCCTCCCACTCATATTTCTTGCACACTCTCCTTTTAAAGCGTGGCACTTTCACCTACATCAAGCACTGAATCTTCCTTTTCCTCCCTAGTCTGTCGAGTCATTACAGCAGCAGAAAATAATTCCCACGAAAGAAAAACACCCTCAAACCCAGGAGTTCCCAATTCCCATGGCCGACAACGGAGAAATTCAGACTTCTTACACGGTGGTTCTGAGAATCATGAGTCGGAGGAGAACATGGGTATGTCTTTTCGGCTTGGTCTATGCACTCCTTTTGTTTTCTTCATGGAATTCCCTACGGTCTATTGTCTCTTGGTACGAGCTACAAGCTCAACCGTCGTCCTCCTCGTCTGGGTGGCCGGCCCTCTACGCCTCCGTTCTTCTCGGAGTAGTTTTCGGGCTGCTATCGATGGTTGCTGCTCTGGCCGTGGTGGTGCCCGCAACAATGGTCACTTGGATCACGATTGTTGTTCTGCTCGCCTTTTTTGGGAAGCCCAGGAGGAGCCTGGTGGTGGAGGGGAGAATGATTACGAAAGAGATTGTTGGGTTTGTGTTCAAAATTTTGTTGAGGGAAGGGAATTTTGTGGCTGCTGTTTGTGCCGTCTTAGGTTATTTTGCTCTTTTTAGGAGGAATAATGATACTAATTGAGCAGGTTGGACATGGGTTTTTGAAATTCCTTATAGATCGTTGGATTTTGCCAAGTATCCTGCTTCTCTTCCACATTTTTTGGAGCTTGGAGGTTGCAGATCTATGGGAGTAAAAAACAGAGCACCCTCTGCTTCCTAACATTTGCCTAGTTTCCAGAAAATAAAAAAAGAAAAATTCCAAACTTTTCACACCCACTTAAAATGTTAGGTAAACAGTTGGAGGATTAGTAAATTAGAGTTTGGACGAGAGTAAAATATGTAATTGTATGTTCTTACTGATCAATACAAATCTTTTTTGGTTGCTTTGGAATCAATCTGTTTGATCCCTTCCTCAAATTTGAAGTTTACAAATATCCAGGAGAAGACAGACTCAGTCGTTCACGAAGACGATGATGGTTTTAAACAGACACGGCGTTGATTTAAAAAGGTGGAGACATTATTCTAGAGGAAGACTGATCTGGTCTTATCTGATCTGACCCACAATCAGAAATCGACAAGCATATCCGTTCAGTGCTAAATTACAATTTCATCTCTATAACTGTCATATTTTCCATCAAAAAGTAACATTTTTTCATTTGTTTATTTTTTTTTCCCGAAATACCCCTCACTGGACCGAACCAGACCAGATCGGTTCGGCTAATTCTTACTCTGTTTTTTTTTTTAAATCATATTTCTTGGAAAAGAGAAAACAGAGGAATAGAATTAAAAAAAATAAAAAACCAGAGTGCAATTAGCCGAACATGTCCGTCTAGTTCGGTCCAGTGAGGGACATTTCGGAAAAAAAAATGAACAAGTGAAAAAACATTACTTTTTAACGAAAATTATGACGGTAGGGGCCATATTGCCCATTATCAATACATTAAGGTTGTTCTTGCCTATTATCCAAGTTTACGGTGTAAATTGCTCATTTCACCTAGTTGTAGGGGTTAAATTACACTTTATCCTAAAATTTAACACAACTCCCCAATGAATTCTACAATCAGAGGAACAAGAAGTTCGGCTTAAACACGTCAAAGCAGCATCTCTAGCTGTTTCAGGCGGCAGTGTTGCAAGAGAGAATGGCTCAAGCTCCATATTTCCTGCTCTTTACCATGAAGGAGAAGGTTAGACTGTGTGGATTGTGTAACATAATATATCTTATAGTTCAGTTCAAATGTAATTGTTAGTAGCTGGCTTATCTTTTCATCATTTGCCTAATGCGATGTATTTGTAGAGTGTGGTTTTCGATAGCAATATACATATAAGAAAGTTTTCTTTTCTCTCTCTTATTGTCGGTTTCAGCTTCGTCTTCACCATCTTCTTCATCACCTTCTGCAACTCTTCTCCGCTTCACCTTATGCAACTCAATCTACATCTCCAAACTCAAGTTTGTATCAAAGTCAAAAAAGATGGCATCTTTAAGCTTTACGATTCCTCCTCCCCAATATATTCTTTGTCTTCACCCTACCTCCATTTTCCTTTATAAACTAAACTCTCACAATCAAATTAGACAACACTAACTACTGGTATGGAAGGCTCAGTTGTTGAATATAGTTATTGCAAATGGCATCGACCTCTCTTGGATAGCTCGTGTCCATCTCCTCCACAGTTCCTAGACTCCTTCTCGTCTCAGATAAATCCGGATTTCATCCTTTGGCAACTATACAATCGGCTCATCATGAACTGGATTTTTGCTTCATTGTCTGAAGACCTTCTCCCATTTACCACGACCAGTGCTATTTGGTCGGCCCTTGCTCGAATGTATGCCTCTTCATCTCTCGCCAGAATCACCAATCTCTAAAGTCGCCTTCACACTTTATAAAAAATGACCTTTCTGCCACTGATTATATCCAGAAGATAACCACCATCTACAACACTATGGCGGCCATTGGAGAACCAGTCCTATACCGAGACCATATTATCTATTTTCTAAACAGCCTAGGCAGTGATTACAACCCCTTTGTCCCCTCCCATCACTAACCGAGTCGACCAGCCGCCTTTAGAGGAAATACACTATCCTTCAAAGTTATGATTTTCACCTGGAAAAATAGAATACCGCCGTTTCTCTTCCGATGCTAACCCAAATACAGGCTAACGCTGTCTCTCAGTGTACTTTCCGACCAGGGTGGGTTCCTCGGCAGAACACCTCGTTCCAACCAACCTTCTCTTCTTGTCCACAGCATCACAAACCTGTTCTTGCCTCTCAACCACATTCATGGTGTCCGAATCAGCCCCAATGCCAGATATGCCATAAAATGGGCCATTCAACCCAGAACTGCTACCATAGGCTCAATCTGTCATACTGATCACCCGCACCCCGAGTCCAAAATCCATCCTCATCATCCTTTAATCCCTCACCAGCCTATCCCCAAGCTCACGTCTCCTTTGCACCGACAATCCAAAACCAACACTACTTCTAGTCATCCTCTTTGCCTCTCGACACTCCCCTGTCTTCAACTCAATCAACCGGAATTCTACCAACACCGTTCACCTCTGCGCCCGCCACACCGTGAGTCCTTGACTCTAGTGCAACCCACCATTTCACGCCGGATTCTTCCCACCTGAACCAGCTTCAGTCGTATAATGGACCTTCCCAAGTCACCACTGTCGACGGTAATTCTCTTCCAATTTCTCAAATCCGTTTTGCTGTTATTCCCACTTCACATCGTCCACTCAGATTACACAATGTCTGTCATTCTCCGAATATCTCTCAAAACTTGCTACTCTGTCTTTGTGGAATTTTATCACAGTTTTTTTTTTGTCAAGGATCGAGATACTCACTAAACGCTGCTTCGGGGTTCCCTCAATGACAGCCTCTATCATATTCTGATCGTCGGCCTTGTTCATTCTCTGTCTACACAGCTGCCCATTCAAGTCAGTCATTCTCCTCAAATCTGGCATTTTTGTTTAGGGCATCCTTATGTTTCTATTTTGCAGCATGTGTTAAAAACATGCAATTTGAAATGTAATCAAACTAAATTGCATAAGTTTTGTGTTTCATGAAAAATGATTGAAACTCATCGCTTGTCCTTTCCACTCTCTAACTCACATGCCCGTTATCCTTTTGATGTAGTACATTATGATGTTTGGGATCCATCTCTCATTAAATCTATTACTGATGCACGTTATTTTGTCCTATTTGTTGATGACTGTACTCGTTTCACTTGGATCTTTCCTTTGAAATTAAAAAGCGAGGTTCACAATACCTTTTTGCACTTTTATAACTTAGTTCACACTCAATTTGGTGCTAAAATCAAAGTCGTCCAATCGAACTAGGGTGGAGAATTTCAATCTCTTACTCATTTGTTTTCGTCTTTAGGTATCCATCATCGTATATCGTGTCCATATACCCCAAATCAAAATGCTCTACTTTTTCATTCATCAGTTCCTAAACACTTCTGGACATACGCTTTTTCCACAGCTACTGCCTTATCAACTTGCTTCCACCTGCCGTCCTATATTACAAATCTCCGTTTGAATGTTTATTCGGTTCTCTTCCAGATTATGCATCTTTACGTGTTTTCAGATGTTATTTTTTTCCTTTCCTATGACCTTTCACTCATCATAAGCTACAACCTCGTTCACTTTCTTGTGTTTTTCTAAGACCAGTCATCATCATAAAGGCTATCTATGCTTAGATCCTCAATCAAATAAACTCTACATTTCTCGTCATGTCACATTTGACGAAACTACTTTTCTTTTTTTAACACTAACCCAGTCTCCTCCACCACACTCCCCTTTCTCCTTTCCAATTTCCTCACTTTGTTTTTCGACCCCTTCCACAAACCAATTCATCTCACCCACACCTCCTCCAACCATGCCATACTCTACCTCCCTGACTATACTCCATCCCTCTCCTATCTCTTCTCCTTCCCCAGATCCCGGTAACCATCCTTCCCTTTCCTATTCATCTTTAAACATCCCCACCACCCAGCCAACTATTCCACCTCATCCACGAGAGCACCATATGCGCACCAGAGCTAAAGATGATATTTTTAAACCAAAAGTCTTCTCCATTGAATCTTCTTATGAACTGAGGACTTTTCAACAAGCCTCGCAATATTCTCATTGGTTAACAGCTATTAAGGATGAAATTTCAGCACTGAAAGAAACAAACACTTGGAAACTTGTTCCTCTTCCCAAAGGAGCCAAAACCATCGGCTGGAAGTGGGTATTCAAAACTAAACTAAATTCATACGACACAGTTTCCTAGTATAAAGCTAGACTGGTGGCAAAAGACTATGATGAAACAGAAAGAATTGATTATGATGAGACATTTAGCCCAGTGGTTAAACCAACTTCAATTCGCACCGTTCTGTCCTTAGTTGTCTCTTTTAAGTGGACTATTCGTCAGTTTGATATTAGCAATGCGTTCTTACATGGTGATTTGACCGAAACGGTGTATATGCAACAACCTCCAGGTTTCATCAGCTCTTCTAACGCATTGGCAGTGTGTCTACTACACAAAGCACTATATGGCCTCAAGCACTCTCTGAGGACTTGGTACACTAAGCTATACCAGGCTCTAATAAATTAGGGTTTCTCAGCGTCAAAGTCTGACTCTTCACTTTTCGTTTGTCGCATGCATAACTCGATTATTATTATGTTGGTTTATGTCGATGACATTATATTGACAAACGACTCCCCAACTTTACTGGATCAACTTTTAACCTATCTGCACTCCCACTTTAAAGTTTGAGACCTTGGTCCACCATCCTTTTTTCTGGACATCTCGGTGACCCACACTCCTACGGGTATGAACTTTTCTCAGTCCAGATATATTTCTGAGTTGCTTCACAGGGCCAACATGACTTCCTACAAGCCAATTCCAACTCCAATGATTGCAGGACCAATTTTATCTAGAAATTCTGGAATACCTCTCTTGGATGGTTTTCTGTAACACCCCAATTTTAAAATCCCCAATTCTGAAACTCTAATTTGAAAACCCTAAAATTTTTTCCAATTTGATTTTGAAATCGAGTGTTACGATCATAATTTTTAAAATTTAAAAACATATTAATTGAAAACTTAAATAATGCGGAAGTTTTGAAAATAAATTTTATCGAAATCTTGAAACCAACGCATAATTAAAACAATAAATGAAACTTTATTTAATGATAAAAATTTCATCATAATTTCCAAAGTCTTAAATTAAAACAAAGCATTAAATATCGTTTGAAAAAGTAAAGCATACTAATTTAAATCATTTTCTTCGAAATCCACAATATGATCTTCATCTGTATGCTCGCTTGCCACTGGAGGGTTCTCAATTGCAGCAATTTCTTCCTCAGACAAAAACTCACCTACATCACAAGTTTAAAACAAAAAGGCGAGAGAAACTCAGTAAGTGGAAATACGTGCAAAACTTTTACTTTTACCGAATCCTGTTAAGACTTAGTCATCTCATTGTCGTTCAGGCTTCGTCATCTTTTACTTTTAATTTTAACGATCAAGCTCACCATCTCACTGTCGTTCAGACTTTTGCTATCACGTTAAAACATATGCTCAAGCTCACCATCTCACTGTCGTTCAGGCTTTTGCTATCGCATTTTCTTTTACATTTTCACACACATGCAAATAACCTATCCATTTTATTTTTTAAACTATTCTATGTCGATATTCTAACATACGTGCTCAACCATTAAAAACGTGTAACTGAAAATAAAATAATTATAAAATAATCTTGTGATGTAGGGCCGTAGCCAAAACTTGTATTTCACTTACCTGAATTCCGAGCAGTTAGCGTTTATCGGGATTTCCAAAAATTCTAAAATAATATCCTGCTCAAATAAAATCTTTGATATTAATATCCTATTTAATAAATCCAATTTCGAAGAAATTTGAGCAGAATTTACTTACGTTGTGTTATCGGGTTGGACCGGGTCGGTTAAGTCGATTTGGGTCGAATCGGACGGTTTCAAAAATATTTTTTGCCTAATTCGAATAACAATATTAAAATCCCACTTAATTTTAATTCAACTTTAAAAGAATTTGGGCAGAAATTCTTACCGGATAAATTTTCGATCGGTTCGGTTAGAATCGGGTCGAAAAATCGGGTCGAGTCGGGTCCGGTTCGGGTGAACAGTACTCGGGTCAGGTCGGTTCACTATTGGGTCGGTTTGGTTTAATGTTGGTCTGATTTGGTTCGGTTCACTGCTGGTCCAGTTCGGTCAACTTAAGTGAACCGGTTCAGGTTTTTAAAACAAAAACCAGAACCCTTCTTCTTCGTCGCGAGTTCTGCAGAGAGAGTGAGAGGGATAGTGTAACACCCCTAGTACTGTACCCATTTACCCGTATAAATTTTTCATTTTTATTTTACATTTTTAAATAAAACTTGATGCGGAATTTAAACTGAAGTTGAAACCAGAGTTTAAGTCGGAATTAAAATCTTACTTTATTAAATGATGCATATACCGATCGCTACACGACAAAGAAATGATGCATCTGCCGATAGCTGTTGAAGCTACTCCTGCCGATGCCGGTTCATGACGTGTTGAGGTGCATATGCCGATAACATTTACAAGTCTCATCTGCCCGTGAAGCTCTAAGCGAGCATCTACCGATGATGTGGTCAGTGCTTATATGTTTCTTCTGCCGATAGCGTTTTGAAGTCATCTGCCAATAGCGTCATGAAGACATCTGCCGATGATGTGTCAAGCGCTTATCTGTTTCATCTGCCGATGGTGTTTGAAGCCACATCTGCCGATGCTATTTGAAAACACATCTGCCGATGATAGTTGAAGACACATCTGCCGATGATGTTTGAAGCAGCTCCTGCCGATTGACTAAACGACAAAAGGAGATGCTGACTAAAGCTTGCACCTACCGATCACGTTTGACAATGCTCCTGCCGATGGAGTTTAAAGCTGCTTCTTCCGATAAAAGTTAAAGATGCTTCTGCCGATGGAATTCAAGGATACACCTACCGATGGATTTTTAAGATACATCTGCCGATGGCATTTCAAGCTGCATTCACCGATGACGTGTCTCTGCTCATAAGTTGCAGCTGCCGGTGAACTTCCGCCAGAATTCAAAGTTAGCCGCGAAGCTACAGTGACGTCGTTTTCAGCATTAACTCCAGACCTTTAATGGCGACGACGAACAACATTTTCAGAAGCAACGGATAGCTGCTTCAGTACGGATGCTTCCCAACGGTAACATTTTATCATTTGAAGAAAGAAGCATTCAATTCTCTGAAAAAATTTTATACAGAGTATATAAGCAGAAGAAAAGGCTCGAAGACTAACTTTTGCCAATTTGAATTCTGAGCCCTAACTGCGAAAGTTAATTTCACACTCTGTATTCTTCTCTACATCTCTCAATCCTAACTTGAGATTCATTTTTGTGAGATTGTAGTCTGAGCTTAATATTTTACAAACTCAAACTTGTAACGGCAGTGGATTGACGCCCGTGAAGTTCAATCCAAATCTGTAAAGGCAGTTGATCGGAGCCCGGAATCCCGATCTGTTATTTCTCATGAGGAGAAGGGTAAGGATCTTCAAGGGGTGAGCCTTGGAGCGTGGACGTAGGCAGTTTGGCCGAACCACGTAAAAAGTACTGGTGTTGAATCTTTCTTACTCTCTCTTTATTTTTTATATTACCTTATTTGCCATTAAACTAATTAAGAGAGTAACACTAATTGATTATTAGATTAATTTTTAAAAGTCTAATTCACCCCCCTCTTAGACAATTCCGGTCCTTCAATTGGTATCAGAGAGAGGTTATCTTTGTCTAAGCTGTAGTTAAACGCTCTGTGTTATATTCTGCTATTACAATGGCATTCAACACTAACACATCACAAATAGAAGGTCAAGCAACCAATAGACCTCCATTCTTTGATGGTAGTGATTATGTCTATTGGAAGGCTAGAATGAAAATATTCATTCAAGCCATAGACTATGAAACATGGTGTATTATAGAGAATGGTCCTTTTAAGGCCATGAAAACTGTTGATGGGAAAAGTATCCCTAAGGACTCTTCTGAGTTAACAGAGTCCGATAAGAGAAATCTGAGCCTTAATGCTAAGGCAGTAAACACCTTATACTGTGCTCTAAATAGAGATGAATTCAATAGAGTGCAAGGGTGTGAAAGTGCTCAAGAAATTTGGCACTTATTAGAAGTCACACATGAGGGAACTAACCAAGTAAAGGAGAGTAAATTGAGCATGTTAGTTCACGAATATGAATTGTTTACCATGGAAAAGGATGAGTCTATTTCTTCAATGTTTACTCGTTTCACTAACATTACTAATGGGTTAAAAGTACTTGGTAAGATGTATTCAGGTGAAGAGTTAATTAGGAAAATTTTGAGATGTTTACCAAGAGCTTGGCAACCAAAGGTGACGGCAATACAAGAGGCACGGGATCTCAAGGTTCTCAAGCTTGAGGAACTCATTGGCTCTCTAATGACTCATGAGATAACCATGAGGGCCAATGACAAGGAGGATCTCAAAGAAAAAGAGATCTCCAAGAGAAAGGACATAGCTCTCAAGGCCTCATCGAGCAAGCCTGATGAATCTGAGGAAGAAGAAGAAGATGAGGACATTGCCCTCATTACCAGGAGATTCAGCAAATTCCTGCAACGAAAGAGGATGCAGGGAAAAAGGTTTCCAAATGGTGAAAAGTCTCAAAAGGACAAGGAGATCACGTGTTTTGGGTGTGGAAAGCCTGGACATATGAAGGCAGATTGTCCACAAGCAAAGAAGGGTCCCAAGAAGTTCAAGAAAAGGGCAATGAAGGCCACTTGGGACGATAGTGAAGAAGATACCTCTTCATCAGAGGATGAGGAAGTAGCAAACCTGTGCTTTATGGCACACGAGGACAAGGTTAGTTCTTCTTCCTCTAGTATTATTAGTGACAGTGATATTGATGACGATGAAGATAATCTAATTGATGCTTTCAATGATTTAGTTAAACAGTTTGGAATGTTAAAAACTAAATACAATACTTTGAAAAAGGAAAACACAAACATGGTAGAAATACATGCCGAGAAAACTAATTTGCATGTCAAAGAGATTGATAATCTTAAAAGCAAAAATGAAGATTTGAATAATATTATTCTGAACTTCACTAAGGGTGAAAAATTATTTAAGATGGTAATAGCAGGTCAGAGAGCAAATTTTGACAAGACCGGATTAAGGTATGACAAGTCTAACAAAAGGAAAGCCTTTAAAAACTTCTTTGTTAAACCCTCTGTCTGTCATGCATGTAATGAAGCTGGACATAAATCTTTTGTATGTCCGCTAAAAGCAAACTATATGAAATCAACTGGTAAATTCCAATGGGTTCCTAAGGGAACCAGACCTAACACTAGGACCCAAAAGATTTGGGTACCTAAGAAGACAACCTGATTTCTGTTTTGCAGGTTGACTGCTCTCCCGGAACAAATCTGTGGTACCTTGACAGTGGTTGCTCAAGGCATATGACGGGAGATTCAACTAAGTTTGCTGTTGTCAACAAGAAGAAAGGTAGTGTCACTTTTGGTGGAAACAAAAAGGACAAAATCGTTGGCATCGGCAATATAGGTAATCCTTCTCATCCTACTATTGAAAATGTTTTACTTGTAGAAAGATTAAAACATAACCTGCTTAGCATAAGTCAGTTGTGTGACAAGGGCTATAAAGTAACTTTCAAATCAAATGCTTGTGTGATCAAAGACATTTCAACTAACCATATTTTGTTTAAAGGATTTAGAAAAGAAAATGTCTATATTGTTGATCTGAATGTTTTTGAGCATGTTGATGAGAAGTGTTTTGTTGTTAATTCTCTTAATGACTGTTGGTCTTGGCATAGAAGATTAGGACACGTAGGGATGGATACCTTAGCTAAGATTACTAAGGAGAATTTAGTTAGAGGGATCCCTAAGATATCCTTCGAGAAGGATACAGTCTGTGAAGCTTGTCAAATGGGCAAGCAGATCAAAAGCTCTTTTGCATCAAAGAATGCAATATCCACTTCTAAGCCTCTCCAACTTCTTCACATGGACCTCTTCGGTCCTTCCAATATAGCAAGCCTAGGCGGCAAATTCTATGCCTTTGTTATTGTAGATGATTTCTCTAGATTTACTTGGGTTTATTTTCTGAAGTCTAAGGATGAGACTTTTGATACTTTCTCTAGCTTTAGGAAAAGAGTACAAAATGAAAAGGAGCTCACCATTGTTGCTATTCGTAGTGATCATGGTGGAGAGTTTGAAAATGAGAAATTTGAACTCTTGTGTCTCAAATATGGAATTGAGCACAATTTCTCTTCTCCTAGGACCCCTCAGCAAAATGGTGTTGTTGAGAGGAAGAATAGGTCCCTTCAAGAGCTTGCTAGGACTATGCTAAATGAAAACACCCTTCCAAAGTATTTCTGGGCTGAAGCTGTAGCAACAGCCTGTTATGTGCTTAATCGGGTCTCCATAAGACCTATTCTAGAGAAAACTCCCTATGAACTTTGGAATGGAAGACTCCTACTGTTAAGTATTTTAGAGCTTTCGGTTGCAAATGTTTCATTCTTAATACTAAGGATAACTTAGGAAAATTCGATTCCAAATCCGATCTTGGAATTTTTCTAGGATATTCTTTGACCAGTAAAGCTTACAGAGTTTTCAATAGGAGAACTCTTGTTGTAGAGGAATCTGTTCATGTCAATTTTGATGAGACTCCTCACCCATTAATCAATGTGGATGAGGATGATCCCTTGGAAAAACAACTGGATTCCCTTTCCTTAGAAAAGCCTACAGATCCCATTCAAGTAGAAAAATCTTTAGAACCTTCTCCTATTCCTCATGATATAGTCTCTGTCAAGGATGAAAATCCTGCTCTTCCTAGAGATTGGAAATTCATCAAAGACCATCCATTAGATGAAGTCTTAGGTGATCCTTCTTTAGGGGTTAAGACTAGAGCCTCTCTTAGAAATTTCTGTGCCAATGTGGCATTTATCTCTCAAATAGAGCCTAAGAAATTTGAGGAGGCCGAGAATGATGAAAATTGGATTTTAGCTATGCAAGAGGAGCTAAATCAATTTGAAAGGAGCAAAGTATGGGAACTTGTTCCACGGCCAAAGGATTATCCCATTATTGGAACTAAGTGAGTCTTTAAGAATAAATTGGATGAGAATGGGATTGTTGTCAGACATAAGGCTAGACTAGTTGCTAAAGGATACTCTCAGGAAGAGGGTATTGATTTTGAAGAATCTTTTGCCCCTGTAGCTCGTCTGGAATCTATTAGAATGCTTTTAGCTTTTGCCTGCTACATGAACTTCACACTCTTTCAAATGGATGTAAAGAGTGCCTTTTTAAATGGATATATCTTGGAAGAAGTTTATGTAGAGCAGCCTTTAGGATTTGAATCCTTTGATAAACCTGATCATGTATTTAAACTTAGGAAAGCTCTCTATGGTCTTAAGCAGGCTCCTAGGGCTTGGTATGATAGGTTGAAGAATTTCCTTGAGTAAAGAAATTTCAAAAAGGGTAATTCTGATTCAACTCTATTTACCATGCAAAAGGATGCAGACATCTTGTTAGTTCAAATATATGTCGATGACATTATTTTTGGATCTACAAATGTCAGTTTGTGCAATGAGTTTTCCTCCCTCATGCAAAGTGAGTTTGAAATGAGTATGATGGGTGAGTTAAAGTTTTTCTTAGGATTCCAGATTAGTCAATCTCCTGATGGAATTTTCTTCTGTCAAGAAAAGTATATTAAGGAACTCCTTAAGAAGTTTGGTTTAGAATCTGTCAAATCCTCTAGAACTCCCATGAGTACCACTACTAAATTGGACAAGGATGAAAATGGTATAAGTGTGGATATAAAGAAATATCGTGGTATGATTGGTTCACTGTTATATCTGACTGCAAGTAGGCCAGATATACTCTTTAGTGTGTGCCTATGTGCTAGGTTTCAGGCTGCCCCTAAGGAATCTCATTTATCTGCAGTAAAAAGGATTTTCAAATATTTGAGTGGGACTTATGACTTAGGTTTATGGTATCCTAAGGGAATTTCCTTTGATCTGATAGGATATTCAGATTCTGACTATGCTGGTAGTCTAGTTGATAGGAAGAGCACCAGTGGCACTTGTCAATTCTTAGGAGAATCCCTAGTGTCTTGGTATTCTAAGAAACAGAATTTTGTTGCACTCTCAACTGCAGAAAGTGAATATATTGCTGCAGGCAGTTGTTGTGCACAAGTGTTATGGATGAAACAAACATTAGAAGACTATAATCTGTTTTATGATAGGATTCCTATTCGGTGTGATAACACCAGTGCCATCAATATTTCTAAAAATCCTATTCAGCACTCTAGAACCAAACATATTGATGTTAGGTATCATTTCATTAGAGATCATGTTCAAAGAGGAGATATCACTCTAGAGTTTGTTAATTCTGTAGATCAACTTGCAGACATATTTACCAAGCCTTTGGATGAGAAGACCTTCAATAATATTAGAATCAGGCTAGGACTCATTCGAGTTGAGAAAAACTAAGGGTATTCCTCTGTTATTAGATCCTATGTAATTGAGTGTTTCTGTGTTGTGAAGCACCGGTAGATACTGTGTATTTCTCTAGTCATCGGTAGTTACATCTCTATCGGCAGATGCAGTGTTTTCTATCCCATCGGAAGCTGTACTGCTCAATCTGCCGACACGTGTAATCCATCGGAAGATGTATTCCCCAATCTGCCGACACGTATGTCTTCTTCGTCTGGCGATGAGTTATTTCTTTTAAATTCATTCTTCTTCGCCCAGACACTTTACTTTTCGCGCTCTTTCTGTAAATCTCTGCCCTACCAAATCCTCTCTGTCGAATCCTCTTCTAGAAATGGAACTTCAAGGTCAATCATCTCGCGCCGTTTCCAAACCGACCAAGAAGAAGGCCAATGTTTCTGATCGTCCTTCCCGAGAGATTCCTCGTGGAACGGAGTGGCCAACCTACTTCTTTCTTACTCAAGCTGCTGAGGTAAAGTACCACAATGACTATAAGTTCAAATCGTTAATTCCTAGTAAGGGTATTTCTTTTGAAGAGTTAGCCGGAATGGACTTTATTGAACCCTTGACGGATCTCGGGTTAATAGGTCTCTTTGAGACCGAATCATTCTACTACCCGGAAGCGATTAGGATGTTTTATGCAAACCTTAGCTTCACCTCTGATTACCCTTCCATTAAGAGCTACGTATACAACACTCTCATAGAAATTACTCCTCAGTCCATAAATGCTCTTCTGGGAGCTCCTCATTTGGATAACTGCCCTTACAAGTATGTGACAGGCCCTGAGCTACCCTTCTTTGGAACGCCTGAAGGACTACAGTTTCTAAGGGAAATTGCTGTGGACCCCAATTCATCCCCTGATCAGTTAAAGGGCAAACATCTGACCCCTAGAGCCAGAGTTTTTCGTCATATGATTGATTTCAATATTGTTCCCAAGGGTGGACATTATGACGAGGTGAGCGCAATGGAACTGTTTGTTCTGTATGCAATCTATTTCAAGACACCCTTCAACATTGGATATATAGTTGTTCGAAGGATAATTCTTGCTGTATCCTCCAGGGCTACTTCTCTACCATATAATCTGCTTCTCATGCGGTTATTTGCTCGTCTTGAGGTTGTCCTTCCTGAGGAGGAGGAGCCTGTGAGACTTCTACCCTCCAATTTTTATTCCTCTTCCACTCTTAGCAGGATGGGATTCAAACAAATCGTAAAAGGAAAACCTGCTGTGGATAAGGCTAAGAAAAAGGTTTCTTTGGCAGCACCTGTCAGGCGTGGAAAAAGGAAACTTATCCTGCCAGATGAATCTACTGCTGAAGGGGGAGATGAAACAGTATGTCCAGACCGTGGTATTTCTCAATCTCAGGATTCAAGCCCCCCACCTTCTCCTCTAGTGCGTAGGCGCAGGATTGCTCCTTCCTCCATAGCACCTATTTCAGAGGCCACCTCTGCTCCCTCATCTGTACCTCTTTCTCTTCCTGAACAGCCTCCTTCACCTCCACCTTCTCTCATATTACCTTCTCAGCCTGTTTTTCCTTCCATCTCTCTGGTGATGCGAGCAATTTCTTCAATACTCACCCATGGTCCTCCAGCTCTACCATCTCCACCTACACTTCCCTTATCACCTTCAGCTCCTCCATCTCCACTCCATGAACCTTCAGCTCCTTCATCTCCAATCCATGCACCTTCAGCTCCTCCATCTCCCGATCAGCAAGAGGTGCTCCCTCCATCACCAGTTCAACCTGCTCCAATCGCTCTGCAAGTCCAACCCCTTCTCTCCAATACTCCTGCAACTCCCCTGACATATCACAGGAGATTTTCCTTCACTGAGACTCAATATAATGAGATGCAAGCCTCTATTACCAACCTTGGCACTGCCCTCAGTACCCTCCAAAGTAAAATTGATAAGAATCATCAGGACATGGGCATTGCTTTGGATACAGGTCTTGGCCTGCTGTCTACAAAAGTTGATGGTGATAGGCGAATGGTTGTCAGGGAACTTGAGAAACTTCAATCTTCCATTGCCGCTTTGACACCTGAACCTGACCCTGAACCCGAACCATCTAGTTCTGGTCTCAATGTTCCCGAGGCTTGCTATGAAGATTTGTTTCTTCCCCTCTCCAGGCCTGCTGTTATTGAAGATGTGCGTTTCATGCCCCTAGATATTCATGAGGCTGAGCTCAAGTTCACACTTCCTACATCTTCCTCTGCTCCTGCATCTTCCTCTCCTCCAGCCTGTCCATTGGAAGCTTCTCCTCCAGAATGTATGGATGTGTGTTCTGGTCCTTCTGTCGAGTCTCCTCCTTGCTTGGACGTGGAAGTGTCCCGAGAGCCTTCTCCACCTCCTGCTCCTTATTTGGCAATGGTGGTCTATCAATCACCTCTCCCTCGAGATCTTGCATTTCTTCAAGCTCTGGTGGATGCATCTTTCAATCCCCACCGTGACGTGCCTTCTTATGTTCAGAGAGCCTTTTGGAATCGTCATTTAGATCTCTTCAAATAGTGATTTTTAGTTATATACATTTTTTTTTAGTTTAGTTGTTTCTTTTTAATGACTATTTTTTTCCTAAACATACTCTGATGTTGAATGCATTATTTTTTTTGATAATGTCAATGGGGGAGAATACTATATTTGATTGAGTCTGATTAGATAATATTCTTTGGATATATCATTCTTTGGATATACTCTGTGATTTTGGATTTGCTCTGAATGGTTAATTGAATAAAATGCATATACTATGGGGGAGCGGCTAGAATTATGGGGGAGTATCAAAGTTAATCAAATTTATATTGTCATAATCAAAAAGGGGGAGATTGTTGACTTATAGATTGTTTAAGTCATAATTTGTTTTTGATTATGTATTTGTATAATTAGTGTACAATTTGATTATGTGTATTTAAAGAGAATAATGAATATGAGTTTATTTGGAAATACCCCTGAAAATGGTATTTTAGTTGTCTAATAAATCGGTTTGAGTATACAGAATTAAATAGCAAAACAGGCTTGCATATACCGATCGCTACACGACAAAGAAATGATACATCTGCCGATAGCTGTTGAAGCTACTCCTGCCGATGCCGGTTCATGACGTGTTGAGGTGCATATGCCGATAACATTTACAAGTCTCATCTGCCCGTGAAGCTCTAAGCGAGCATCTACCGATGACGTGGTCAGTGCTTATATGTTTCTTCTGCCGATAGCGTTTTGAAGTCATCTGCCAATAGCGTCATGAAGACATCTGCCGATGATGTGTCAAGCGCTTATCTGTTTCATCTGTCGATGGTGTTTGAAGCCACATCTGCCGATGCTATTTGAAAACACATCTGCCGATGATAGTTGAAGACACATCTGCCGATGATGTTTGAAGCAGCTCCTGCCGATTGACTAAACGACAAAAGGAGATACTGACTAAAGCTTGCACCTACCGATCACGTTTGACAATGCTCCTACCGATGGAGTTTAAAGCTGCTTCTGCCGATAAAAGTTGAAGATGCTTCTGCCGATGGAATTCAAGGATACACCTGCCGATGGATTTTTAGGATACATCTGCCGATGGCATTTCAAGCTGCATTCACCGATGACGTGTCTCTGCTCATAAGTTGCAGCTGCCGGTGAACTTCCGCCAGAATTCAAAGTTAGCCGCGAAGCTACAGTGACGTCGTTTTCAGCATTAACTCCAGACCTTTAATGGCGACGACGAACAACATTTTCAGAAGCAACGGATAGCTGCTTCAGTACGGATGCTTCCCAACGGTAACATTTTATCATTTGAAGAAAGAAGCATTCAATTCTCTGAAGAAATTTTATACAGAGTATATAAGCAGAAGAAAATGCTCGAAGACTAACTTTTGCCAATTTGAATTCTGAGCCCTAACTGCGAAAGTTAATTTCACACTCTGTATTCTTCTCTACATCTCTCAATCCTAACTTGAGATTCATTTTTGTGAGATTGTAGTATGAGCTTAATATTTTACAAACTCAAACTTGTAACGGCAGTGGATTGACGCCCGTGAAGTTCAATCCAAATCTGTAAAGGCAGTTGATCGGAGCCCGGAATCCCGATCTGTTATTTCTCGTGAGGAGAAGGGTAA
Source organism: Begonia masoniana (assembly GCA_022432975.1). NCBI lineage: Eukaryota > Viridiplantae > Streptophyta > Magnoliopsida > Cucurbitales > Begoniaceae > Begonia > Begonia masoniana. Next base: position 33,936,271 of record CM039509.1, read on the forward strand.
GGATCTTCAAGGGGTGAGCCTTGGAGCGTGGACGTAGGCAGTTTGGCCGAACCACGTAAAAAGTACTGGTGTTGAATCTTTCTTACTCTCTCTTTATTTTTGATATTACCTTATTTGCCATTAAACTAATTAAGAGAGTAACACTAATTGATTATTAGATTAATTTTTAAAAGTCTAATTCACCCCCCTCTTAGACAATTCCGGTCCTTCAGTCCTCACCTGGTTCAATGTCACCTAACACGTCACCTACACCATACAGACACACTATGAGCTAACAGGCTCAGTAAATTCTACATAAATGCAGATGCATGCAGTGCATATGTAGTTCAGAAATCATGCATACAGAGCGTCGCAGACAGTATATCACCGAGATCTCATCCCCCTAACCGAAGGGGGCCCATCCAGCGGTCGGACTACCCCGTGCGGTTAGAGGAGGGGAGAACACGCTTACCACACGTACAGCCGTGCCCGAGCCCCACCTCGCGTGACCAGATAACAGATTACGTTCATTAATTACAGTACATGAGATGTGGTATCGGCCAGACCCTCAATTGGCCCGCACGATAGATCAAGAGCCCCCAATTTCTGGGCCACATAGTTTTCAGAAAACATCGTGCAGTGCAGAAATTCGTTTTCATGCCAAGTTAAAATACGTGATGCATGGACAGTTCAATATAAAGTAAACAAACAAGCATGCGTACCATCAAGACTGTAAATGAAATAACCTACAAAACGTTTAAACCTAGCTACCCAACCAAAGCAGTTAAACAATCAATCCTCCAAGATCCTCGACGCTAAATCGAAGTACGGTGTAGGCCAATCGGCCAAAGTAAGTCACGAGAACTTACCTTGAGCGCACAGATTCTCGAGCTTCGTCCAAGAGAGTCGTTCACCTAAGCAATTCAAAGCGTTTATCGTTAAAACGAATTTAAACTTCTAAACGTCCAAATTCAACGAAACCTTAACTAAGGAATTCCTTAAAACTTCTAACTCATCAAATCGAGATATTTAAACGACTATTTCATGCTCGATGATTCGAAATTACAATTAACGAACTTTTCCAAAAATTCCTAATTTTTAACCTCTTTACGATTTGATTTAACTTCGTCCAATAACGTCAAATACGTCCAATATATACTTAATCATGGCTAACCTATTAATTACGAACCCTAAATCTCATTTTTAACGAAAATCGATCGAAACCCTAATTACCTAAAACGCCGTAAACGTCGAAATAAAAGCTCTAAGAACGTAGATGTATACCTAGGATAGCGAGAGGAGGAGAAACCGTGAAGGTTCGAAGTCGATCGGAGGTCGGAACGGAGCTCGGCGTCGTCGGCAGAGGAGAAACCGAGGGTTTCTTCTCTTCTCTGGTCGCGGGAGAAAGAAAAAGACAGAATGGAAATTCATTCTGTCGAAGGAAGAATATTTTTGTTTTATAGATTAAATATTTACTTTGTAAATTACCATTTTGCCCTTCTTTAGTTTTTATATTAGTTTCGTCCTTCGGTTCGTTAATCGTCCAGCTGTTTGGTTTCACTAAACCTCCTTATTTCACCAACAAGTCCAACCTAATATTTCGGATTTAATAAAACTGTCCGTTCGCAAATCGGACCTCGTTTACTATTTTTACTAAAACGTTCATTACATTACGATAGGCGTATTTACTCGGAATATAGCGTTTAATCTCCGAAAATTCCCGTAAATTCCTTAAAATTCCTATTAATCGTTAGGATCATAATGACGCTTTCCGTTTGCGAAACTGATTTGATTTGACATATTTACGAAAAATGCCACTAGATAATGAAATAATAATATAATATAATATATCCAAAAACCCGTACAAGCCAGGTATTACAGATAGTGTGAGACAGAGACAGGGAGAGTGAGAGTTCGACAGAGGAGAAGAAAATGGAGCGAGAGAAAAAGCTTACTCCGATGGGTCGTCGTCGGAGTTCAAGCGAGTTTCAGCCGAGGAGTTCCTTCACGTCGGAGGGGATTCGTCGCGTCAGAGAGCTCGGCTTTCTCCTCGGATCGTCGCCGGTGACAGAAAGGTAAGAGTTCCTTTCTTCTTTTGGAGAACTCGAGAGCGAGAGAAAAGTTGTGGTGTGATTTTCCTCCTCCTCGAAGGCTCTATTTATAGAGCGAGGGGTTCATCCCGCGCCTGACGAGAAATCCGCCATCGCTCGGATTTTTCGAGCTGCAGTAGGTTAGCTCGGATTTTTCGAGCTGCAGAATCCCAGCTTCCCCCTTGTATCTGGACGCTTTCCAGACTACAAACATTGGATTGGACTTCGGATTTTCAAAGGAGAATCCGACTGATTCTCTGAAAATCTGGGCTCAGTTCAATTTTTGCTGAGTCAAAATTTCTGAACTTCATCTGGTCATGGTCGATTATCAAGCTAGATTCATCCAATTTTTTACATTGATTTATCTTATTTTTATCCAAAAATTAGGTTACGGATTTATTTTTATTTTGGGAATTTCCAATTTGAATTCAAATTTACTCATTGAACCCTACTTTGTTACATTTTCTCTACCGTAATATCGTTGGAGGACTACAATACTGTTGCCTTACCCGTCCAGATATAGCCTTTGCTGTTAATAAGATCTCACAATTTATGCATGCATCTTCAGATGTTCACTGACAAGTAGTTAAACGAATTTTGAGATATCTCAAAGGCACTTCATCTTCAGGTATCTAATTCACGCCCTCTCTGAATTATGATTTGACCTGTTATACATATGCAGATTGACCTTCCTGTCTAGATGATCGTAAAAGCACAAATGGTTTCTGTGTTTTTCTCGAAACGAATCTCATTTCTTGGTCCTCCTCTAAGCAAAAAGTCGTTTCACGCTCCAGTACTGAGTCAGAATATCAAAGTGTAGCCAATGGCGCAGCATAAATTCTACAGTTACAATCATTATAAAAGGAGTCACCAAGGTATCTCTTATACTCTGTGACAAAAGAAGTTATTAGTCAAATTTATGCCGTCCAAAAACCAACTGACTGATGCTCTCACGAAACCTCTTCCACCATCAACATTCCATGTTTTTTTATCCAAAATCTTCAACCTACGATCTTGATATTGATCTTGAGAGGAGATGTTAACATAATATTACTTAGAGTTCAATTCAAATGTAATTGTTAGTTAGCTGTCTTATCTTTTCATCATTTGTCTAATGTGATGTATTTGTAGAGTGGTTTTCGATAGCAATACACACAACATAAAGTTTTCTTTTCTCTCTTCTTGTCGTCGGTTTCAGCTTCTTCTTCATCACCTTCTGCAACTCTTGTTCCGCTTCACCATCTGCAACTCAATCCACATCTCCAAACTCAACTGATTATACGCCTTGAGAGAGAGAGAGAGAGAGAGAGAGAGAGAGAGAGAGAGAGAGAGAGAGACTGTAGCACTGGGTAAAGGTGGGAATAGCCTTGCAAGAAGAGACAATTCAATGAACTCAGAAAAACTCTATATTTTGCCCACGAGAATGTTAATGAAACAGATACTGCTCAACCAGAAATAACCAGAGATCTTGTTGCATATAATTATGAAATACCCAGAGATCTTGGTACAATCACACCCTCGTCTATTGTTCGTATTAAAGATAGTGACAAATGAAGAAATTACAAGCTTCCAATTATCTGTTTAAGAGTCAGAACACTGTTTCTGATTTAACTCTGCGCTCAACATATGATGAAGGAGCATCTCAACTCTCTGGCTCCTCGTTTTGGTGCTGTTTCAAATCAGAGAATCAGTCTTTCTGTTTAACTATTAAACACAAACAAGTGGAAAAGACGAGACTAGCAAACAGTTTGTGCTCATCATACCCAACAGATCTACGCCGCTCCTTCTGACCTTCTCCTTCCTGGAATTTACCCGAAAAACAAGGCCATAAACTTGATGATGAAAAGATCTATATTCTTTTGAAGCATTTAGAAATGAAGGAAAATGTACAGTCGATAAAAAAAAAGGTTCTGAAGGCTGATTGAGCGGTGAGAAAGAACAAACCTTGTCCTGGTCTTGGCAATTTTCTGATGACTCCATCTCCAATTCAGCAAAGAATGCCTCCAACACAAAAGCTACGACCTGAAATAATATCAAGACGCTTCATCAGAACCCACTTCCTGACCAACAATCGATTGTAAGACGATTAATTCGAGGCAAACAGGCGAGGAAGAACCGAGCTTACCAAATTCAAAAGCAGCAACACAGTTATTAAGTAGAAACTGACGAAATACACGAGGCTCCAAGCAGTTCCTGTCAGATCCCGGTAGCTCTGAAATGGAAAGAAGATCCCCAAGATTTAGAAAAATGACAAAATAGATTCTTTAGACTGTGTTGAAGAAGCGTACCTGCATCCAGACTTGCCAGTTACCCATGACCAGCAAATTGAAAAGTGTCACCATCCCATTCGGGAAATCATTGAAGTTGAAAAGTAGATAGCTGATTCTGTTAAGGCCAATGATTCACCATACCAGCACAACCTTAGCAGACAACATAAAAAAAAAAAAGAAAGAAAGCGATCGAGGATACTCATTATCAGCAAGATCTGTGTCGTCCAATGTGGAATTTCCTTCATTAACAAGCCCTCCAAAGATCTTAACAACAAAAAAAGAAAATAATTTAGATCAATGGACATTGCAAAGAAAAGGAAGAGGAAATTACAAGATAACATTAGTCAAAAACAGGACATATAGAGTCAGTTCATGTCCTCCAACTAAAAGTATAACATATCAGCTTCAGAAATGCATCTATCGTCTTGTAACTTACAACATAAAAAGTGTAACGGTCAATAAATGAAAGAGAATCTTAATAACCTGCAGGCCAAGAGAGCAATATATAGAAAGGACACAGAATATGGTCCCGAGATATGGCATCAAACTTGGTATAAGAGTTAAGAATGTGGCAATAAAAGCTCTGTATTGCTGGACATACATCAGCAGTCGTATCAAACGTAACATTCTTGCAAGAAGAAGGTAACGAATCCTGAAAAAGAGAGAAGCAGCTCTAATGTTAACCCATTTAGCACTGAGTATAAAAGAGAAATAAATGAAATTCTCATACCATTCTCCATTTGAAAGAAAAGTTAACCCATTGGGAGACACAAACGTTATAGTTTCTCCAATGACTGCAAATACACAAGTCATACATCACAGAAATACACTGCAGCAAGATACACTACAGCAAGAATTCACAAAAATAGTACCTATTACCCACGTGACAACAAAATCGAACCGATTTTGACCATCTCTCCAATAATTCTCAAATCCATATGAATATACTTTTAGAGCCATCTCCGCGACGTATATCCATCCTACGCTCAAACGATGAAAATCACAAAAAAATATATTAAAGAGACAAAAAGATTATAATTAAATCGATGCTAAGTGTTTGACAAAGCAATATATTTCTTTAGTAAGTCCTTACCAAATACAAATTCCACCTCTTGCCATATTGTTTGGCCAGAACTGTTCTCTATATCAAGCTGCGATTATCCAGATTCCCCATTGAATTCATTATAGCATAATAATATGAGAAATCAGAAGATCAAATGAATTTTCACTTAAAAGTTCAAAAAAGTTGACTTGTAGTAGTTAAGAATAGAGACGTATGAACCAATCGTTCTGCCATAACAGACAACGACGTATTTGGTTCTGTAAATTAACACCTCCAATAGATATTTTTATCCTCGTGATTCTTAGTTTATCAATTGTTTTGCTAAGCAGCTGACTAGGTCAATTAAATCATTGGAACTTAACACCTGATCAAGAAATTATTTACATAAGAACATAAAAAACTAGTTGAACTTCAGCCTTACTGTTGTCTCGACAATAACTGCTACTAGATTCAGCACGAGAATGAAGGATATTAAGTATCCAAATTTAGGGCTTCGAACAAATGTTTTCAACATCTCAGACGCAGATGAACGATAGAAGTATGGGTACTGTTCCAACCAAGACGGCTGCGACCATAATTACAACTTTAGATAATAACTCATAAAGCTTTTATTAGTCACACTGAAGCAATAAAACTCACGGTATCCTCCTTTTGGAATTTCAGAGCAATTGCGTTACATAAATCAGCAAATTCATCCACGTTAATCTAAACATAGAAAGATAATGCACAGGAATGTGACAACATATTTTCTTTCATGAATGAAAAACTGAAAAATAAATAAATCTCGTCAGCTGAAACATTATCCTTCAAGAAGGTTAGGCTAAAAGTAATGAATATGCAACTAAATTCAAAAACCCCCAAGAAAATCTATCAAATGGAAAATGTTCATCCACAATTTCAATAAACATACCTTGAAATCACGACTATCATCTAGTTCATCAAATATTAATTCAAAGTCGTCCCTTGATATCTTTGGCAAAGACCTGAATATAATAAAAGTGTGCATATTGAGAATGCTGAAAAATAAAATTCATATACAGCCAGAAAAATAAAGAAAAACATACTCAACAACGCACTTTACGATTGTGAAGGCATTGTCTATTATTAATTCTTCAAACTATCAAGGTCCTTTAGAGTATTAGAATCTATTGATTTCTCTTCTTCTCAACATAGAAAGTGAAAATGCAGAGGATACAATTGAAGTTTGAAAATTTATTTTATTAATAAAGCACAGCTTCCAAATTCCTCGATTTTAAGGCGACATTCTACTCTTGCTCTGTCGCATTATAACAATATTTTGAAAACACTAACGACTGAAGGCTGCCCAATTGAAAAAACCTCAGAGAATCCTAATACTAATAATATCTTTTCTCTTAATGTATTAATGTACTTCAAAATAGTCCATAACAAAATTACCACAAAAGAACATGCAAAACAGAAGTAAAACACCGCGGCTCTAGCGAAACACTGGTCCGGAAACACACACGAGTTACACACTCAGAAAGAGAGAATACCTAGACAATACTTTTGCTGTAAATATATTTGATGCCCTCTCTCTTCCCAATCCTCATTTATAATGCACTTTTCTCACTCTTCACACGCAACATCCTCCCTAACAAACTTGCCACCTCACACTCTTGATTTCCAAAACTACCCCCCTTATTCACTACTCAACATGTATTAAAAGAGAACAACAAGTCACCTGATTAGAAATCTTTCAAAACATTTAAGTTAGTGTAAAGAAAATTATTAAGAGGAATATTTTATGAATTAATATTATGTTAGTTTTTCATAAATATAAGGAAAAAGGTTGAGTTAGGGGGATATTGAACATTGTTTAAGCAAATCGTCTCTAAGAAGAGTCTATTTTCCGGGCGATAGCTCGTGGTGTTTTTCGAATCTAGCATTGTATCTAAGATTTGTGGCGTTTTATTTTTCGTTTGTGTGTTCTTTTGCTCATCTTATTGCAATTGAGACGTATAATGTTCAGCAGCTAGTTATCATGATGAAACAACATGAGAATATGGTGGAACAAGTTACCAAATAATAGAAAAGGTTATTCCAAGAAAATATCAAATATTGGACACAAGATAATCAAGTGATGTTATCCTAATAGAAACTGCAACAGCAATAATTGACCATGAAAGTCCACTTAACATTCAACTACTCTTTTTAATCCATGCCGCACATGAGAGTTGTAATTTATTTAAGCACTTCTAGCACTACCCAATCAAATTTCCTCATCTCTCACCAAGGGCCTTCGGAAAAGCCAAGAAATTTAAAAAACATGGGATGCTTTTGAACCTGTATTTGTTCAGCTCTTCAAACAGTTGTATGCACTGATCTTTGTCAATAAATCCATCATTCTGAAAAGGAAGAGAAACACCACATATAAAATAAACTACACAATACTGATGTAGTTTGTAGTGTACCAATTCGCTGCTGATGATGATTTGATTATTACCATTGTAACTACGTCAAACATTTGCATTTCAAGTTTTGAAAGAAACATGAAAACAGTCACATTTAAAAGTTGAATCCATGGTCAATGAAGTTATCATAACGGGGGAAAGTTAAGTAGTATAGGATGACAGACACATCAATTGAGCACGCAAGAAAGAATTTATAAACTGCAGGTATGTCACAACAATGAGTAGAGTGAGTTCTCAGAAAGCAAAACTTATTGACTGGAGAGAAGTTGGTCGTCCTTTCACTTTTCTTCTTAATCCCACCACTATCTTAAGGGTTGACTATGATTATCAGTTAAGCCAAAAACCAAACTTTGCTTGTGACAACTTACATTACTATCGATAAGACTAAACGCTTTCTTCAATGTACTTATCCTTTTGCGATCCTTCTCTGAAACTTGCTTTACTAGCTACACCAAGAAAAGGCAGTCTATATTAATATAAACCTCGAATTTTGATATTGTTGGGGTAAACTACAGATTGGAAACAAAACAAATGAAACAGCTGAATTTCAGCAAGGTCATAAAGATGAAAACCACTACCTGACTTTTAAAACTGTCATATACAACAGCAAGAACCAAGTTTGTAACAAAATACACTCCCAATAGCACGTAGAGGACGAAAAACAAGCAATACCACCGTGAAGCCCTAAACAGGTGACAAAGACGACCATAATATGATATCAAAATCGTTTTAAAAAAACATGATGCTGCCAATAACGAGAAATGTCTATGAAGGTGTAATACTACACATTTCTTCTCAAATTACAAACAGCATTAAGTAGAATTTGTGCTGCAGAAGGATAAGAAAGTTAGGATTTTTCTGCAGGCTACTTTTGAGGGTTATTTTATGCATACTGATGCCCCCCACCCCCTCCCCTCAAAACAACAATATTTTCATTACTAACATTACAAACTGATTGCAAATCAGCTTCAAACAGTATCCAAAACAAACAGAAAGCTTATCAAGTTCATTAAAAGGAAATTGTACAACTGTGCTTAAAAAATATTTACTCGCTTAAAAGAAACCTCTTACTTGTATGCTGGTATCCAAACATCTGGATTATTGGACGTGGTAAATAACACAAACATTTGATATAACGTGGTGCCGAATGATGTAAATACAGCTGTTCCTTCTTGTGTATCTTCAAACATGACATATGCTACCCAACTGCAGAAAACAAGAAATAAAATCCCCAAAGCCTGAAATCGAAGAAAATTAGAGATATTTAACAAAAGTTTAAGAAGGAAAATTGATAATATTTGCTTATCTTATATAGGTTAAATGCTTCAACTATATTATCCTGAACTATTTAAAGTGTAAATTAAACTTAATAATATTATCCCAGGAAGAAAATAACGATGACAAGATAATGAACAAACCAAGACGTTCAAATATGTGCCCAGCATTCCAGCCAGGATGACGATGCTATCTCGTAAATCCCTGATAACAATTGAATCAAATGAAAACTGTATCAATGGTCATAATTGTCTGATAGCAAAGGCATGCAAAGAAGCACCAACAAAAGGAATGAGTAAATTTGTCTGGATATTTGGGTCATTAGATAAGCACAAATGTGTGAATGTATTCAATATGAGATTATTTCTTAGGAAAGTTGATCAATAGAACTTAAACTATAGCCGCCAATACATTTACCAACATCAACTTTCCTCACTAAATTAAAAATATAAAAAAGGAGAGGAAAAGCCAAAAAAGTTACTTCCTCTACCTCAAGGGACTAGCTGAACTGATTGTTTCAAGAACCTATACTGCACCCTAAGGTTCAATTCCTATCCTACCAACCATTCCCGTAGGGTCAATGTGTTAATTTTCATCAAGCAGTTCATGCAAAATCCTTAGATTTCCATTGACTAAACTCTCAGTGGTAATTATGTTTTGAACTTTCTGTGCTAAGTTACCCCTCAAAAGACCTTTGTATCGAATTGGGGAGGAATGCTACAAGGGTATCAAATTTTATCAAAACTACTAAGAGAAAAACTGTTGTGTGGTGGATGAATAATCGAACGGAATGTAAAATAGCACACAAGAACAGCCACGAGTCTAGATGAAGTTTTAGAATCAGAAATCACATTTTCAGTGAAAGACTCGGAATACTCTCTACAAAAGAGATAATGACATACTTTTGATAATAGATGATTGATATTGATAAAACCATCAACAATAAACCATCTCAACAGTTGTCCAATAAAGACAGGTCCAAGAGGTTCCCATTACCCGCCAATATCTATCCAATATCTCCTGCCCTCTCTTAGTTCCGGAGGCATGGAGAAAACAGTTTCTCTTAAAGATCCAAGTAAATGAAAATACACACGTCAAATGCCAAAAACGAACCCTTTATTTTCAAGAATTTTTTTCCAACAAAAATAAACAAAACAAAATGAGTCTCATGTGTGCACATACGGGAAGAAATTAATACTGTCATTACCTGATATTCATGATGAAAAAGACAACTCTTATATATGGAGCAAGTCTGAGCGGAAGGTAATCAAAGGCCACAGGTGACAAATATATAGTATAAACAAGTAAGTCAGCCACCAAGATCAGAAGGCAAGCAACCTAAAAGGAGAAAACTATAATGTACCATAAAGCTAGGGATAACAAACATCAGAATGAAAATTTTAATCAACAAACATGTGATTGATTTTCCTTTTCCAGAAGATCTAGAAAACCATAAAGATCATTCATGGATTTTCATGTTAGTAGAACGTAAGAAGAAAATACACATAAGCTCATCAATATATTTTTTTTTCATGTTTCTGCTGCATTAAATGTTAAATGCATTGAAAGTTAGATAACTGGTCGTTTTAACAAGGAATTCATTGGATGTGAGTCTATTTTTTAGATGTCAATCATATTGTAACCAAAATAATTCTTGTGGTAATGACGCATATCCCAATGTTTCTGAGGAACTAATCTAATCCTTGATCATTATAAAAAAAAATAAGTCACATTTATCAGATATTGAAAAATGAACTCAGGATGAAGAAGTATGGCACAATTAAGTCAATAATAAAAGTCAAACAAATAGTTGCCTGTATGATGAGAAAAAAAAATTACACGGATTCAATATGATCAACTGAAATACCATAGAACAAATCATCACATTATTCGGAATCATGGTTCAAGTAATGCAGTTTGACTATGGTATTGACAACAAAGAAGTCATACCTTTAATTTATTTAAATGATTTTTCCAAAAGAGGTTGAACCCTTCATATGTAATTGGAAAGAAAGTATGAATTAGAAGCAATATGAGAGTTACGCCCTGCATAAAATAAGTTAAGTCAAGAAAGCTGCAAAAAAAAAAAAAACAATAGAATATCCAATTCATGGTGATAAGAGAGTTTGCATAGTGCGCCTATGACAACCATATTTACCACCAAGCTTAAAATAACATAACAATGAGAAGATGCGTGAGAGCACGTGTAGAAAATTGATGTTTCATGAGCACAAATTTCAGGTCCTACAAGTACACTCTCATCACAAGATTAGATCTTATACTGATCAAGGAATGATACTGCTGTAAATTATTTTAACATTAAATATAGTATAAACTTGTGTGCATCAACATTTTTCATTTTCTAACTGATGTAAGCAAATATACTCCTAATTTTTGAAATTTGATGCTCCAATCGAGAAGGATGGCGAATAATTGGGAACGTAGATCAACGACAGAAAATTAATAGCCAAAAAAGCATAATATTATCGTCAAAAAGTTTCAACTCAATAATATCGCTAAGTTTAAGAGCAAATATGGCCTCACGACTTTTGCTTGGGCGACTAATTCCACTATTCTTTTCTCATTTCGCAATCTTTGGAAGCATATCTCTCTCTTTTTTCATCTTTTTAGGATTACGTTGTTTTTAGGGTGGAGAAGGGAACCTTGATTTGATTTTAGAAAGATAAGTGTATTGAGGATGCTCCTTTTTGTGTTTTTTTCTCGGCAGTAATCATCTATCCTGTAGTAAATACTCTTTCTTGCCCCTCTCTTCACTGCGGATGAAGTTTACAATCTTTGCCATCTCACTTTCTAAAAAGATATGAATATACCAGAGTTAGTTGAGTTTTCCAACCTTCACGATGTTATCTTTTACTTCTATCCAAGAATGGGTAGTGACGACACAAGAAGATGGTTTTATGATTCTTCAACAGACTTTTCCTCCATATTTGTATTCTCTCGGCTCATTTATGCTTCTTCAATGAATTTTTTTTTTTTTTAACTTTGTTTGGAAGAAAGAAGACTCATCCAAAACCAAGTGTTTGTCTGGATCTTTATTAATGAAAAATTGTATATTTGAATTGTATATTTGTCATCAAATTCAAAAGAGCAACCTCTTCTTGGCTCTCTACATTGTTGGCCCTTCTACAAGGTGCATGAAGAAACTAATACTCACCATCATGATTAATTGTGAGTTTAGTAAGGGCATCTTGATGCACTGTCTCTCTCTCTCTTGAATCTAATAGTAGGGAAGAAAGGTTTAAGAAGCGAAACTTAGCTTCATACTAGGTATTTTGACAATTTTTTTGAACTACCTGACTTCACATAATGCTATTCTATTTGATGACAAATAACTAAATATCGATCTATGGGATAATATTAGTTTCATCATGGCTAAGTTAGTATTGTTCCGAGTTATTTAAGACTATCCTTTTAGTGTTGGTTTCTTTGATTAGATGGAAATGACTTTAAATTAAGTGTTTCTCATTATTGTTTCCTTCGTAAAGGTTCTTCTCCTCTCATATTCTAAATTCCTCCTATTAATACATTTCATTTCTTATATAAAAAGAAATACTGATGCTAAGTTTAGGAGCAAAAGAACCAATAAGATTCAAAGTCTAGTTCATCACTTCCTCATACCTCGTAGGTTAGAGACTCAACACTAGTTAGGTAAGGCAACTCCCCAAGATAGAAATAATCTCTATCACTACAAGTATATTTGGTATACTTGGAGCACCATAAGGGTTTCTGCACAAACCTAAAACAAGTCAGAATAACATATTCCTATGTAGCTAGAGTCTAATAGAAAAATACAAGAGACGAACAAACCTCAAAGAAATTAAGGGCAATCAGTGCAAAGTAATTGAGAGTCCATATAAAATCGAGTCTAATAAAAATGAAGTAGAACTTGGCTGCGTTGTGAAAGCTTGAATGCTCAAGAATCTGCTCCGGTATACCAACGCCATCTTCAGCCTGCAAAATGAATTCTCAACCTAAATTATACAGCTAGAAAACATTATACAAAACGATGGTTTCTGTCCACCAATTTATACCCATGACCGTAAAAAGAAAACACGATGCTGATTTCACCATTTTCATCTCCAGGACAACGAGAAAAGCATGAAGCACAGGTAATGACAGGCCGCACATTGCGTAAAAAACAAAACAAATTAAATAGCCCGATTATCTGGGTCATCTCGTTTTGAGATTGGGATTTGATGTGAAGTAGAGGACTGACCAGATCAACAAGGGCCGCTGCTCTTTGATACGACGAGCCATAAGTAATAGCGTCAGAGCGGCGTTTGAATTTCAAATGGGGATCGTCGGGGCGACCACTGTGACTCCCGCTGCTCTCCCCGCTCAGCAGGGGCGTCTCCATATTGCTAGCACAGAGCGGAACGAGAGAGGACGAAAGCGAAAGCCAAATGATCCGTTCCTCTGAAACAAGTCACATACTTTCCATAAATAGAGTATCAGAACAGACAGCACAGAGAGATTAAATTGAGCTTTGACTTGAGAAGATTTACAGAGGTGCCATGGTGGAAAATGGATTTTATTTGCATGGATTAGATGGCAGACGCAAGTGTGCAGTGTGCTTTCTGCAATCAATCTGTGGACGTAGACAAGCAGTCATTATCGATTAACTCTTGATAAATTACACAGAAATCGCGATCTCTGTTTAAAATGAAATCAAAAAGCTTTCCTCTTTATTTGACATTCCTAAGTATCAGTAAAACCCAATTAAAATTTTGTCGAGCTGACATGATTTCCCACAAAGTTAGTACGGTTTGTACCATCGGCGGAATTCTTAGAAAGAGAGATCATCTGCATGACGTGGGGGTAGAGCAAGTTGCAACGTGGAACCCACGATTTCACGACCAGTACTTGTCTTTCTCGATTCTCATAATGAAAGCATTCATTGGAAGATAAGACTGTTTCAATTGTACGTAATTACGATACTGACCCTCATTTCATGGATTTAGCTAGCAAGCTGTCGGCAATGGACAAGAAGTGGTTAAATCCGTCTTTCAAGTACAGTTTATGCAACCGAAAATCCTACATTGTGATTTAAATTCTCGTTTAGTAAGAACATGAAATCTCAAAATATTTTCACTCTGAAAAAAAAAAAAATCAATCCAACAAAACACTGGAATAAGGTCAATTACAAACACAAGTTCTTGAATCTCTCAACATATACATATTTCGACATCGGGGACGTTTATAGCATTGATGCATACCGAAACAAGCAATAACGAAAGTCATAGACCAGAAGTTCGATCGGGGTGCGACTTCTTTTAACTTCACCATCCTCTCTGGGGAGCTGTCGTGGGTGGTCCGCTCAATCTGTCCAGAACAGAGTTGAAATCAACAGGCTGGCCACTTTCCTCCAGCCTCTGAATCACCCCGACAATTTGGTCGCTCCTGAAACCCATATTGGCCAGTTTCTCGATAAGCTCGGCGTGAGGATTATTATGAGCAAATTGTGGATGACTTGAGTTCCGGAACATGGCTGGTCGTGCATTTTGAAGAGAAACACTAGCTGGAGGATATGTGGCTTGTTGTGCATTCTGAAAAGAAACACTAGTCGGAGGATATGTGGTTGGTTGTGCATTCTGAAGAGGAACGCTTGTAGGAGGATATCCACCTGGATTGTATTGAGGTTGTGAAGGTGGATTGTGCGTTCTTACTCCGTTATTATCATACACCATATATACATTTCCTGCAGGATGTGAGCCAGAACTTACATACCCATCTCCCAATTTTGCCCCAAAACTGCCCCTCATTTGCTGGGAAGGATGCTGCGGCTGAGGCTGCTGTAGAACAGGTCTGCCAGGTCCACCATATCCATAGACACCAGGTCCTGGCTGAGGAATAGATGAAAATGGCACTTGCATTGGCATGCTATTGGGCAAAGTTTCTGGGGTGGAAGGGTTAGTAGGTTGGCTTGGAGGGTAGGAAGGATATACTGGTTGTGGTGGTGGCCGAACATAAGTTTGCTGTGATGGTTGGACCTGAGGAGGTAGCTGCTGAGGCCATGGTTGCTGAAACTGAGTAAATGATTGTTGGAATTGGGGCGTTTGGCTTTGAGGCTGAGAATATATTGACTGTGGGGCCACCCGACCCCCTTCTTGAAGTTTGGGAGGTTGGTATTGAGGATTGGGAGGGAGATAACTCTGAGGTAATTGAGCTGGGGCTGGGGTGTTTGACAATTGGGTCTGAGGCACATAATAGGATTGCTGTTGAGTTACATTCTGCGGGGCACCTGGTAAGGTTGGTGGAATGGACTGTTGCGGAGGAGTAACCTGATGTGGCAAGGCAAGAGCTAAATGCTGATTTGTTGCCTCAGATGCGTCATCTGTTTTCTTAGGCTCGGATGGTTGTTGCAAAGCTCTCTGCTCATTAGATTGCAAATTACTTGATGAAGTTGACTCTTTTTGGACAAGCTGAAGTTTGGCCAACTCTTTTTGAGCCTCAGCAAGTTCTTGTTTGTCCCTCAAAATCTGAACAGAACGGTGGACCTGAATGACATAACCATAAAACATAAAAACTTTGAAACATATAACAATAAGCTATAACACTGCAAACTCATTGGAAAATCCAAAATGCAAAAGAAAAAGGCTATATTGACATCGTAGGAGGAAATCTAGAATTTTGTTTTCACTTCATAATCATAAGTTATCCTAGTTAACCAGATTCCCAAACCCAAGAAAAAAGGTAATATTCTAATTTTGGGGAGGGGAGGCATTTGGGACAATGAGGAAATGGAATATTCATTAAGAATGAGGAGGAAATCAAGTCCAAATCTACTTACCCAAAAACAGACTCATAAAAGTGCATTCTTTGCCTCAATGGATGATGGTATGAATACACAGGACAATAACTGTTGAAATGTGACTCAAATATCAAATCCTTACCGAAGCAGAAAGGCCCTCCATAACAAAACAGAATCCTTCAAAATCCTTTCCTCCTATGCCTCCAACCAGCCCAAAATTTTTTAGTTGCTAAAGAAAATACAAGCACAAGATCGATGCACCATCATCGCATAAAAGTAGCCGACCAAAGAAGTTAGAAACATGGCACTTTCACCTAAGTGATAAAGAGTGACATCCTTTTCTTTTTATCCATCAAACGTAGGTATATTGAGTGAGGAATGTATAAAAAGACCGAGCTTTGGAAAAGCTAAACCTCTACAAATACTACCCAGCAAAGGACAAACGAATCACCCATTTCCCCACCAAAGAAGAGTATTACAGAAATGAAAGTCTAATGACTCTATTTCAAGAGTCTCTCCATGAAAAAAAAAAAATCACTTTCTCTACTTCCAAATGAACCAAAAAATACAATATCGCTCGAGCTTGGCCACACCTGTCTTTTCTAACTCCCCCAAAAAGCCATTACCCAAATTAGGCATCATCCAACATTTATTAAACTATTACCACATCCAATACCACAAATGTAACCAACGCAAAAGAAGATAATTCACATCTTCCTCCTTTCAGACAAGAGGTACACTACTGATGACAACAAAACCTCTCTTCTTTAAATTATCAATAGAGGCCACACAAAATGCAAGTCAGATAAAGAAAACTGAGCTCGGGTTGCCTTTGATTTCAACTCTTTTCCGGCAATGAATTAGTTGAGTTCCCCACCATTCAGACCGTTATCCAAAGTACTGACTAAGAAAATACCATCCTTATGCTATGTAGTAATCATAAGCTGCACTTACTGGAATCATCTTAGAATTCTACACTTCACACGAGCTCATAAACAATTTTTTTGTCCAATGTATTTAATTAATAAGAAAAGTCTTTACAAAATAAGAAGCTCTGAAAAATGCTCCACCCTAAAAGACTTTACAAAAGAACGCCTTTAAGTTTTGACATTTTACCCAGCCAAAAGGGCGTATTGCAATAAGAATTTTTAAGCATCTCTACACCCAAAGATTTCTCATTGAAACTTGTCATATTCCGTCTATACCAAATGCTCCAAATAATATGAGAAACTAACTTGCTAACACATCCTTCTTCCCCACCGCCACACTTGCAAAATGGTTTGTTCAGTCACAGTTTCTAACAGCCGTAGTTTATCAACACTGATCAAATATAAGCTATTAAAGAAACTTAAATGAGCAACAATCAGCAATTAAATCAGACCTTATTAACTCACAGAAGATAGCTTAGCCACAAATATTTTCAGCAAGCTAGTAAGACATTATTCTTCTACTTCGGAGCATGAAAATTTGTAAGTTGTGACTTACTTCTTGAACGTGTTTGTCAAGAGATTTCAGTTTTGAGTCCACCTCTCCACGATCACGAACTTGATCAGCTCTCATTTCTCCAATTGATTTGTCAAGGTTGTAGCAATACTTTTCCAGCTGAGACAGGCGTGAACTGACTCCTTCAAGAATGCGCATAACATTGTCAGTGTGTTTTTTCATCCCTCTATCAACTGAAGAAAGAACATCTTGGATTAAGGTATCTTCTGGCTGGTTATTTACAGCAGCGGGAAAAACAGCAGATCTTGTCACTCTACTTTTATTAAAATCCTGCTCAGAAATGAATAGAGAAAGCTTGTAAACTAATTAATTAAGTTGTCAAGAAAAACAAATTTGCATTGAAAGAAACAAGATATTAAATTTAGTTTTCCATAGATATTCCTATGATCTACATCCCTGCTTCTTCTTATCCATGAAAACGCCACATCCATAAATCAGAGAAAGATACCACCTAAAGTCATTTAGGCTTGTTTTGCATGGAATTTCGAATTCTTGCGACTCTTCTTGGTTAAATTATCCCCATTAAGTCTCGTGCTTCTCTCTTTTACAATCTTCTCAACGTTAATGAAACCAATGAAGGTGTAAACTGCGAATACAGGTCCACGGAATTGACAAACAGAAAATACATCCAAAATCAAATCATCTTCAAGACCTTAAACCCTAATCGCATCGCCAACTAAACGAACAAACTACCTACCAGGCTTACCAACAAAAATAGCCACAGCACCATACCTTGCTCGGATTGGCGCCCACCGCAGCATCACCATGGCCGTCGTTAGAAGAGTCTTGGTTATCATAGTCCTCGTACGAGCAAAGTATATCATCAGAACCAAAATCGAACCCCTTAGAGCTCGCGTTGGCCCGACCTGACGACCCAGACGCCATATACTGCCGAATTTGAGAGCGAAATACAACTTCCCAAATAGAATTTCTAAGTTTTCGTTTGTTTCTTGACCTAGAATGAAATAGTCAGATTGTTTAACAATAATTTGTGATCTTGAAGCAGTCCCACGAAAAATGATTATTGAGGAAGAATCGGGTGGAAGACAATAACATTGGTCAGACAAGGGTGGCGGGGACCCGAAAACGCACCGATCAATTTTATTTTATTTGCAGATAAGACCTCATAGTTTATTCTTTTTCGCCAAAATTTAAATAATTGTCCAACTAATAGTCTTCTACATTGCTTGAATGTTGAACCCTAAACCTAAGTGCCATAACCAATTGTCTCACAAAATCATTGAAAGGGATTTTGACATATTAATAATGTCCTTTGCCACATTTAATGATTTTTCGTGTAAATAAATATGTTCTAAGAAATTGTTTTTGGGCGACGTAGAATTTTATTTCATATTATATAATCATTTAAACTATAATACATCATGTCGAATTATATTAAAAGAAATTTATCAAAGTCACAATGTAAGTGGCAGGAGATAGTCTAGCCAGCTGATGAGTTTGATGCATTAGTATAGTTAGAGATGTGGTACGAAATATTTCGTTGGTTGTAAGCAATGAAAATAAGAAAGTGGTAGTCGAAGATGAAATATTACCAAGTGTTTTTTTAATTAATACTAGACATAATTATTATGATTGGAGTTAACTCATTTACTCTACTATGCTAAACTTGGTTTTGAATATGGGACTCAAATTAGGGTTAGTTGGGTGATCTAATCTCACTTGATGAAGAAGCTGGGTATGGTACGAACACTCAATTTTATTTATTTATTTATTTATCTTAAGTTTTCTTGAGTTTTATAATTCATAATGCATACATTTTCTTGTAGAAGCATTGGATGATCTAATAATAATCTCTTTTGTTGGTCAATCTCCATCTCACTCTCCTTCGAGTGAATGCATTTGGTATAGTAAGTCGCAAATTCAAGATCAAGTTTTGTTTTTGAAGTCCATGGTCAAATTACTCGAGTCTACATTCGACCGCTTTGTGAGAATCATTCGATTGATTATTATTACGTCTGATTGATATTGGGTCAGCAAATTGATCTCTAAACCATTTTCTTGATATTTTATAGAAATAACTAATTTAAAATAAGTAAATGCGATTAAAATCAGGTTAATGAATGGTAAACTAATCTACGAAATATGATATATAACATTTAAATATTCCATAAGTTATGATATTTAATTGCTTTAACATCAAATATAATAATAATAAAAAAAAGATTATCCTAATAATCTTAAATGTTTTGTTGCGATAGAGTTATGTTTTGGTGGATTGATGAGCATGTTTTCTGCATTTCTTACCACAATTATCTCCTCATGAGATAAGAATGGGTGTAACAAAGGCTCACTAAATGTTTGAGAATACGAAACCAGTGAGCTCCTGCATTTATTATTCTTCAAGTTTTTTGGAGAAGAAGAGGACGGAGGAGATTGTGGAGGGCATACAGAAGAAACAACAAGTAGATAACGAGAGCGATGAATCCAGCGACGAGAGCACCTGTCACTTGGTCGCAGTACTTAGAGACTTGCCCACAGATCGGCAGCCAACCGGCGTAACTGTTCCCGTTCTTCCCAACTTGAGCAACAGCCAAAGCTGCTGAGATGCACGACGACAGCAACACCGACGCAACCTGTTTTCACAAAAGGATCATTATAAAGCTAGTCATGTTTGATTTAGCTCGGAATCATGATTGATTTATTGGGTTTTACCGTGTCCGTGCAAATCACCAGTTGCCATAGTGCACTACTGGGAGGTAGAAGAAGAACCAGTAATCCGTAGACGCTTATGATGATATTTACGATCAAGTAGTATCTGCAGAAAGAAATAAAAAAGAAAAGCTTTTCATCATTATACTACTTAAATCTTTCCCTAGAGAGAGAGAGAGAGTCCAACTTGAAAGATGGGGTGTGGGTGAACTTGGCTTCAAAAGAGAGAGAAAAGAAGGTGGTCTTCTGGTGGCTGGTGGCCATAATAATGGCAGCTGAAAGAGTTGCAGAGAAAGCTAAGAGCCTGGAGAGGAGAAGACAGACCCTCTTCGTCTTAGCCATGGACATTGCTCAAACGCGAGACGATGATTGAAGAGAAGAGGAAAAACCAGAGAGATTTAAAACTTAACTAGAATTTGGACTTCTTCCCCAATTCGGACATTTGCGTTTTGTTAGTTGAATATCTCCAACTATCTCCTATCTGCACCACACCGTCCATGCAAAACGATGTCGTTCCTTTACATGGATCAATTTGGGTTTGGACTTTGTTGCTTTGTTTGGTACTCTGTCCATACCTACACAAAAACATGGTACACGTGTCCAAACACTAGTGGCTATATGTTTGAAAAGGTAAATCTCGTGTTCTGACTCAGAACACGAGATTTACTATAGTCAAGACTTACACTCATAAAAATTTCCGAGGTGTCATAAAGCTATTAGTTGAACTGTGCCACGTTGCCAGCCAATTTTCCCATATCTTTGTTTTTACGTGGCATTATCTCCACCGTCCATTATATGCTTATGAGAAAATCAAACTTGTATTTTCCGTCGAATCAAACAGAAGCTGCTGCTCTAGACTAGTGTTGGCTGCCAACTCTCCCAAGACCAAGCTATCAACCATTAACAAATATGCTTTCATGAAAATTAAACTTGTATTTTTTGCTCGGTCTACCTACCTTGCCCCCACCAAGCCCGATATTATTCCAAACATATATGTCATGGTTCCTTACTTCGGCAAGGTACAAATAGGTGTGGCCACGGGCCGGTTCGGTCCGGTCCCGAGCCCGGACCGAAACCAGACCGAGTCTTCGGGAAATTTTTCCCGAAGACCGGAACCAGCCCTAGGAGGAACCGGTACCAAATCGGGACTGGACCGAATTTTTGGTCTGGTTCCGGTTCCTCCCACCCTAATATTTTTATTTATTAAAAAATTGTTAACTTATAAAAATTTCATCTTTTGACACCAATTCGCAGCAGCAAAAGTCGAGCCCTCACTCACACACCGTGCCTGTTAGTGAGGAGAGAGGCGAGCCAATCAGCCGAAGACAGAGGAGAGGCGAGGCGAGGCGACCAGGCGAGGCGATCAGCTGAGGATAGAGGCGATCAGCAGGGAGCATGGGAGATTTGGAGGCGAGGCAAATCGGAGCAGTTTTGGAGGCGAGGCGAGGTGAATCGGAGAACGAAGCACAGGAGTCGCGAGTCGTCGGACGTCGAGTTCAACTGAGCAAAAGAACGTGTCTGGGCTTCTGGAGGGGTTCTGCGAGTGTGAGTGCATTCTGTCATCTGCGTGAGTGCATTCTATGTGAGTGTTCTATTCTGCAACTGAGGCGAGGCAATCCTAGTAGGCGACTGGTGAGAGCGTGAGGAGACTCAGGTGTTCGCCGTTCGGAGGTCGGGACTCAGGTGTTCGGAGGTTTGGTGTTCGCCGTTCGGAGGTGGGTGTTCGGGTGTTTTGGTTATGGATTAGCCAATTAGGGATTTAGGAAGGAAGAACGAAGCGAAGAAAGACTTGTTGAAGACTGAAGACAAGCTGGCTTAAAACCGGTCTTTCGGTTTGGTCCCAGTTCTTCGGGAATTGGAGTTGTGGATCGAGGACCGAACCGACTGTCTTCGGTTCCAGGTACTTCGGACCGAGGACCCGACCGTGGTCCATCACCATGGGACCGAAACCATCAGTCCAGTCAGGTTCTTGGTCCCCGGTCTGGTCTTGCCCACCCCTAGGTACAAATATCTATATTTTTTATTTTTAGATATTTTCTCAAACCTATTACCGATACTAAGTAGCAGCCAAAAATGGGTATCCATTTTTCATGATATTATGCATGGATCAGATATATCATAGCGAATTCTTCAAAACAAATGGTGTCTTGGAATCTGATAAGTGAGATTTCGAGTATGTGTTTATATAATCTTATTATGTGTGAAAAAATGATTCATCAAAATAATGAGTCACCATTGATATCGACACACCTGAGATTGCCAAAGGTTCAGAAGTTCTTTTATTCAATCATTTTCCTTCATCTTGTTGCTGGATATATTGTTCGCACACATTTCTTTTTGTTCAGAGAGAGTTCGAAAAGGTCAAATCTTTGATGATTCAATCATACATATTTGAGTTGCAAAACCTTCTGGATAGGTATCCCACATATGAACTGAATTCTTTCTGGTTAAAGAATCTTTTTCTAGTTGCTCTGAAACAACAACAAAATTAAGCCACAAGTTAAGAGGCGCGCCGTGAGAGAGCGTCATAATGGGGTAAAGCAAGATGGTGTACTAGTTAGAGAGCACAATGTTGAGAGATAAGTTGTGATTGAGTGAAGTACGTTGGGTGGGCGCACAACCAAGTGTAGGAGGACAGTGGCAAGCTCGACAACATAGTGTGAGAGTTCCATTGAGGGAGGCTTGGGGGAGAAATCACAATCAACATGGTGCACAGGAGAGTGGACAAGTCGACAATTCACTATGGGAAAAGTGGCGATCGAGGCTTATGGGTTAGGTGTAGGAGGTACGCACCTCGACATGTAAAGAGGTGTGTGCAAAACTTAGGTGATCACTCAAGTCGAGCACCAACATGCACGATAGAGGGAGGTTGTGTGGACTGATATGTTGCTGACAACAAGACATTGGCAGATTCCACCAATTAGGCTAGCATGGTAGCAAGTTAGCAGATGCTAGTAGGGGTGTACAAAACCCACCCGGACCGATGAAAACTGAGTGTCTAACCCGAAAAGCCCTAATCTAATTTTCGTTCTGTCGAGTGTCGAGTGTCGAGTGTTGAAGTTTAGTGCAGAGGAGAGTGGAGGAGAGACAGTCGCTCACCTACGCCGGTCGCCGAACCCGAACCCGAACCCGAAGCCGAAGCCGTTAATCTGTCGTTCAATATTCTCTCTCAACCGTCGCCGACGTCGACGCCGACGCCGACGCCGACGCCTTCAATCTGAACCCGCCGGAGCTCTCTAAAACTCTGAGTAAGTACAGGTATTCCCTCCAGCTACAATCTGTCGTATCATTCCACGTTATTCTCTATTTTAAGTTCATTGTGCTGCTGTTTTTGGGAGACTCTTCGGGCGTGACCGAGAGCATTTGGTTGTGTTAATTTTGTTGCTGTTTTTATTGATGTTTTCCTTTGTTTTTCTTATCCTCTATTGTTTTTGCTGCTGTTTTAGTGTTTTTTGTTGTTTGTGAAACAGATAGCATGTTTCGGTTCTGTTAATTTTGTTGCTGTTTTTATTGATGTTTTCCTTTGTTTTTGTTATCCTCTATTGTTTTTGTTGCTGTTTTAGTATTTTTTGTTGTTTGTGAAACATTCATTTTTGTATTATGAATGAATATTTTGTTTGGGATGATTTACTTTTTGTTAAATTAATTTTTTGATAAGTTGTTATATTTTATAGGATGGAAACAGAAAGCTTTACTGAAAATGTAGGGATTACGCCTATTACTAGTTCTGTTGTCAGCGTGCGTAGGGGAAGGATAAAAAAATCTAATGTTTGGAATCATTTTACTATTATTGAAAATGACAATGATAACAACTCTAGAGCTAAATGTAATCATTGTGGAAGAACATATGCATGTGATACATTGAAGAATGGAACATCAAGCTTGAAAAAACACATGCGTATTTGTGCAAAATTATTGGCACATGTAGATATGAAGCAAAAGACTTTGAGCTTTCAGAATATGAATAATAGAGGACAACAACCTTCATGTTTTAGTGTTGATACTTGTCGAGAATTACTTGCGAAAATGATAATTACTGATGAATTACCTTTGAGGTTTGTTGAAGGAGATGGTTTTAGAGCGTATTCACAATATTTGCAACCAAGATTTTCCATACCTTCTAGAGTAACTGTTTCTCGTGATATTTTTAATCTTTATGAAAAAAAAAAGATGAAATTGAAAGAGTACTTTAGAAGATCATCACAACGAGTATGTTTGACTACAGATACCTGGAGTTCTGTTCAAAATTTAAATTACATGGTTTTAACTGCTCATTATATTGATAGTGATTGGACCATGCATAAGAAGATTTTGAATTTTTGTTTGATTTCAAATCATAAAGGTGACACAATTGGTAAAGAAGTAGAAAGATGTTTGGTTGAATGGGGAATTGAAAATGTGTTAACTGTTACAGTTGATAACGCTTCTTCTAATGATGTTGCAATTTCATATTTGATCAAAAGTGTTAGAAATTGGAATGGTTTGATTTTGAATAGAGAATATATACATGTGCGATGTTTTGCACACATATTGAATTTGATTGTAAATGATGGTTTGAAAGATTATCAAGAGTCCATTAGTAGAGTACGTAGAGCTGTTAAGTACGTTCGATCTTCACCTGCAAGGTTACAAATTTTTAAGAATTGTGTTGATAATGTTAAGATCGCATGAAAAAGTAGTATTTCTCTTGACGTGCCTACAAGATGGAATTCTACATATTTGATGTTAGCGAGCGCAGAAAAATTTGAAAAAGCTTTTGTCAAGTTAATGGAAACCGATAGTAATTATGTCGGTGATTTGAGTGGGGAATCACCTCCCACTACAATAGATTGGGAGAATATTAGATCACTTGTCAAGTTTTTGAAGATTTTTTATGATACAACTTTGATTGTTTCAGCATCGTCGCGTGTGACATCAAATATTTTATTTAGTCAAGTATGCAATTTGAAAATGGTTATCATGGAGTATGCTCAGTCTAACAATCCATCCTTGAGGAATTTGGCTATTGGAATGGAAGGAAAAATTGACAAATATTTGGGAAGTTGTGAGAAAATTAATTTTTTCATGTACGTTGCAGTTGTATTAGATCCGAGATATGAAATGAAATTTTTGCAACATTGTCTTAACATGTTTGTCGACAGTAATAGAGCAACAAATTTGGTGAGTCAAGTACGAAGTGCGATTAACAGATTATATGTTCAATACAATTTGGATTTGGGGTTAAGTGTGTCACAAGAGTCTTGTAGCCAAAGTGTTGCCACATCTTCATCCACAATTGCTAGTTTTTCCCACGATAAGGTATATGAGATGTTTTGTAGCCGTAATAGTGAGCCAGATACTGTAAGCAAGAGGACGGATGTCGATCTATATTTATCTTAAGAATTGGAAAAATTTTCAGACAATCAAGATATTTTGGCATGGTGGAAAGTGAATTCATTGAAATATCCAATATTAAGTAAAATTGCAAAAGATGTATTGGTTATTCCCATTTTCATGGTTCCTTCGGAGTCAGCTTTCAGTTGTGGAGGACGTGTTGTGGATTTTTTTTGTAGTTCTTTGTCCGAAAGACTATCGAGACACTTATTTACACTCAAAGTTGGATTCGTGAGACAAAACATAATGTAACCAACTTTTATGACGTGGTTGATGAGTTTGACAAAGGTGAGTTTTACTTTTTTCTCATATTCTTTTTAGTAATTATTATACATTATATACTTATTTTGGAAATTGAAACTTATATTTTGCAAATTTCGCATCACTAAATGAAGATAGTGAACCAATTAACATTAGCGAATAGCGAGAACATCTAATTTCGTTGGTGTATGTTTGATTGTTTTCTTCTTTATTTTCTATGTAATTACATTTTCATTAATACCATATTTTTTTTGCATCTTTTAGTAATAACGTGTTGTATTTTTTCCTTTTTGCAGTTTTGTAGCACAATAGCCGATATTTTGTAATAAAATGGTCGTAGAATGAATGTCATTGTAGCAGAATTTTGGGTTCTTAAAGATGGAAAAAGAAAAAAAATTGGAAGCAGCAAAAGGTTGAAGTTGGTAATTTTAGTTTTCAAACAAGTATGAGTCAAACTACATGATTAGTTTACTTAAAAGAAGCAGTAATTAAGCATAGTTTTTGGAATAACTTTCAATGCACTTGATGTATTGCTTTCTGGAATTCGTGGATTATGAACCTGATGTTTTTTTCCTCTGGTTTGACTTGATGTATTGCTTTCTGGAATTCGTGGATTATGAACCTGACTAACCCTTTTTAATTTCTATGTTTTTTTCCTCTGGTTTTATCTTTCCCATGACCAATGGAAGCCTGCCAGATGCTCTGTGAATATGGAGGCCTTGAATGTGGAACCAATGCTTTCATCCTCTACCCGATGCGAGAATAGATGAAGTGAAAACTCATGGAGGAAATTACCAAACCAATTGACTTCAGTAGAATAGTGGAACGTGAGTTTGCATAATGCATATTATAAACATATGTTTTTACTTTTTAGGTGATTAATCATGCAGTAGAAAGTTGGTGCGTTGAGTAAAATTAAAGTTTCGATTGAAATTTTTTAATTTGAAATTTTTTATTAAAAAATATTTTTTTAATGGGAAAACCGGAACCAAACCAGAACCGAAACCGAAATTCTGGTCCAGTTCTGGTCCGGTCCTTAAAATTTTTTTGATGGTACCGGTGCTAAAAAATAAAAACCGAATATTATTGGTCCGGTCTTAATTTTTTTCAAAACCGGACTAGATCGGACCACGTACACCTCTAGATGCTACGACAAAATGAGTCAACAGCCGAAAAAAGGGCACTATGGAAGGGGAGACAACACATTTGTCCATTCACTCCATATGGGCAGAAGGGCGCAACACTAGGGTCCAATTGATCTTGACCAGAGAAATACGAGGTCTGTCTATGCGGGTCATCGCCCGTGTCGAAACACCAGTGGGGTGCATTAGAAAAACTGGATCAAGCATGGCCGAGCCAATTCAAAAGTTGAACTGGCATACTTGGCACACATAGCAGGCAAGTTCCATTAGGCTTCATATTACACATGTGCGTAGTTGCTGAGCGAGAAACTCTGTCAGAGCCCGATTCCTCCCAGAACCGAATCCTCGATGGGTGGAATGGATTCCTGAAGTGGGAAGCTTTCGAAAACAACCTACTCAAAACATACATTCTGTTATGACCTGAATGCGTACGTATGAGTACGACTACGGGGCAAACCTCGGGACCTAAGCCGAGTGTAGGCAAATCTCGGACTCGAGTATAGACAAATCTCGGGTCGTAAAAAGGGGGTCGTCACAATCCTACATCGCTTGAGGAGATATATAGAAATGAAACATATGTAAGGAAATCCTCCCAAGATAGTAAGACGCATTTTGGAGCATAATTGTTAATGGATCCCATAAGAATTCCGAAGTTAAAAGTGCTCCAGTGCGAGTATTACCATGTTGGGTGACCAACTGGAAAGTTCTCGCCAAATAAATTCCGTGAGGGGAGGATATTGGATTACGGCCAAATCCCCAGAGCGGACAATATTTTACTGGGAAAAAAAGTCGTTATAAATGGTATCAGAGCCTGTATTCAACCAAAAATGTGGTCAACGAGAACATTGGGCCCCCGAAGGGGAGGTGATTATGATGACCCGAATGTGTACGTATGAGCATGACTGCGAGGCAAACCTCGGGTTGCGGGCAAACCTCGGGACCTAAGCCGAGTGTAGGCAAATCCCGGACTCGAGTATAGGCAAATCTCAGGTAGTAAAAAGAGGGTCGTCACAATCCCACATCGCTTGGGGAGGTATATGAAAATGAAACATATGTAAGAAAATCCTCCCAATATAGAAAGACGCATTTTGAAGCACAATTGGCAACGAATCCCATAAGAATTCCGAAGTTAAAAGTGCTCTAGTGAGAACAGTATCATGTTGGGTGACCGACTGGGAAGTTCTCGCCAAACAAATCCTTAAGGGAAGGATATTGGGCTACAGCCCAATCCTCAGAGCGGACAATATTTTACTAGGAAAAAAGGTCGTTATACATTCCCTAAATAGGAACTTCCAAACGACATATATACTCAATTTTCTACGTGGCAACCCAAACTAGGATCTTATCAACACATCCATAAACAAAATACATTTCCATTAAAAATCATTTCATACATTGAAACAATTTATATGACATCATCATTATACATCATCAATACACATCACAGAGTATTCTAGCGGAAGTGAATAAAATATAAAATACATATAAGTCACTACTTGTGACTTTCCAAACCCAAAGACCATTAATCGTTATGATCTTTCACCTATGCCTCATTGCATATTTTACCTTGCCTTGGTTTTTTCGTCTCGGTGAACATCCTCGCTATCTGAAAAATAGAGATATCCACATAATGAGTCATTGGCCCAACAAAAAAATCTAGCGACTAGAATACCTAGCTCAGAATCGATCCATACTATCTAGGCTCATACGTCATCTTCCACCTATCATTGATTATTTCTTAAGTCAACTTAAATTAATATATTTTTTATTTGAAATCCATGTCATTTATATAAAAACGAATGTAGATCGTAATTCGAACCTTTTAAAATCCATTAATCAACTCCAAACCCATTAAAAACCCATCAACCACCTTTTTAAAATCATTCTAATCATTTAAATAAATCTAATGCATTGTAATAAAATGCACGATTTAATAAAACCATTTCTTTCCATCAGATTTTTAAAACAACAGTTTTTTTTTAACATTCAAATTGATATGTTAAAAATACAATCCGCTCTAATCAACGCATATGACTATCACACGCGAAGAGGCGAGACCAGCTCAATAGGTTCTTATGTTACCACCGTTTTCTTTCTCTTTCATTCCTAAATGTATGAAAAGGCGAAAATAGCTTAATGAGTTCTTATGTTACCACTGCTTTCTTTTTTCCTCATTCCTAAATGTATGAAGAGACGAGACCAGCTTAATGGGTTCTTATGTTACCACCGCTTTTCTTCCCCCTCATTCCTAAATGTATACTTTAAAAACAGTTATAAAGCAATGCTATGCATGTACAAAATACGCACTCACCCATAAATTTGATATTTAAAATTCAATATGCTCAATTCAATGTAAATAAACGTTTTCAAAATTCTTGTTTTAATATTTCTTTAAAAATAAAAAAATATATCATTTAATGTTCAAATTTTGTAAAAACAACATCTGATTCATTTTATCATTAAAAACGATATCAATTTAGACACTTCAACATATCCATCTCAACCAAATCCACCAAAATATTTAAACCTATCCAGATCCAAGCGGCAATAAAATATATCTCCACCTATCAAGGTAATAAAGTCTGATCTAACTATTATAATCGTTAGAAATATTTACCGTATGTCGGTTCCTCCTCTTTTCCTCCAAATTTCCACTGAATCTATCGATTTTTCCACCAAAACGTTCCTTTCACTAAGCTGAACAACTTTCCCTAAAGTACGGATCGACGAATCTCACGTTTTCCCCTCCCTTTCTCTCTCTTTTCCCCACGGTTCTACCCTGTTTTTCCTCCCTCTTTGTTTCTCTCTTTCGTTCTTTTTCTCTCTCTCTCTCTTTCCACGTAAATCACTCTTCTTCAGCCACCTACCACTTTTTTACTACAGTGCTTCCAAGCAAAATTACAATTTCATCTAACTTATCTATCAAATTTTACCATTTTGCCCTTAACTGCTTAGTTAATTACCAAATAACCAAGATTAATTATCTCTTAATTACAATTAGTTTTAATCTAACCCAAATTAGATTATTTATAATTTAATTTTCTTCATTTATAAAAGTCTGAAATCGTATAAATTTTTATCCTTAAAATTTCAAACCATTACAAACTCAATCAAGATACTAGGTGTAATGGTTTGGAAATTTATAGAACTCAATTTTAATAGTATTTTTAGGATATTTTGTGGAAATGAATGTAAAAATATATGTTTTAAGTTGTGGATCGAAGAAATGTTAAAAAATTAATACGATTTCAGATTTGTGAAAATTAAGAAAATTAGATTATAACTAATCTAATTAAGATATTATTAAAATTAATCTAATTTGGATTAAATTAAAGTTAATAAAGATTAAGGATTAAATTTAAATTAAAGTTTAATGGTAAATAATTAAAGTTGGGAGGACAATTTTGTCATTTGGATTGGATAAGATTCAATTAAATGGTAATTAACTAATTCTTTATTGTAGCTAAATGGTTAAGGTGGCAAGTGTATGATGGTTTACGGTAGAAAAGAGTAGAAGAAATTGGAGAGAGAAATGAAAATGGTGAAAATGTGGCATTGTTTTGAGATATTATGTGGAAGAAGGGAGAAATGAGAAAGAGAGGGTAGGTGGCAGCTACTTTTCGTGAGGAATAAAAGAAAGAGAGAGAAGATAAAAGGTGGTCTTCTGCGTGAGGAAAAGAAACATAAAGGAGGAGAGAAAAAAAAACAGAGAGCGGGCGAGAGAGAGAACCACGAGGGATAAGAGGGAAAGAGAGGGGGAAGACGTGAGATTCGTCCCTTCGTTCTTTAGGATAAAGTGCTCAACTAGTCGAAAGGAGCTTTTTGGCGTATAAATCATTGAGGCAGGTGGAGATTTAGGAAAAAGAGGCAGAATCGACAATTTTTGTAACACCCGAGTTTTTCGGGTTTCCGCTCCAAGAGTATTTTCGTAAATAGTAAATTAGGTCCGATTTGTGAACGGAGAGTTTCGTTAGATAGTGATTAATATGGATTTTTGGAGGAAAAGGAAATTTGGAGAAACTGAAATGATAGACTAATTAACGAAATAAACAAAGAATTAAGGGAAGGACATATAGGTAATTTGCTAAGTCAAAAATTTAATCAAAACATAATTTCCTCCCATTTTTCCCTCATTTTTCCCTTCTCCTACGCAAAGCTCTCCTCCTTTGGCGATTTTCTTCTTCCCCTCCACGTTCTCTCCTCCTCCAATCATTCTCTTCCTTTCCGGTGATCTCTCTTCCGGTTTTCCTTCAACAATCAAACCCTAGGTAAGCTTAGAGTCTTATGATCGTTAGTTGGACATTTTTGGAGTCGTTTTCGATTAGGGTTTTCGGTTAGAGTTTTGATAAATGGTAAGTTAGTGTTAGAAATTGTTAGGATTGTTGTATTTACGATTTTTGATGGTAGATTAGGAGTTTTTATCGATAGTTAGGATGAAATTGGAGGTTAATCGATATAAATGTCATTGAGAGTTTGTTAAAAGGTTGGTGAGCACAATGTGCTTGATGAAATGCCCGAAAGACTTTAATATAAGTTCTAGAGAAACTTGTTTTGGCTAAGAGCTTAGTTTAAGTTTGAAATTCATTTATTTAGGTTCGGTTTTAATGCCACCACTTGTGAAATGCCTTAGGTGGAGACGACCTCTTGGACGGTGCTCGGCTTGCTATAGACGCTAGGTAAGTGGATGTTAGGTTTCCGGCCTTTAAGGCCCTACATCATGTCAATGCTAGGTTTTTGTGCTTTGATGATGATTTTCTGATTGTGGGGTTTAATGAGTCAGATAGCTTAGGATGTTAGTTATTAGCGATTTGTTAGGTTCGTTGTGAGTAAAGTATGTCAATGTACGTTGTGAATTGTTTGATGATATGTTATTCGTAAATTCCTCATGCATCATGTTTTTCTCAAGTGACATATAAAATGTTTTCATGCATGATTTATGTAAAGAAAAGGTAACGATTAAGTGTGGGTTGGGACCGTATGGCCATATTAACAAAACTAATGTCACTGTCCATGCGATGGACCATGATGTCGGCCGAAAGGGCAATGTACACGCACATGGCCTACTCACTGGCACAATCCCCGCCTTAATTCATGTCAACTGAAAAGAAAAA
This sequence comes from Begonia masoniana, assembly GCA_022432975.1. Taxonomy (NCBI): domain Eukaryota; kingdom Viridiplantae; phylum Streptophyta; class Magnoliopsida; order Cucurbitales; family Begoniaceae; genus Begonia; species Begonia masoniana. Next base: position 33,968,212 of record CM039509.1, read on the forward strand.
GAATATGAACATGTAAATGAATAAGAACAAGTAAATGAATAAGCTTTATGAATTCATGCATTCATGTACATGTTAAGTATAGTGCATTCCCTTACTAAGCATTAGGCTTAATGTTTATATTGTATGATGTAGGTGACAAGAGCGAAGGTGAGGAACCTCCTCTCGATGGCAAGTAATGGTGGTCGATGGATGGTGCTCGTGGTAACGGGGATTGTTTGGCTAGGCATGATGACCCGTGGGTGTACTCCAAATTGTTTTGTGGTAAATAGGGATAAACTAGTTTTGATATTAGATATATGATGGATTGTAGGATAAATGATGAAGTTTGATATTCTGGTAATCGTACATGGGAAGTAGGCCTGAAACCATGTTATTTTGGATGATTTAATAAGAATATTGTTGGTGATGTTTTAAGGAATTCCATGTATACGTCCAACATTCATGTGGTTAATTAGAGTTGATAGATAAATATATGTGTTTGAAACCAGTAAGGATTTATGTAGTCGGTTTCATGAATTGATGGTATAAAATTTAGAATGATCCATGCAGTCGTTCTGTGATTTGTGTCGTATCTTAGTTATGTTTAAGTCATGATCGACATTGGACGATAAAGTTAAGTGTTCTGCATGATAGTCGTCGTCCACGGTCTGTGGTCGACAAAGTCAGTTAGGTGTTTCTGTATAAAAGGCATCGTCCAATGTCTGTGGACGACGAAGTCAGTTAAGCGGTGAGGTTTTAAAAAGTCACGTGGACGAATGAGTCTGCGTGGACGAGTAAGATAAGTAGTCTGTGGACGATGGTCTGTGGACGAATATGTCTGAGTATTCCGAGGACGATAATATCGTCAGAGTCTGGGGACGGTGTCGGTGTGGACGATACGTCTAAGTAGTCTGTGGACGATGGTCTGTGGACGAATAAGTCTGAGTATTCCAGGGACGATATCCAACGGTAACGTCGCCCAATTCTGAGTATGTTATCGCCGGCAAATTCTGAGGACGTTTTCGTCGTCAGGTTCTGAGTATGTTAACGTCGGTGTAACACCCGGTTCTATCGAACCAGCTCTTTTATTATTAATGGTATACACTTTAGTAGTCAATAATTCAAGTAGGGTTATTGAATGATTAAACTAGACAAGGGCATTAGAGTAAATTACATTTTTTTAAAAAAATGGATAACGTATTTAAGGAAAGAGGGATTGGGTTTAATGCACTGTAGGCGCCACCATTTCATACCTTTCTCTTCGGGCTTTTTAGCTCAAGCAGCCAAGCTCTCTAGGCGATTTTCCTCTCCCGATTCTCCTTCGACTTAGGTAAGTTTTCCCTTATTTCTCTTATGATATAGTGGTTAAATACCTGAAGGAGTACAATGTGAGGATCTTGAGGATGCTGAGATTGAGCGTAGATTCGGGTTTTAGTGATAAAGGGGGAATGCTCGGGTAGTAGAGTTTCTAACTGGATTCCTCGAACCACTGTTTGATTCTTGGTGAGGTTTAGTGAAGTTTTGATTTATATTCTGTTATGAACTTAGGTGAGCAGATTTCCGAAGTAGCTAACGACCAGACAATTTCCAGAAGCTAGGTAAGTAAAGTATGCATGTGCCTTCTGGCCTACATCACAAAACAGTAGGGTTATGTATCTTGTGAATGATTTTGTATGTCATGCATCATGTTTTTTTTTAAAGATTACGAAAATGAATTTCATGTAAGGATGGTAAGGCATGAACTGAATGTGACAGACAAACTATTAAGGGAACTAATCCACCCCTTAACTTATGAAGGAATTTATAACATTGGGAGAATTGATCCCACTCCCAAGGGAACAGAGGGATCAGATCAGCTATTAAAGGAATTCATCCGCCCCTTAATCGAGTAGAGAATGTATAACATTGGGAAAATTGATCCACTTCCCAAGGGAAACGAGGGATCAGATCAGCTATGAATGAACGTGAATGCAACTGAGATGAGAAAGTAGAAATTACATGTTTAGGAATTTATGTTTCAGCATTTCATTTCATTACTGCTTTACTTACTTAGCATTAGGCTAATAGATGAGTTTTGTGATGTAGGTGTTGAGGATACCGCATGTGAATTCTCTGAGTTGGTTGAGGAATAGGCTGGTTGGAGGGGTGCATTCAGGCATCGATCTGGCATCTGATGGGGCGGTTTAACTGTGTCAGTGGTTGAGAAGGTTTAGTGGACAATGATTTCAATTTGAGTATGTTAAACTTCCTGATGATAGAAGTTGCTTGATGTTTTCAAAAAGTACTTTGAGACTCTTCAGAAAAGCCATCGGATGATGTAGGTTTAATTCTATCAGAAGATGTCTTCAGAAAAGCCATCGGATGATGTAGGTTTAATTCTATCAGAAGATGTCTTCAGAAAAGCCATCGGATGATGTAGGTTTAATTCTATCAGAAGATGTCTTCAGAAAAGCCATCGGATGATGTAGGTTTAATTCTATCAGAAGATGTCTTCAGAAAAGCCATCGGATGATGTAGGTTTAATTCTATCAGAAGATGTCTTCAGAAAAGCCATCGGATGATGTAGGTTTAATTCTATCGGAAGATGTCTTCAGAAAAGCCATCGGATGATGTAGGTTTAATTCTATCAGAAGATGTCTTCAGAAAAGCCATCGGATGATGTAGGTTTAATTCTATCAGAAGATGTCTTCAGAAAAGCCATCGGATGATGTAGGTTTAATTCTATCAGAAGATGTCTTCAGAAAAGCCATCGGATGATGTAGGTTTAATTCTATCAGAAGATGTCTTCAGAAAAGCCATCGGATGATGTAGGTTTAATTCTATCAGAAGATGTCTTCAGAAAAGCCATCGGATGATGTAGGTTTAATTCTATCAGAAGATGTCTTCAGAAAAGCCATCGGATGATGTAGGTTTAATTCTATCAGAAGATGTCTTCAGAAAAGCCATCGGATGATGTAGGTTTAATTCTATCAGAAGATGTCTTCAGAAAAGCCATCGGATGATGTAGGTTTAATTCTATCAGAAGATGTCTTCAGAAAAGCCATCGGATGATGTAGGTTTAATTCTATCAGAAGATGTCTTCAGAAAAGCCATCGGATGATGTAGGTTTAATTCTATCAGAAGATGTCTTCAGAAAAGCCATCGGATGATGTAGGTTTAATTCTATCAGAAGATGTCTTCAGAAAAGCCATCGGATGATGTAGGTTTAATTCTATCAGAAGATGTCTTCAGAAAAGCCATCGGATGATGTAGGTTTAATTCTATCAGAAGATGTCTTCAGAAAAGCCATCGGATGATGTAGGTTTAATTCTATCAGAAGATGTCTTCAGAAAAGCCATCGGATGATGTAGGTTTAATTCTATCGGAAGATGTCTTCAGAAAAGCCATCGGATGATGTAGGTTTAATTCTATCAGAAGATGTCTTCAGAAAAGCCATCGGATGATGTAGGTTTAATTCTATCAGAAGATGTCTTCAGAAAAGCCATCGGATGATGTAGGTTTAATTCTATCAGAAGATGTCTTCAGAAAAGCCATCGGATGATGTAGGTTTAATTCTATCAGAAGATGTCTTCAGAAAAGCCATCGGATGATGTAGGTTTAATTCTATCAGAAGATGTCTTCAGAAAAGCCATCGGATGATGTAGGTTTAATTCTATCAGAAGATGTCTTCAGAAAAGCCATCGGATGATGTAGGTTTAATTCTATCAGAAGATGTCTTCAGAAAAGCCATCGGATGATGTAGGTTTAATTCTATCAGAAGATGTCTTCAGAAAAGCCATCGGATGATGTAGGTTTAATTCTATCGGAAGATGTCTTCAGAAAAGCCATCGGATGATGTAGGTTTAATTCTATCAGAAGATGTCTTCAGAAAAGCCATCGGTTGATGTAGGTTTAATTCTATCGGAAGATGTAGATTTTTGCACTACCGGTATGAGTGAGTATTATGCCTTGTCGTTTAGTGATCGGTATATGCAGTTTATCCTTTCGGAAGAAGGAAATGAGAGATTTTGTCGTTTTGTCGTCGGTAGATACCAGTCGCAAAACTTGTCGTCTTGCGATCGGTGGATATTGGATAATTGATTTATCCGGCTGACGTCATCGGTAGATGCAGTCCACCGAGAGATGTCTTTTGTTTCCAACTCTTCTGGTCCACGTCATCGGTAGAAGCCTTCTATTTGCTGTTTCTGCTTATTCCGTTGACTTTATCCATCGGTAGATGCGTTTGACTTCTGTGACTTCCCAAATATTTCACGATTTAAACCTCTATTTCTTTTAGCCGTTTATTTCTTACATTTCCAACAATGTTCATAGTTTTGTTTAACTCTATTGTTGTCCAAAAGATTTCCGCTGCAAGTTTTAAATGTTTTGAGATTTTAGCTTATGTCAAATGTTGATTGTTGAGCAAAGTTTTTTTAAAAAAATATATATAATACAGTTGAGATCTCTTAGTCATGTACGAACTTTTGTGTAACGAACCGGGTTCGGATAACTCGGGGCTTTACAGTTGGCCGATTCTCACTTGGTAGAATCCCGAGGGGAATTGAACGTTGATGACTCGCCTACGATACTTTTCTGTTTGGGCAAATTTGCTCTCTCTCACTGGCCGATTGTTGTTAACTTTAATTGAATGATTCTCCATTAGTTAGAATGTGATTTAAAGAAAAAAAAAATAAGGCGGGAAAAAGGTAAGGGAGACTTTCTTATAAGAAATGTTGAGGTCTTAAGTTAAGTCTACGTACTGCAATTCTGTGGCGGCCCTGGCCGGGTTGGTGTCACGACCCTAATACTGTACCCAATTACCGTACTATATTTTTTTTTTAAACTCATCCCTATACTTTAAATAAACTCTAAGCGGAATCTAAACTGAAATCGAAACCAGAATCGAAATCGGAATTGAATTATAATTTTTTTAAAACAAATTAAAACTTAAAACTATTTAATAAAAACTTAAATTAATTAAATTAAAACAATTTAAAAAAAAAATAAAACAATAGAGAGGCGATTATTCGCCCATAAATGAGGTGAATAATCGCCCCCTAGGCGATTGCAACAGGCGAATAATCGTCTGTTGCAGTCGCCTGTGGCGATTGCAACAGGCTAATAATCGCCTGTTGCAGTCGCCACTCCCTCTGGATTTTTCCTGAGGGAGGTGATTCAATCGCCAGGCTTGGCGACTATTCGCCAAGCCCACTGCCCTGTTTCCTTTCCTTCATTCTTTCTTTCAATTTCTCCTACGCCAACTACACAATACAACTTATTCTTACACCCTAAACCATACAATAACATCACGACATAAACTCTCTCATATCCTCATTCTTTTCACACTTCACCGTTCACCCAATAAACGACTCGAAACACATTTTAAAACTAAGAACATTTTCATGAAAACGAACGGCATGGATACGTTTAAAACCTAAACAAATCCTCCTGTTTTCAATCACCATGCAGTTCCAAAATACATTCAATGAAAGACTTTTCAAACCATTATAAACAATTTCCAAAATATCAACATATCCATATATACCTATCAACTATCCAGAATCAAACAACCTAAAAATATTTCTATATAAACATCAGCCCAAAATGTCTCAAACCCTCAAAATCTATACATACTGTCCCCACGGGCCGGTAAGCCTCGACTGCGCCAGCACACCACCGCAGCCATCCCTCGTCAACTGGACTGATGCCTCAGGAGGCGGAATCTCATCCTCACCTGTATCCTCGTAATCACCTACACCATACAATACACTATGAGATAAAAATCTCAGTAAGCCCTCATAAATGCAACTATATGCTATGCGTGTGAGTTCAGAAATCATGCAGCATTTTCTTTACTCTGTGGGTGTCACCGAGATCTCAGCCTCCTAACCGGAGAGAGCACATCCAGCGGTCGGACTACTCTTTCCAGCTAGAAGAGGGGGGTACACGCTTACAATACGTACAGCCGTGCCTGAGCCCCATCTCGCGTGACCTATAACTGTATGAGTATGTGTTAAATGCGGTATTGTGACAGACCCCTTCGTGCCTACACAATAGATCAATAGCCCCTCTCCAGACCGCATTACCATTTTATTAAAAATATCGTGTAGAAATTCATTTTCATGCTCTTTCTTTAAAACACGTGATGCATGAACAGTTTATAACAGAATTTCAACACTCAGCATACATACCATCAAGACGGTAAAACATAAACTACAAAACAATTAAACCTAACTACCCAACCAAAGCAATATAAACTAGTGCGTCACCAAACTCCTCGAAACGACTTCGATGTACGGTGTAGGCCAATCGGCCAGAAAAGAATCACGAGAACTTACCTCGTGTCCAAAGCAGCTCAAGCTCCGTCCACGAGCGTTGTTTGTTTGTAGCAAAACACAATATCGACGTTAAAACTAATTTAAGCTATCGATCGTCCAAATTTACAAAACCTTAACTAAAGAATTTCCTAACGTTCCAACTTAACTTATCGAGGCATTAAATCCATTAATCTACGCTCGATACCCCGAAATCCAATTTACGAGTTTTCCGAAAACCCGAAATTTACAAATTTAACATTTCTCCTAAATCGTCCTAACTTCTTCCAATAACGCTTAATAAGTGCAATATGTTCATAAACTATAACAATCTATCAATTTCGAGCCCTAAATCTCGACTTTTAAACAAAAACCTAACGAAAACCCTAAACGTATAACTCTACGAAACTCGGAATATAAAGTTCGGAAACTATAGAATCATACCTAGGGTTGAGAAAGGAGAAGAAAACACGAAGAACGGAGGAGAAACGGAGGAGAACGGAGGTCGGATTGGAGAAATGGCGTGGGGAGGAGATGGAGATCGCTTACTGTCGCCTGGAGGGAGGAAAGAAGCAGAGAGGAAATCGTGAGTGAGGGAGAAGGAGAGAAAAACTTATGTTTTAATTAAATTTGTCTCGATAAATTACCATTTTGCCCTTAGCACTTAATTCTATTTTGTTTCGTCCTTTGTTTCGTTAATTAACTAATGATTCGGGTTCTCGAAATTTCCTTATTTCACCCATAAGTCCAACTTATTATTTAGGTTCTATTAAAACTGTCCGTTCACAAAACGGACCTCGTTTACTATTTTTACTAAAACATCATTCATATTACGAGAAACTTAATTACTCGGAACATAGCGTCAAAACTCCTAAAATTTTCCAAAATTCATTAAAATTCCTATTAATCGTTAGGATCATAATGGCTCTTTCTTTTCGTAAAACGGATTTAATTTGACATTTTTACCAAAAATGCCACATATATAATAAAATATGAAATTCCGTACAAGCCGGATATTACAGTTGGGGTCGTCACAATTTGGGTAAGTGTAATTTACATTTAGAATACTTAATTTAGTTTTATCGCATGATTTAGGTGGAGATAGCTTAATTGTCAATTTGGATTGTTTGATATTGGATGTTTGGCTGTTAGATTAAATAGTTTGATGATTTTAAATAAAGATTAGAAGCTAAGAATATATCAAATTTTATTAGTCATGCCTATTATAGAAATTTTGAATTTGGGATGGAAGTTGATGATTTTGAGTGTCAGTGATGGATTGAAGGTGGGATTTATGTTTTGAGCAATTAATTTGCATTAGAAGTTATTAATCGGTAGTAAAATGTTGGTTCTGTTAAGGGAAGTAACATGTTAATTCTGTAAAGGGAAGTAAAATGTTTCTCAAAGAATACAGTGGATTCAAATTTTGTTCTCTTTTATATGTTTTTTTTTAATTGTTTTATATGTTTAATCCGATTGTTTTGTGAAAAAAATTGTCTTTTAACAATTGATTCATGGATGAATTAGATGATGATTTTAATTGATTGTTGAATTCGCTTTATAAAATTTTAAAGCATGTTTATTTGAAAAATGGGACGTGGTTATCACTTGAAAAATTGATTGTGCCTCTAATTATGCACAATATGTATAACTATGGGAAAAAGAGAAAGAGCCTTACGAATTATCGTCCTCCTTGGATTGAAAATCCCTAAAAAGCAGGCCGGGTTACTACAGTTCGGCCGGTGAAAGCCCAGAAATCTGTAAGGATGTCTTATAGTTATATATGTTGGGTTGTAGAGTACATTATTTAACAAATATCACTGATTATTAAATAATTAATTGGAAATTCTTTGATTGATAATTGTAAATGCATAATTTTGTTATCATTGTGCATTAGTTTATTGGTTATAATCGATTTCAATAACATGAATTTCTATGGACAGAGTATGATTTTACAAAACAAAAACAAAAAGAAAGGGTAAATCTATTACTTGGTTTGAATTGGAAATTTAAATTCTTTATGATAGAGATTGATGTAGGATGTTGGGTCCTAGATTATAGGATAGAGCCCAGATTAATTATTCTAGGTGTTTGTTTTACTTGTTAAGCGTAAAGCTCATTTGTTGATTATCTATATTTTTCAGATATCAGAAACGTTCACAAGACAGAAAAAACTAAAGTCAAAGGTAAAGATGTACAACGAGACATACGATCGATCAGATTTATGATTTTATTGTCATAGTTGAAAAGTCACATGTCGTGACTCGTTTTTATTTTATTGTTTCTGTTGTACACTCTTATGTTTGTGTTTGAATGATAGTTCCTATTTTAGGATGCCACGTAGGAACTGTTAGAAGAAAGTCATTGCGTTGAATAATTTCCACCTCGGGAATCCTATCTGTCGGGGTCCGACCGGGGGTCGGGTTGGGTCCTGACACTAGGGATAGGTGGATGGGTACCAGGACTAGGAATCCAAGCCAAAAGAAACTATAAATAGTGGGGAACTTTACTAGTCGACAAAATAATTTTTAAATATATTACTATATGGCGTTCAAACTCTGTAGGAGTTGACCATTGTCCACCGTTATTTGAACAAGAGTTGACACCCTCAGGCAAGGGTCGACCTTTGCCCTATTCTGTTTTAGTAGAGCTCCTCAAGGGATCGACCCTTTAAGTGTAGGTCGACACCTACGCAATTTCTAGTGACGGGAATGACAAAAACTCTCCTCGTTCTCACCAATTTTTACCCTAATCAGTTTATAACTTTGCATAAAACTTTAATATACCAAAATATTTCAGAAACAACAAAAAAATTTGAGTGTCAAAGCTCGAATTTGAAACTGACATTAACCTTAAACTTTAAACATTTAAATAAAGAGATAGAGCGACTTACCCTTGAGAAACATTGCTAAAACTCGAAGTCTCACGCTGCTAGAAATCGAACGATAACCGAAAAAAGAAATTACGACGTGAGACACTATATATTTACGTGGAAAATCCCTTTCGGGAAAAAAACCACGGATAGAGGAACAAATCTACTATGAAGATCGAAATACAACCGTGAGTTTTGCGACTTTAACTTATATGAATTTATAGAGAAAAATAAAATCCTAATGGGATTTCCAACGTGAGCCTAACCGGCCTAGCCCAGATAAAATTCGAGTCACACCGAAATCTAATAATCTCCACCTTGACATGAATTCTATGAAGGAGATCCAGCCCGACCCAAGAACCAATCTCTACCTCGAAACAAATTCTGCTGCAAGGAACCAATCTTCAAATCTTCCTCTTCCACACATGACCCTGATACGTAACATCAGCAACTAATGCTGATCGGGTTTAAAAATATTTAAACTACGATGATAACATCTTTAAATCTCACAAAGCACCATCCAAATCTTCGCAAGTATATATCGCATCTTAACCTGCCATATCAAATCTGCTCTTCAAACCCTTGTAATTCCACTATCGTTATCCTACCATAACGAAATATCGAATCTCGACTCAAAAGTGGAAGATCTACTTCAAAGACTCCATCGTGCCAAAAAACATATTTTTTCACGAAAAATCTAACCCAAATCACTGCCTTCAATAAAATATTCACTCATAAATCGAAGCAAAAAATCATGAATATCACAAGATTTTAAAAGATATCCTTAAAATTCAAATGATTTTGTGATAACAAATCAGCCCAGAAATCAAATCTAGTCTAATAGCTAGAATAACTGTAGAAAACCTCATTTGAATTTCAATCGAAAGACATTCTTCAATCTTGAGATATTCCTGCGATTCCATATCTATCACAAATCATCAAATTTAATCTCCCAAAAATTTTCCAAAAATCCCAAGAATTTCAACAACTTTTATCTTTGTCAAAAAATCCAACTTTGCAAAGTACACTATTGCAACAATCTCAATCGAAAATGCTTGACAACGAGAATGGAGAACAATGATGCAGATCTATGGTGACTAATGACGACTTGAAAACCCTCCGATGACAAACTTATTGCTTAGAGGTACCTCGGCTCTGGCAAACTATAGACGAAGAAAAATCAAAGCTTTCGCAACAAGTAAGACAACAGTTTTCTGATGACGGCTGCGCGACAACGAAGAGCAAATATTTATGAACAAGACGAATGGTAAGGGGAACAATTTTTTCTCTTTTTTTTCTACTTCTTTTTTCCAAAAACTGTAATTTTCTAAAAAAAAATTAAGAAAACCTTGTTCGACGCGGAATGACAAGAGAGAATTGATGTTTCGACAAATTTCGTAACCCGAATTCTATATTTTCTCTACCAACCAGTCTTTGATATCACTTGTCAGAAATCGAACGATAACCGAAGATCGAAGAAGAAAAAATTCATTTCTGAAAAAAAATTACGAGTAGAGGAACAAATCTAATATGAAGATCGAATTATAACCGTGAATTTTATGGCTCTAACTTATATGAATTTATAGAGAAAAATAAAATCATAATGAGATTTTTAACGTGGGGCTAACCGGCCTGACCTAGATAGAATTCGGGTCACACCAAAATCTAATACACACGAAGCTACACGATTCAGAGGTCAGAATGCACTAAATTGCAAATGCCTATCTCACTCTCTCTTTTCCTTCTCTGGCGCGTCTATATACCTAATAGAAAAAGGTTTTAACCCTTTTTAATCAAAATATTCTTTTTTTTTTTAATTTCATTTTAATCTATAAATGTAATATAAAAATTTATATTTTATATCTAACATTCTTTAAAAGTGAGAATATTGTTAATTTGTCCTATCATTTAAATAAATAGAAAACAAATTAAATTGATGACGTGTTTTTTTGAAATTCTCTATTTTGTCATCTCTCACTTTCGTTATTTGATACGGGTCTTGTTGCTTGGATAAGAGCTCCACCGAAGGCATAGTTCGAACTTCGAAGCGTCATCATCCCTGACTAGTGGAGCTCCAGATACATTGCCTTGAAAGTCAATCACTTTTTGCAAAACCCAGGTAGGTGTATTACAATTTCTGTTTTGTTTCGTTTTAGATGGCAAAAAAATACAAATTCACAGACGCCTTAGTTCAGAGCATCATCTTGTCAGCCCAATAGAGTTCCACTGACGGCATATTTTGAAGCATCATGTTCTCTTGCTGCTGGAGCTCCAGAATCGTCACCTTCAAAGACAAATGACTTTTCGAAAAAACCAAGTAGATGTATTACAATTTTCGTTTTTGTATTGTTTTTTAGATGGCAAAAAAATCCAACTTCACGGACGCCATAATTCGAAGCATCGTCTTGTCAGACTGGTTTTCTGTTTGGTTTGATTTTAGATGGAAAAAAAAATATATTTTCATGTTATGCAATTTCTTCCTCTTAGTGGTGCAACAACATAAGCTCGTGGTTCCTTCATAAAAAGGCTCCCCTTCGTTACGATTGTATTTTCTATACCTTCGATTCGTCTTTTCAGGTCACTGGAACTCTAGAGGCACCGATTTCAAATTACCTCAGTTTTAACCCAAGTAGGTGGATTAAAATTTTCTGTTTGGTTTTATTTTACGTGTCAAAAAAAGTGTATTTTCATGTTATGAAAGAATTTAACTTTTTCTTTCGGAGTGGTGCGTGCAGCAAATGAATGTCATTCTTTGGATGTTGTTTTTAGGAATTTTTTTTAAATGAATTTTTTACTTCGTCGTTTCTTTAAGGAAAGTGAAGGGCCATTTCAATATGCTAACTATGGTATAGCAAAGGTTTTTTGGAGCACTTGAGATGTTAGTCTTGGACGTTGATTGCACTTGTGAGTATGTAGCATAGTTTGTACATTGTTTTTCCATTTACATTCCTCATACAGAACTATTTGAAACCAATTGAAAGCACAAAAAATATGTATACGAGTGATGTTTAAGTTTTTTGTATACTAATATATTAACATTAACGAAAAAAAAAAATGTCTTTGTTTAGCTTCATCGTCATTTGTTTTCCGGCGTCATCATCTATATTTTAATAAAACGAAATGGTGAGAGGTCTCGTTTCCTCTCTCCTCATGCGCTATAGTCACTCCTCGACGTCCAAGTTGACGCGTCATTACTAATGTTGAAAATAAATTGTTTTTTCCACTTTCTTTTACAGAATTTATTGTTTGCTTCAAACAGCTTTTACATTTTCACTGTTACACTTCCCAAATGGATAGTGAAAGCGACAAATGTTGAAGTTTTGGTGTTCGTTTTATTGACTCTTTATAAAATTTAGCATAATTTTTTTTTTTTGCTCTTCACGTCATTTTTCTCTTTATTTTCGTACGTACTTTTGCCTACAGATGTAAAGATTTGTGAACCGCATTCAGCTACGGCCCAAAAGGTTTTGTTTTTGAACAGTTTTTCAATTTTTTTAGGCAGAAAAATTGATTTTTCCGAGAGAATACATTTGGGTTGGATTTCTACATTTATTTTGATTTTTGGTAGCTGAATTTTGGTTGGGATATCGTTTTTGGTTTTCAAATATTCGGGAATTGAATATTCTGTTAAAGCTGATTTTTGAGCGATGAATTCGTTCAAGTTTGATACCTTATTATTAGATTAGAGAACACCCAGGTTACTAATAAGTCTTTGCCCAAGACTGGAAAAACTAGGTCGATGGTTATCCGACTCTAGGCCCGATCTGTGAAGGGGGAGATTGTTAGGGTTGATCCCACATCGGTTGTGGAAAGGACTTGGTGGTAATTTATAAGTGTGAGGAAAAGTCTCACTCTTTGAGCGGGTTGAAAAGGCCCAACACTACCAACGCTATTCCGATCGAACAGAGCTCGCCGCGAGCATTGAAGATAAAAACCTAAAGAGAAAGGTTAGCCACTGTTGGCGTTGCTGAACAATGAAGAGAGGAGAAAACCCTAAGGTGAAAGGGTTAGCAACTGTCATCGTTCCTGAATAGTGAAGAGAGGAAAAAACCCTAAGGTGAAAGTGTTAGCCACTGTCATCGTTTCCGAACAGTGAAGAGAGGAGAAAATCCTATGGTGAAAGAGTTAGTCACTGTCGTCGTTGCCGAACAATGAAGAAAGGAAAAAACTCTAAGGTGAAAGGGTTAGCCACTGACGTCGTTGTCAAACAGTGAAGATAGTAGAATCGCCGATGATACTCAGATCACCAGAATTTTCTTGAAGATTTGGATTTTTTGGGATTTGAAGATGTCATCATTGTGGTTTAAATGTTTTTAAACATGATCAGCATTAGTTGTTAAGATGGCCCATCAGGGACATGAGTGGAAGAGGAAGATTTGACAATTTGTTTCCTTACATTAGAATTTCTTTGAAGATGGAGATTGTCAGAGTTCAGTGTTCTGGATTCACTTTGAGTTGGGCCGAGTAGCCCGTTGGATCTCTCATGTGAAATTCGTGTCAAGTGAAGATTGTTAGAATTTGATGTGACCTGAATTCTATACAGGCAAGACTAGTTAGGTCCGTGTTGGGAATCTCATTAATATTTTGTTTTCTCTATAAATTTATGAAAGATAGACTCGCAAAACTCGCGGTTGTATTTCGATCTTCATAGTCAATTTGTTTCTTTGCCCGTAATTTTTTCCTGAAAGAGTTTTTCTACGTAAATCTGGTGTTCCTTGTCGTATTTCTTTTTCGATTTCTCGTACGATTGTTTCAACACATGGAAGCTTGGTGGGTCTCTCAATGATGGCGAACAAAGTGATAACTGATGACGTTTGAGGAAGAGGAACATGCCCTGCTGCTATTCTAATCGGCCATTTTGCTTTCATTCACTCGTAATTCATCGTGATAATTCATGCCCCTGCAAGTTGAGAGGAAAAGTAGCCAAAAAATATAAACTTTAACAACTGGGCATGGGATGTTTTTGGATTATTCCCTTTCTGTCGATTTTGACATTGATTTTATTGTATGCGTAGATCTTAAGGATTATTATTGAAAAAAGATTAAGAACAAAAATCAAAGTCATGATCGTCACACGAAAACGCTTTCAGGTGGACCCAAGAAAGGAACGTGATAACTTAGTTAAAGCTACTGATCGGCAACTAACCGGCCGGTTAGTATGACCATTCTTCCCAACTTGAGCAACAGCCACAGCTGCTGAAGGGAACCAGCCAAGAAAACTTCCACAATCTATTCTTCGAAGTAAATGAATTCCAAGCAAATGGGAGAAAGGAAGAAGAAAGACAAGTGATCCATAAAACGCTTAAATTAATAGCTTTTGCTATCAAATCTTACGTAAGAAATTATTATACATATGCTCATGAGAGAATATCATGTGTTATACAAAAATAATAATCATACAGTAATTTTAGAGTTATTTGAGAGGATAAAGAAGCTGCTATTAGTTTAGAAAAACTGCAGAAGGGTGGCTAAAAAGGCAGCAGCGAGCACGATAACCTGAGGGGGAGAGGCAGATGACAGACCGCTGCTAGACGGAGTTTGAGCTTTGACAGAAGCAACAATGTCATCGCAGCTAAGACCTTCCTTTCCTTCTTTGCACTGATTAGCGAAGAGGCCGGGTGGGTATTTTCCATAGAGGTTTATGTAGCTAAACATGGTGGAAGCGCAGTCGGTGGTGGCGTCATTAATAGCTTCTGCAAATGGGCAAGCGAATTCCTTCAATGCCTGGCAGCAGGCCTTCGCTGGAAACTGAGGGCCCTTGCATTGACTTGTGAGGATCGTGTAATTCTTCGACTCCATGTCCTCTGTGCAGCCTGTAGATGACATAATAGATTTACGAACAACCCCTCATTTTCAAATCAAGATCTGAACAAGATGAAGATATAATATTACTTTTTTTGATCTGGAGAAGCGAACGGCGGCTTGATCCTCGCGATTCAAGGACATCGTCTGCAGAAAACCGAAAAGAAAATCCTGTAAGATCGAGATTAGAGAAAATGAAGCAGGTTAGAGATGAAGAAAATTACAGGAGATGAAGGTGGAGGAAGCGAAGCCAAGAAAAAGGAAAAGAAGAGAGAAACAGAGGAAGTGGGTGGACGCCATTTTGAGCGGGAGGAGGAGTTCTGTCTCACCCTTCTGATTTCAGACCTTTCTCCTGGATGGGTCTTCCCTTTTTCCCTCTTCATTTGGCCAAGTCTGAAGAAAGACGGGGCCAAGTAAGGAAGAGACGAAGCGGACGGAGGAGAGAAATAGTAGGGCAGGTCCTCATAAATATCACTGTTTTAAGGTTTGTTTTTTATTTATAATTTTTTATTTTATTATGAATTAGTCTTCTACTCATTTGCCATTGAGAGGCCTTGAGTTTTGTCCACCTCTGCAATTTGTTTTTGGATTCTCAAATCTGTTTTTTTTTTAGTGGTTTTTATTGGAGTAACTACACTAATTAATAAAGATTGTAAGGGACCAATCATTCTGGTCAATGGGTCTTCCCTTTGCCCTTTATCTATTTTGTGCATATATAGAGATAAATATTCATTTGAAAAATGTATAGATAAAATGACTTTGATGAGTAAGACATTAAATGCACTCTAGTAGGAAGGATAAAATTCCATATATGTGTGCGTGTGTCTGTTTAACGGGCGGGTGGCAGCCCGTTATAGTAACGAGTCGAGCCAACCCAAGGGCTATGCTCGCGAGCCCACTAGGGACCGAGCCAAACGAGTCGGTCAACAGGCTAGCTCGTTGGCTCGGCGGGCCAGACTCATCAATATAACATAAATTAAAAACATTAATACTAAAATATGTTTAAAACTAACAAATCTAACTAACATATCAAATTAATTATCTAAAGCTAAATAAAAAACTAACATGAAGAAAATTAACAAATTACCAAAATTTAAATGAATAAAGAAAAAAGAATAAACAAATAAAATAAAAATATTAATTTTTATATGCAATGGAGATAAACATTCATTGAAAAGTATACTTTGATAGACAATACAATAAATATAATTTGTTCATGAAGAAAAAGGAACAAGGACAAAATCATAAATTACTTAATCATAATAAAAAAAAAAGACATTCTAATATCCATATATTTATACGAGTTAGAAATCGAACCATAACCGAAAAAATAAATAGTAACGAGAAATACTAGATTTACGTGAAAAAATTCTATTCGGAAGGAACATGATGGGCAGATGACAACATCAATAAATTTTCAGACTCTAACTCATATGAATTTATAAAAAAAATAAAACTTTAAAAGAAATCAACCATGAATCCCCGTCGATTCAATCTAAATAGAAATTGAATTCTATCAATGCTTAGTTTAACATTCCACTATGAATTATTAATAGACATCTTCTTAAAATATTATTTTATTGGAGTCAATTTTTGTGTCATTTTCCATTGCATTATTATCATTCAATCAAAAGACCATCAAATGATTACATAAACACTTTCATCAGAATTAAAATATTAAATTAATATTTTAAACAATGGTTTTATTGAAGGTATATAAGCTCAGCACACTTCTTACTGTGTGAAAAAGGAGAAGGATTCAAGTCAAACCGATAGATTAATATGGGCCGTTGATACAGTTGAAAATCAAAAACGTTCCACGGCTCTGATTTCATGAAAGCGTATTTGAGGCCGGCCGATAAGTTCGGAAATTTCTTAGCTTAAAATAGCCGCAAGTGTGGTTCCAATATTGTAGAAGAATCCTTCTATTTTTTGGTAAATCTTTGACGTCCGTGTCTCCACTGAAACCTAATACGCTCAAAATACAAAACAAAATAATAGACTTATTGCAAAAGAAGCATATAGCTAGGATGATGAATGATTGAATTCATCCTCATATTAAAATTACATAAAAAAAAAAAAACAATCAAAAGTTACGAAACCTGCCAAACTTCGACTAAATCAACCCAAAACCTAATCCATTCGGAGTTTTAATCCAACAAATCCAAAACCGAAACAAACAAAACCAACAATCCGTTCAATTTTGGTCAAAAGTCAAGTGGTTTTATTTCAGTTTAAAATTTTTTACAAACCAACAAATAGGTTCAGTTCCGACTATCGGTAAAACCGAACCAAATTGGATTAGTCTAGTCCCCTCTCAAGATTGAGCAATTGCCGAAAAGTTTGTAGATGTAGTAAAGACTTAGTAACCAAATCAACTCATTCAGCCAACTGATGTTGAGAAACAACATGAAAAATTTTTATACGACCAAGAACTAACTGTTGTGAAACAACATTATTATTTATCTCGATATGCTTAGTACGTTCATGAACAATTGAATTTGCACCGACTTCAGTAAACTTAACTTGTTATTGCAACAACAAAGGTTGTATTAAAATCAATTCACACGTGGTTTGTATCATTGCACGATATTCGGTTGTGGCAAAAGAACAAGACATGATTTGTTGTTTCTTTGATTTCCAAGAAATTAAAGAATCTCAAATAACAATGCAAAAACTAGTAACCGATCTCCTTGAATCAATCAGAGCGTGTAAATGCCTTTAACCGACGTTGTGAAGAAATGGTAGAAAAAACTGTCTATTTGTAGATTTCAAATCTCTCAATATCATGAATGCTGCTTGGAGATGTAAAGTCTGTGGTTGAGAAAGAAAGAAATTGAATCAAATTTCCAATTGAAAATGAGATATCAGGACAATTTATTGTTATATACAATAACCTTCCAATTAATCGACGACAGTGCCATCAATATTTGTCAATTACAAATAGGTTCCACCGGACGAGTTTTGCAACCAAGATATCATGTGTCAAATAATAACTCCAATGTATAATGCCTACGATGAAGACAAATTCTACGTTTTGAACCAGCATCTTCTAACCTTGTTGTTGTTCAAAAAATATTTAATTCTATCATAGACAAATTCTAATGACCAAGAAATTATTGGAATTGAATTGACAAAATCTATAAGTAACTGGAGCACGTGACAGTTTGACAAACGACTGTTTTAAAATTTGCTTCGAACCATGAAAGACTTGTTCAGTTATCACATTAAACCTTCTTAATTCTCGTCTTGTCCACCATAAACTGGTGGTAAAGTTATACAAACTTCTTTGTTCAAAATGTCATTCAAAAAGCGGTAAACAACCTATTAAGAAATCATACACGTAGATGAAATCACATAACATAGAAAAAAATCAAACGGAAGATGAACATAATTCATACTACAGTCATGTTTTCTTCAACTATACTTTCCCCACTCAAAGTGGTGTAATTGTGTTCTTTTTTGTAAACTAAAAAAGTACGAGGATTATTTTGCAATTTAGCCTAAACGTTTATCACCCGAGTAAAGTAACCCTCCTACGAATATAAATACAAGTGGAGTTTCGAAATTATCCATTCTTTCTGATCTTCTCTCTCTCTCTCTCTCTCTCTCTCGCCATTGAAACTCGCCACTGAAACTCGTAGCTTCTGAAGGCAGATAGAAGAACCAGAACAGACAGAAGAGACCGCTTAGCTTTTCAGCGACTGGTATGTTTCGACCCGATCCAATTCACCCACTTCTTATTAACCATCACTTAGGAGCTGCGATTGATGGTTTCAACTCTTTTGATGTTCTGTTTTTCATTTTTGCTCAACTTCGTTGAGAGTTGCAGAATGAGACGGCTTTTTCGATCTGTTGTTCAATCTCATCGGTATCTTTATTTTGAGTTTAGGGGTCGAACTTCACCATGAAAGTTCTGATTTTTCCTCTGGTTTTCTCTCTCTGCGTGTTTGTTTTATCCGCGTCAGCCCATGAAATAAGGTTTTCTTTTCTCGTATTTCTCGGATTTGGCAGCCTCGAGAAAAATCCGGCGAAACGTCAAATACTATGGCTTCTATAACGAGATTGCGGAGAAGCGTTCCATTTGGCGAAGATAACTCACCACAGGAGAAACGGAAACCAGTCTCCGGCGAAAAATCAGATGGGTTCGACTGCAACATATGCCTCGACACAGTCCAAGATCCGGTCGGTGACGCTCTGTGGCCATCTCTATTGCTGGCCTTGCATATATCAATGGCTTCAAAACAATGGAGAAAAACAAGAAACCTGTACATGTCCAGTATGTAAAGCGCCCGTTTCTGAAGAAAATTTAGTTCCCCTCTACACTAATGGCGAACCAAGAAAACCTTCAAACCCCATCGCTTCCAATCTCGGATCACATATCCCAAGCCGACCTCTCGCTCCTTCTGTAGAGATAAAGACACCCATAAGGTCCGTTATCGATCCCCAGTTTCACTCTCGGAATATCTATCCTCCGGCAGCCTCATCGGCGTTTACCGGGAGAAGCAGAACGGAAAACGTGTTTAGCCCAACGGTGGGAGAAATAGGCGGAATGATTTATCATAGAATGTTTGGGAGTTCGATGATTACAGATTTTGATGCTTATCCAAACTCATATCACCTCGAATCGAGGACTTCTCCCAGGATCAGAAGGCAAACTTCTACAGGCTGATAAATCTCTCAGCAGAATCTGCTTTTTCTTCTTTTGTTTCCTCGTATTTTGTCTTTTGTTCTTCTAAAACGTACTGTTGTTAAAACTATGAGACATGAATAGGCATTACCAACATACCCAGATTCAGACACGATGAGCTTAATCTCGCACAATTAATTTAATTTTCCCATTTTTGTTGGTAGGTAATTAGTAGTTCTTTAGTTCTAATCACCCAACTAACAACTAAGCGTCATAAACGCTACCTTTAGTCCCACCCTCTTACAGCACGTATGAGATGCTGTCGTTAAAATTCGACAAGTTGAATGAATTTTAAGGAAGATTTAGTTCTTCATTTCCGTATTTAGCGGGAAATCACTCACTCGAGAGAGGAAACCATGGATGATAAATTCTGATGGAGATAGTAGAGAAACAACCCAATGAAGTGGCTGAAGGAGAGCCTTTCAAGAAGAGTGGCAAACACCCATTCCTCTGTCTCTTTCTTTCTGTCTCGAGAAGAACACCCTAAAAAATGTCATTCACAAACACAAAGCTTGCTTCTTTCGACTCTCTCTTCAATCCAAAAAACTTGTTCTTAAGTTCAAATTAAGGTTAACAGGTATGCAAACCAGAAAACTAAGATTTTCTCAAGTAATCAGCTTGCTGCTTTGTTTCACTGGCTTCTTTCAATATTTCTTCTTTCGCTTTCTTCTTTGCCAGTCTGTGGACTGTTGTTTTTGCAACTTCTACCATCACAGGACATGAATTAATGGAGCGTAGCCAGAAATGAACATCCAACCCTTATTTTATTTCCTCCTCTCTGGCCTTTTGTCCATAGCTGTAGAGATTTATTCATTAGGAGCTAAAGGATAAGTTGCTGTCTACTGTCTATTATCCATTTATAGCTAAAGGACAGCCTGACATTCAGATTGCTATTTCTTTATTTGGATGTGGGATGGGAATGAATAATATTTATATCCCCATAAATTTTATAAATGAAGCAGCTTTCGATGCAGAAGCTGCAATGGATAAGACAGGTCTCTAGAAGAAAATGAGTTTGACTGTATATTGCCAGCTTTGTAGTAGAAAAATGAAACCCACCTTCTACCAGTGAGTGTCTTTCCATTAGTGTAGCTATTGCCATTTTTCTCGTTAATTGTCTAGTGTTTGAAAGTTTAGCATTTCAAGGGCGCCTATTCTCCGCACACGGGTTCTCCATGCTTCAAATAAATTATTCAACCTGGGAAAAGATAATGAACTGTTTCTGGGTTCTGTTTCATTTGATCAAGAGCTGTAGAAGTTGGAATTCTTGCAAACCGACTATTAGATTTTCTTATAATGCGGACGTTACCAAATTAATTTTGTAGGTTACATTTGGTTATGAAAGACGTCTAAATGGCCTCTTCCTTGTTGTGCATGCTTGACCAATATAAATACATATCATTCTAGGTTTGGACCAAATTTTTCATTTAGAAAATCAAGTGGTCGGCAATTGCTAGGGTGTTGCTTCGCGAAGGACCCGAGACAGAATGAGGAGTAGCCCGGCTCGAACAAGAAACTTAAATAAAAGTAAAGCGAGGGCCTAATAAAATTGGGATAAACCAAAGGTTAAATAGTGACATACAAATAGTATAAAATAAAGATCTAATAATTGTGCAAAAGGAAAATAAAACAAAGTCTGATAAAAATAAATATCTAACATATTGTAACCTTACTAAAACAAAACTCCCAAAAAATTAGAACAAAGGAAATATGATGTAGAGTCTACTCCTACGTCGGATGCCAAAGATCTCTCTTACTAAAACTTGAAAGAAGAAAGTCATTTATGGTGAGTTGACAGAACTCAGTGGATAGAGTTTGACATTCAATGTTAGAGTAGAGAAAAATCTATTAGCATGTCAGTATAAAACATTTTATAAAACTGAGCATATAACATCAAGAGATGATAAAAGATGTCCACTATATATTACATATATAAAATAGATCTCTACTGTATAACATAAAGTTTCAAAGAAAATAGAGTCATTTATAAAATTCAGGCACACTAGTGATGTAACGACCCCGACCCTCTCCGGGCTATCACAGGACTTATCCAGAAATTTACTTAACTTTTATGATGACCCGAATATGCACGTATGGGTACGATGGCTGCACGAACCAGAACCCGGATGGCGGTACGTCCGCGCGGGCGAACCAGAAGGTGACAGGTCGTAAAAAGGGGGTCGTCATAATCTCACATCGCTTGGGAAAGTATGTGGAAATGAAACATATGTAAAGAGACCCTTCCAACATAGCAAGACGCGTTTTGGAGCACAATTGGCAACGGATCCCATAAGAACTCCGAAGTTAAAAGTGCTTCGGTGAGAGCAATTCCAGGTTGGGTGACCTTCCAGGAAGTTCTCGCCAAACAAAGCCGTGAGGGGAGGATATTGGGTTACGGCCCAATCCCCAGAGCGGACAATATCTTGCTGGAAAATGGGGTCGTTACAAATGGTATCAGAGCCTGTACCCAACCGGAAATGTGGCCAACGAGGACGTTGGGCCCCCGAGGGGGGGTGATTATGATGACCCGAATATCCACGTATGGGTACGATGGCTGCACGAACCGGAACCCGGATGGCAGTATGTCCGCGCGGGCGAACCGGAAGGTAACAGGTCGTAAAAAGGGGGTCGTCACAATCTCACATCGCTTGGGGAAGTATGTAGAAATGAAACATATGTAAAGAGACCCTTCCAACATAGCAAGACGCGTTTTGGAGCACAATTGGCAACGGATCCCATAAGAACTCCGAAGTTAAAAGTGCTTCGGTGAGAGCAATTCCAGGTTGGGTAACCTTCCGGGAAGTTCTCGCCAAACAAAGCCGTGAGGGGAGGATATTGGGCTGCGGCCCAGGAATAGGGGTCGTTACAACTTTGACCTAAGTTGTCGTATTTTCACTTAAAATTTTTTATTTTTACTCAACACTCTAAAGTAAAACAGACATAAACAATTGGCCCACCTCTATCGACCTTTAGGGTCTAACTTTGACTTAGAAATTTTGGGTGTAAAATATTTCAACTTTTAAAATATTTAAAACGAGACTAAAACTATTTTTTGATAAAATGTCGACTCGATTTTTGGGTCCTTAAAATCCTTTAAAATGTCACTTGTAAAATACGTTTAAAAAGTATCGTAAAAGGTCGGGTTGAAACGTGTTTTGAAAAAAATTCAAGTTGAGCCTCATGTGGTGTGCGCACGCGTCACCCAGAGAGCACGTACTGCGCGCACTAGCTGATCGATCGGCGCCTCGCGCCAATCGATCGACAACCCTACTGTCGCACGCGCTCGCACTCCAGAGAAGGTGCCGATCGATCGGCGCCCAGCGCCGATCGAACGGCTGGGGCGTGCACTGTGCCTACTGCGCACGCCCCCGCGCGCCCCTACGCGCACTCTTGCGCGCCTCCAGCGTACTCCACGCCATTCCTTCAACTTTTTCACCCCCTTTTTCCCTTTCTTTCACCTACATTTCTTCCATGAACTTCCTTCAAACATTTCTAAATATAAAATACCTCAAACCTTTAAAACCCGACTCAAAACGTAACTCAAAAACGCTTCCAAAAACTTATTTAAAATTCACAAAAACAAACTGCATAGATTTCTCTAAAAACCGAACATATCCATACAGGTTTAAAAACATCCAAACAATTCTAGTATATTTTTCCAAATGAAGACTTTACAATCTAGACGTTCTACTACAACAACATGCACATCAAATGTGATGACCCGAATCTGTAAGTCCCGAATCTGTACTGGTACGATGGCTGCACGAACCGGAACCCGGATGGCGGTACGTCCGCGCGGGCGAGCCGGAAGGTGACAGGTCGTAAAGAGGGGGTCGTCACAATCCCACAGCGCTTGGGGAAGTATGTGGAAATGAAACATATGTAAAGAGACCCTACCAACATAGCAAGACGCGTTTTGGAGCACGATTGGCAACGGATCCCATAAGAACTCCGAAGTTAAAAGTGCTTCGGCGAGAGCAATTCCAGGTTGGGTGACCTTCCGGGAAGTTCTCGCCAAACAAAGCCGTGAGGGGAGGATATTGTGCTACGGCCCAATCCCCAGAGCGGACAATATCTTGCTGGGAAACGGGGTCGTTACAAATGGTATCAGAGCCTGTACCCAACCGGAATTGTGGCCAACGAGGACGTTGGGCCCCCAAGGGGGGGTGATTGTGATGACCCGAATCTGTAAGTCCCGAATCTGTACTGGTACGATGGCTGCACGAACCGGAACCGGATGGCGGTACGTCCGCGCGGGCGAGCCGGAAGGTGACAGGTCGTAAAGAGGGGGTCGTCACAATCCCACAGCGCTTGGGGAAGTATGTGGAAATGAAACATATGTAAAGAGACCCTCCCAACATAGCAAGACGCGTTTTGGAGCACGATTGGCAACGGATCCCATAAGAACTCCGAAGTTAAAAGTGCTTCGGCGAGAGCAATTCCAGGTTGGGTGACCTTCCGGGAAGTTCTCGCCAAACAAAGCCGTGAGGGGAGGATATTGTGCTACGGCCCAATCCCCAGAGCGGACAATATCTTGCTGGGAAACGGGGTCGTTACAAATGGTATCAGAGCCTGTACCCAACCGGAATTGTGGCCAACGAGGACGTTGGGCCCCCAAGGGGGGGTGATTGTGATGACCCGAATCTGTAAGTCCCGAATCTGTACTGGTACGATGGCTGCACGAACCGGAACCCGGATGGCGGTACGTCCGCGCGGGCGAGCCGGAAGGTGACAGGTCGTAAAGAGGGGGTCGTCACAATCCCACAGCGCTTGGGGAAGTATGTGGAAATGAAACATATGTAAAGAGACCCTCCCAACATAGCAAGACGCGTTTTGGAGCACGATTGGCAACGGATCCCATAAGAACTCCGAAGTTAAAAGTGCTTCGGCGAGAGCAATTCCAGGTTGGGTGACCTTCCGGGAAGTTCTCGCCAAACAAAGCCGTGAGGGGAGGATATTGTGCTACGGCCCAATCCCCAGAGCGGACAATATCTTGCTGGGAAACGGGGTCGTTACATCAAAACTCGAATTTTCATACATTTTCTAACAAACCTTTCCATCCACACACATAAACATTTACATACATTCACCCATCACATTTCTATGCACATACTTAAACTTCCTTAATCACTCCCAAATAAAATAGACACCTACACATACTAACCGCAGTCGAAATTGCCCTAACAAAATCACCGGGATGCCGCCATGGTCGTACTCCTCCAACCGTGTCCGAAATCCTAGCATGCTCGGGTAATCTTACCGCGTTACTCTTCCTCACCTATATCACAAAACTCAAACTATAAACCTAATGCTTAGCAAGTAATGCATATATGAATCTAAAACATTTCACTTAACATAAAGCGGTTTCTACTGTTTCAATCATACATAAATGTTTCATTTTAGTTTCTACCGTTTCTGTCGTACATACATGTAATCCTCTACCAATAGAGGGTGAATTAGTTTCTCCATCTCTAGGCGTTCCACGAACTACATCTGAAGGGTGAACCACTTCCTTCAGACATTACACATTTACATGGTTGTAGTTTCTACGCTCTACTCGTGAAAATACATGCTCAAAACATTTTCGTTATTTTCTAAAACATTATGCATAAACTAAACATACGTAAAACATGCAAGCAATTCTAACGTTCTGTGATGTAGGCCAAAAAGACAACACGATGCATACACTACTTACCTGACATTCTTAGCAACTTATCTCGATCCGAACCCTAAACCGTGGAACCTGAAAAACCTAAAATAATAAACGTTGCATCAGCATTCGCTTGGCATGACTAAACTCTCACTTTCATAATAACATCCCAAGCGTATTTAACTCCCTACCAATACGTCAACACATGTTTTTCACGTCCACAACTAATTCGGAGCTCAATTCCTCATAACTTTAATTCAAATCAATTCAACTATCCAATTAGGTAATTTATCGAACACTTCACGTGCACATTTTCACACTCAAATTTCTCTCTAATCCGACATCTGTTTCCTACGATTCAAACGCCTATACTTCATCCATAACATCTACTTTAACATGTCGTAGTAAATTCTCGAATTAAACCTAACGATTTAATAATTAAACGAAACTCCTAACTAAGACAAATTTCCTAAAACCTCAATTTATTTCATTCGAACATTTTATCGAGCAATTCGCACATACTAATTCTATAACCTAACATTTAGGGCATTTATATCGTTTGACTACCGATTTCACCCTAACTATCGATAAAAACTCTTAATCTACGATCAAAAGTCATAAATATAGTAAACCTATCAATTTTCAACCTAAATCCCGTGATCTCAACCCTAAATCAATAAACCCTAACGAAATTACAATCCCTAAAACAACAACAAAACGCCCAATACAATAGAGTCTCACCTATAAGGTTGATCGGGGAAGAAAACAGGAGGAGAAAATCGCCGGAGGGGGAGCGTTGCTTGGCCGTTGGAAGATCGCCCATGGAAGAGAGAAAGTCGTGAGAGAGAGTGTTCACGATGGAGAAGAGGAGAAACTGAATGGTTGGGGGCGGGGGCGGGGCCGGGGCAGGGGCGGGGGCGGGGCCGGGGGCTGGGGGGGGGGAGGATTTTCTAATTTTATAAATGTAACACCACACATTCTCATTCAGGTGATTTTCTTAACGGAATTAACAGTCACCTCTTTATTTGACCTTTTATCTAATAATTATATGCCAAAGCTTATTGGATCTCTATTGTAGTAGGAGAATTGTAATTAGGGAGGAACTTATCTGGTATAAGTAGAAAGTGGAAACCTTAAACCCCAATTAAACCTCACTGTAGCCGACACATTTACTCTCGACGATTTCCCTCCTCCCAGAACCCTCTCTCCCAGCAGGTAGCCTTCTTCATCAACAGCCGATTCTCCTTCGTTCTCGCCGATACTCAGCTTATCAGGTAAGACTCGGTGAATGTAGTTACGGGTTATCTCTTTGAGCTCTATTTCCGGTTAGAACCCGAGGTTTCAGATTCTTTAATGGCGGAGTAATAATAGGATCATTTCTAATACGCGTTTAGTAAAGGCATTTCTGAATTGATTCTGGACATTTAGATAGCTGTATGCGATTAATTACTGGGTTGAATCTGGTTATTTAGATTGTAGAAATTTAATCCATGCACACAAGGTGCTCGGCTGATGAATGTAGAAAATACGAGTAGG